>JANVCC010000038.1:16827941-17098559 GCA_025345505.1 Todiramphus chloris collaris | reverse complement strand
GGCACAGCGGGCTGCCTGCTCTGGTGCCCCCGGCGTGCCGAAACCCCACTGGGCACAGCGGGCTGCCTGCTCTGGTGCCCCCGGCGTGCCGAAACCCCACTGGGCACAGCGGGCTGCCTGCTCTGGTGCCCCCGGCGTGCCTGGTTTACTGTCCCGCAGCACAGCGTGCCAGGCATCCAACAGCAACCAGCACAGCCAACATCGCCACCCGCACAATATTTACATCGGCACGAGGCGCTTGATTGGTTAGTCATATTTCCCATCCATCGGTATGTGTGCTAGCTAACGATTAGCACATTTTAGGGAGGCTCCCTAATCATCATAATCATTTTTGCCTTAGAGGGTGTGGTTTTTAGCATTATAACCACCCAAGGTTACTTCAGGACACACTTCTGGCTCCTCTTTGGTCCAGTAGTTACATAATTTGTCATGTCTAAGCCAGCAGCCGCAGAACAACGCACGAGACGCATCGTTTTGTGCCACATCCTATTTAAGGTTAGGTGTTCTCTGTGAATCCTTCACCGGGTTTCCACTGAAATTGCATGCCAAATTTTTAGCCTCATTCTTTCGATATCACTATCACGGAGCATTTGAGATTGAAGTGCAGAGGGCAGAGCCAGTCCCCGTCTGCAGAGGGCTGCTCTCCCCAGCGGTGCTGTGCCTGGGCTGCTGCACTCAGGAGCATCTGCAGCTGGAAGCAGTACTGGCAGTGACCTAAAGCAGCCCCTGAGGGAGGAGGCCAGAGTGAACTCAACATGTTGTTTGGGTGATTTCACTGATGTTAGGATCTTTGCTTTCCTCAGCACACCATCCCACTGAGCATGTTGCACACTAAAGGGATCGTGTCAGGAATTTGTAACAGAAGTGGAGACCCTTAAAGGATGGCAAGCAAATTCTCTTCAGCCTCTTATCTCTGAATCCAAGTTACACTGAAGAGGAGTCACAGGAGGCTTTGGTAAAAAAGCACCTTCCAGCAAAACAAAGGTGACCTCTCTCCCTCTTCTTCCTGTGCTACTTAAGGGTGGATGCAATTTGCTTCAGCGTAGCATCATTAATAACAGCAGAAGTGCCAAATGCCCTGGGTGTACATGTGCCTTTCAAAGTTCATCTGGACAGAAAGTATTTCCTCAGCAGAAGGAAGCTGAGTGCACAGGGAATAAGGCTGCCAGGGCAACGCTGGCATCTGGCAGACACAACCAGGACTGGGACAGCAGATAAGCAAACACACCTCTGCAAATGGAGATGGATAAACCCATTTTGATTTTATTTTCACTGCAAAACACTTTCCCTTGGCCAGGACTTAGCCAAAGGATGATGTGTGTGAGGAAAAACACAGACAGTAAAGGCAACCCAAAAGGGATTTTCTAGCGCTGACCCAGTGTCAGCAGGAGCTGTTGCCAAGCTCAGCATCTTGATGAGATAGTTTCAGAGCGCAACTTTAATTAAGCTTCATCTGAATGTCCCATCTCCTTAATTAAATAACAATTTGCAGCGCTCGCATGTCTGTCAGTTTTGGCAGGTACTCTTCTCCTCTTCCTAAAGCAGTTTCTGTCTGTGGGTGTGAGGTGGCTCGGAGTGTGACAGCCCTGTCCTGGCTCCCAGAGACTGCATCAACAGGAGCAATGCAGCTGGGGAATGGGGCAAATGACGTCTCATTCAGGTAAAATCCTAGGAGTATTTAGGTAGCAGTAAATTAAAGAACTTCAATGTTGTTAGGTCTGGCCCTGCTCAGGGCCGGGTGCCCCGCACAGGGAAGGGGAACACTGGAGCATTTGCTGTGGTTGGGAGCCATGACAGAGAGACCAAGGAGCCCTGTAAATACCCCTGACCTCAAATAAAGCTGCACCTAGTTGGGCTCCTGCTTTTTGTTTCCTTACATTTGACCTGAAGGATGCCTCAGCTTGCTTTGCAGTGAGATACAGCTGCTGGAAAAGGAAAACCTGAACCAAGAGTTTGAAGAAAAAAATACTGTAAACCCTTCTGCTTGTCTTGGTATCTCGGATTGACTGAGAAGCGCAACAGCACGTCAGGATGCAGATGAAGCCAGAGCTAACACGCTGTACTTAACTGCAGTGACAGCCGGTGTGCTGCCGAGCCAGCCACAGACCTGGATTAAGGGCGCTTGAGCTGGCAGCCCTCCTCAGGCTATAGATAGCCACGCTTCATCTCTGCTGTGGGTCTCATGTGGGGAGGCAAGAAAAGCAGCAGGAGCAATTGGTTTTCCCTGGGCCACCCCCATACCTGCTGCAGCAGCCTCCCCCTGTGCTTTGTATGGCAGAGACTCCAGGTTTCTCTACAGAACCCCAATTCACAATTCTTTTATAATCAGATTACTCTGGAGAGCCAGGGCATGCTGGAAGCTTTGTCTCCAAGCAGAGGGGAAGCAGGGGTTGGCATAGCACCCCTCACTTGTGCCTCTCTTCCCAGGAGGAACATCACTTCTCACTGCCAGACAGGTTTTATCCTTCCTTTCTAGGCATGACTGTTTTGCAAGTCTCTGTTCCCATAGGGGCTGTAGAAGCACAGCTTTCCCGTGTCAGTGTGCGTCATGGCAGTGTCCCAGATTTCCCCTCTCTGAGCAGAGATCCCTCCTCCACATCCCAACATGGATCTCATCCCAGCTGCTCCAGGAGCATGGCTGTGACCCTTTAAATGCGATGTTAGAGCTCTTGCTCCCACTGTGCATCATCCCTACATATTTTCTGACACATCCCAGGAGCTGTTTTCAGGGGGGGTGACTCAGAGCTGTCACCTCCCAGCATGGAGGGATGGGGCCAGATGCGATTCCTCAGCCGCGGTGCCTGGCAGTGCCCATGGCCAGCACCAGCTGCTCCTCTGGCTCCACAGGGAATCCTGAGGGGGTAAAGTGGCTTGGGGCTGGGGTTTGCCTCAGGGGAGTCATAGGGAGGCCTCCATGACCATGCCCAGGAGGGTTGGGTCAGTGGGCACATCCTAGTCTGTGCCCTCACCCAAGGACAGGCTCCGATGCCCTTTAACAAAATAACTGCTTCCCTTTGCAGCTTTTTCTGCCCTTTCTATGCTCAAGGCAACCAAAATACTATGTTCCCATTCCAGAGACTAGCATACCTCAAAAATTAATTCCTTAAATGCAACTGTTTTCCTTTTTGTGACACCTGCCATCCCCGCGCTGAGAAAGAAGCAGCAGAACCCAGCTGAAGCCTGGGTAACTCAAGGCCAGTGGGTGCCTGCAGGACTGCAGTCCAGAGCAGGCTCTGCAGCAACTGAACCTCTCAGGGCTGGCAAGCCCAGGAGGATGCGCGGTGGGGACCCAGCACAGGGCTCACCTGCACCCTTGCTTTGTGCAGACACCAGCCTGGCTGAGACTGCTTCTGCAGGGCCTTACACAGGGACAGCGGGTTTTGTCGTGCAACATGATTTCTGTTAAAGGGAGAAGAGAGTTTTAGAAGAGATGAACCCTAACAGCTGCATTCATGCTATTTTCAGTTTTGCCAACCAACTCTGATATGAGCTAGCTGGAGGTGAGGCTTCGTCACCCTGATACCAGACCATCTGTAGCTCCTTCGGACACAAGAGGGAGTCCTGAATCACCAAAAAGAGAGGGTTTGCTTTGGTTACTCTGGGTTAAAAGACTTTTCCCTGCACTGAGAAAACACTGGTCATCGCTTGGAGGCCTTTGGCGTGTTTTGCTCTCCTTCGGGGTGGGGAAAATCCAGGAGTGTGGATTTTCCCTGTTTGCAGTGAGGACAGGTCAGCTCAGTGGGTGGATGAAGCGAGAACTGGTTTCCTAAAGGACTAGAAATTATCTCTGAAATCAAGTATGGTTGATACCCCCCCCCCACCCCCCCCCCCTTATTTTGCAGTCCCAGCTAAATCACAAGGTCACAGAACGGTAGGGATTGGAAGGGACCTCTGGAGGTCATCTAGTTCAATCCCCCTGCTTAAGCAGGTTGCTCAGAATCACATCCAGGTGGGTTTTGAATCACTCCAGAGAAGGAGACGCCACAACCTCTCTGCGCAGCCTGTCCCAGGGCTCTGGCACCCTCACAGCAAAGAAGATATTTATTTTTTAAAATGCAAAAGATGGAGGCAAAGCTCCACACTTCTAGCTGCCACACTGGGACCACACAAGTCCCCCTACCCTCAGCACCTGCCTGTACACAGCATCATCTCCTCCGAGGACATTGGCCCCAGCCACACGTCCTCCATGGGTTTGGGGACAGCCATCAGGGGGGACAGGGAGGCCCTGACACCTCCTGTTCCCACTGCCCCTGAGGGACATTTGCTGCTGGACAGGGATATTTTGGGAGGCATGCCTTTCCCGTATTACCCAATTTAATTAGGCACAGTATAGTCTTTCTAATGTAGCTTCCAGGGGGGGAACAGACAGGAGGTGGAGGTGACACGATGGCACGCGTCCAGTCAAATACTGCAATATATCAGCGAGGGTCCTGCCAAAGCCCAGCTGAAAGGGCTTGCTCATTCCCATAGCAAAGTCATGAGGAAACCTCCAGCTGCCCCAAAGCTGGGCTGGGGCTGGCCCCGGACGTGCCAGCCTCAGCCTTAGCAGGGTCCGCGTCCCAAGGCACGCAGGCGAGGCATTCCTGGGGGGACAGGGATGGGACTGGGATGGGCGTACAGGGCTGCCGGTGGGCTGGTCACATCCCCGGGGCGGGCAGCCCCTATATCAGCCCGGCTCACAGGGGCAGCACCGGCAGAGCGTGACCGTGACGTCCCCCGGCCCCTCGCCCAGCCTCTCCAGCCATGGATGACATCTATAAGGCAGCGGTAAGTGCCTCCCTTTGGAGCTGCCGTTTGGGAGGGGTGGTTTAAAGGGGTTTTGGGGTTTTTGTAGCAGATTCTCCAACGCTTCGATGGGGTTTATTCAACACAGAAATGCAAAAAAAAAGAAATTATAGGAGAGCAGCTTTTAGTCAACATCATCATCCAGCACACAAACCTTGCCTCCTGATGGTTCAGAAGGTTTCACACCTCTTTCATAAGTGTGAAATGCTCGACTGTGCTGCTAAATTATTTACAGTTACTCCCCTGCTTTCCTACTGTAAGGCTGGGAAATAGCCTGTAAGTGAAGTCACAAATCTCAACAAAATCTCAAAAGTATAAGAGAGATGGCTGCTGGCTTTTAGCCCAGACAAAGCAGAGCAGCATTTCCTGTGAAACAAACATTATTTCTATGGGTTAAACCTCAAAGTCTTCTTTCAGGGATTATTACATCATTGTGCCATTGCTCCATTCCCCCCTTCCTTAGCTGACTATTTTTTTCTGGGAGATTTAAAAAACCCTTCAGCTTTTCTAAGGGATTTCCAAACATCCTCCTCTGCTTTGCCACAACTGCTGTCTGCTCTGCAGAACTCCAGAATGTGAGCTATGCTCTCAGGGCACGCAGAGAATCCTCACGGCTATTTTAACTTACACAGCTGCACGCTGCGCTCACCGTGTAAACCCAAACTATTTGGTCTGTAATAAGAACACTGCATTATTTTGTTACGTAGACAGACAGTGATACACAAGTGGAATAAGGATGAAAATAGATTCTGGATCATGTGGATTGTTATTGTGTGCCTTCCATAACTGGAGTTAAGAGATTTTTGGTGATGTCTTTTTTTTTTTTTTTTTTTTTTAAATATATAGTTGATCAGGTTTGATTTTAACCAAGGACATAAAAAAAATACATCATGCAAGTCTTATTTTAAGTCCAGGGTTTTTAGAGTGATGAAGGATAGTGCTTGATACATAACTGAAGAAAACAACAAAATGCTCACACTTCTCCTGTCATTTGGTCAGCCCTTAGCCTTGTGAAGTGGAACCCCCCTAGCAATCCTGATAGTGTGAAAAGGTTCCGGAAAGGCTGTACAACAAAATGCCAAGTCCCCAAAGCAAGACCTCCAAAAGGGAGAAAAATATGACCTGTAAAATCAAAGACAATCCATACCTCTCTAATTGAGCCTTTTAATTGAATACATTCTCAGAGACTTGAGGCACAGGTCCTCTCCTTATTGTTTAGGGTCCTCATGCCTGTAATTAGGGAGAAAGGCTTTGCAAGCTGGTGATGCCCACAGGCAGAAGGGTCTGTCCATCAGCTCAGGCAGTGTGCTCTCCAGCATGGGTGGAGAGTCCCAAAAATAAAGCGCTCCCCACACACAAGCTTCAGCATCTCTCCAAATCTCTGCCCCAGGCAAATATCCACAGGTGAAGGCCATCCCTACTCAAAGCCTGTGGGCTTTGGTGGAGTTGGACTGCAGGGGAATTTTGCTGAGAAAAAGTAACTGCAGCGATGGAGAATAACCCAAAAATTCCCACCTCGGATACCAAAATCTTACCCCAAGCACAGAGCTCTTGACCAGAGAAATGTGCCATGCAAAAGGATTTTCCTGCTGATTTGAAGCTGGGGGCACGCTGGTAAATGTGAAGCTCAAGTCCTGGGCATTAGCTGCCAGCACCTTTACAGAGGCAGAAGAAACCCAGGCCAGGCCCAGCTGAGCTTTTTTTTTTGTAGATCTATTCCCCAAGATTTTAACTGTAAGAAAACATTTACTGGGAAAAAAAAAACAAACCTGAAGAATTCCAGCTCCTCCTGTCCGACAGCATATGGAAACACAGGATGAAAAGAGAGCTGCTAAAAGCAAAATACAGCAGATGTGGCATTACCATGGCTGCTGCAGTGCTGTGAGCCTAGTGCTTCCTCTCCCACACTACAGCTGGGGAAACTTTTCCCTACAATGATGGGGAGAGAAAAAAGGAATAAAGCTGTGAACAGCATCCATGTCCAGAGGGCACTATAAACAGCTCAAGAGACATCTCTGTGATAAAATTGTCACTCTGTAGTTACAGTGATATACAGCATAGCACCACATCTACCACTTCAGTAGTCAAGGAAGCTTCAAAAGTTTGGTCTGGTTATTTTTTTTTTCCTTTGCTGCATGCTGATGGGATAGATTAATATTATATTTATGACAACTTCTCTACGTGCAGACAGAGAACCCAATGGATTTTCGTCTTGCCCACTCATGCCTACATAAGGGTGTGCAAACACAAAGCTATTCTGGGAACATTTTTAGGCTCTGTTAAGTGACACTAAGAACAGTGCCAGGGACAAGTGTCCAGATAAAGGGCTGCAAGGATAAATACCAAAGCCTGGGAACAATTGGGGAGCTCATCTTGATCTCCAGCACCGCTCTCACCCAGGCTTATAAATAGCAAATGCACCAAGGGGGTCATGTTACCCAAGCAGCAGGACAGTGGCTGCAGACATGGGGCAAGGGAGCATTGTGGATGGCCCCCCTTGCCCAAACAATAGCGACGGAAGGCTGGCAGCTGCCTGCCTGCTTTCAGTGGTGCCAGTGCCACGGTGGCTTGGGCTTCCTCCCACAATGGCAATCCTGCCGTTGTCCTTAGTACTCTCTGACTTGAAAGTCTTCACCTCCTAGTGTGTGGGATCAGGCTCTTTGCCCGCTGGCTCTGTCCTGCTAAGAAAAAGCACTTTCCCTGCATCTTGCTGCAAGTAGAGGAACACTTCCAGCTGAATTTTGTAAAACTGTTGCTCTTTGGGACAAAAGCATCAGCCTTCCCCCGAAGACAGGGTGACACAACCCTGGGTTGCAGGGTTCTGCCTCAACTGAAACACGGTGGGAATGGGTTTTGGGGACTGCTTGCACAGGGGTAGTAGTAAGGAGACATTGGTGGCGCCAGGCAACCCCTGCATGGACCAGAGGTAGTCCTGGCAGGGGGTCATATCTGGATGACTCTAGAGAGGCTACTGACCAGCACAGGAAGGAAAAAATCAATGTTTTCATGGATACTACTGAAGGGGCAGTTGGACACAGTGGTGGGGTCAGCAATTTTAGATAAGCAGTATGTGTGGGCAAGAACAAAGCCAAAGAGAGAAATGCACTTCCAGAGGTATCACAGAATGGATGGATTCCTCTTTGCTCTCCTCATTGATTATTTCCATTAATTCATGCTAACTAATAAACTCCCAGTGATCATCTGTGCAGGAATGAGCTAGGGTAGGGTTTGGGAGCAATCTGCCAGCCTGTTCCAGCTAACGCCTGATGGCTCCATGGGCCATTTCTTCAGAGACACATCCGAAACAGGCTAAATGGAATATCAGTGCCCTTCAGAGTCAGAAATCTTTGTAACGAACACTGACTCGGATGGAAGTAGACCAGCTCTTCATGCTCTGGATAGTGCAGGGAGTTTCCTGAATCTAGGGCTGAAATACAACTACCATGGATGGTCTTGCTCCCTTTTCCCTCCCCACGGACCCCTCCAGCATGACTCACCTCTGACCTGGACTCAGCCCACACATGAGTAGCCCTCAACCTCACAGCCATCTCGCTGTGAAGCCTGCCAGCAACAAGAAATTATCTCCAAATGGTTGACAATGACAGATGCTCTTCCCAGTGCATCTCCCCAGCTCGTGCAAAGGCTACTTCTGCCATGTGTCAGATAATGTCACTTTAGAAGAATGGTGCTCACCTCAATAACAGATGCTGATGAAGAAAAATTACTTGGCCTCTGTGTTTTCCTTACAGGTCGAGCAGCTGACAGAAGAGCAAAAAAATGGTAGGTGCATCTTTTAACCTGACACTGTAGCTTAAAGATGAGCTCCCTGGCCAGCAGCCCAGCCCACCTCAGCAATTACACCTCAGAAAATGCTTTGGCTCTACAGGCTAAAGCAGGGCATGACCTGCTGATGGATTTTTATCCACCAGCATTTCAAGAAAGGTGGTGGCTGTGCTTGTGCATGGGTGTCCACACCATGTCACGCCCAGGCAGTGCTGGGGTGCAAGGACACGGAGGGGTCTGCCTGGGATGAGCCGCCTGCCCTAGGGCCACCCAAATGCAAAGTTGCTATGCAGGACAAGACACCTCCATATCTCCTTTCCCTTCTCTCCGCAGAGTTCAAGGCTGCCTTTGACATCTTCGTGCTGGGGGCAGAGGATGGTTGCATCAGCACCAAGGAGCTGGGCAAGGTGATGCGGATGCTGGGGCAGAACCCCACCCCTGAAGAGCTGCAGGAGATGATAGATGAGGTGGATGAGGATGGTGAGAGATTTGAGTTTCTTCCAGTCTCCCAAGCACAACCTCCACACCCGCAGGCGCAGGGGAGGCATAGTGCAAGTTGGGAGTGCTCAGCACCTGTGCAGCACCTGCAGGACCCATGCTGGGGACAATGAGGACAGCCTGTGTGGAGCAACCTGCAGTGCTGTGATTTTAAAGGACATTAAACACCCACCAAACTTCAGCATGATTCCTTCAGGAAATTTCCAGGCAAATATAGAAACTATAAAAATTATTATTCCTATAATGATCAGACTGACTGAACTGATCTGGGGAGGGGAGTACACTGAAATTGCACAGATCCATTTAAGAAACAAAATATAAGCTGAATGTAGCAACTGCATTTTCAGAAATGCCAGTTAACAGAATTCCATCATTGGGGAAGTCTTTCACTGACGAGGGTACACACACACAAAACCTGTCCATATTTATTAAACCAGTGCTCTGGTGATCACATATAACAAAATCCACTGTGTCCAAGTTGGGCAGAAATACCATACTAAACTGGAAACTAAAAAAAAAAAAATCAGTTTAAAATCAGACAAAACAGAAAACCAGCTGTAATTGAAAACAACAGAACTGTACTGCTGGTGAGAAACCCCAGTGCATCAATACCTGCCTTATGGAGCTTTTATTATGAATACCCAGATGAGATGGACAGGTATCTCCGTCGCAGTCGCTTCCATTCATCGATGCTTCCAGTTTTGGTTCCTTTTGCCAAGGGAAAATGATTGAAAAAGATAAAACTGTGGTGATGAAGTCAGTGCAGGTCCTCAATTACTTACTCCAGCATCCTGAAATCTGCCTCTTGCTACAGGGCTGTGCTCCTGAGTTTTGGTCCATGGTTAGTAAAGGGAAGGGCAATTTCTCGCTTGGCGTTGCTCATCCACTCACCACAGCACCAAATGATGGTGTTCATTCTGCCTGCAGGCAGCGGCACGGTAGACTTTGATGAGTTCCTTGTTATGATGGTCCGGTGTATGAAAGATGACAGCAAAGGAAAAACAGAAGAGGAACTCTCAGATCTCTTCAGGATGTTTGATAAGTAAGAGCTGGGACTGCAGCATGGTAGGGTAGTGGGAGTGGTGCAACCACCCTGACTCCCCCTCCCCAGCTTGCTGGTCTGCTCTGAGCTCTTCTGTCCTCACACAGAAATGCCGATGGATACATTGACCTCGAGGAGCTGAAGATCATGCTGCAGGCGACGGGAGAGACCATCACTGAGGATGACATAGAAGAACTAATGAAAGATGGGGATAAAAACAACGACGGCAGGATTGATTATGATGGTAGGACTCTTTCTTATGTGCAGTTTGGTCACGAGCCCTTGAGCATTCCCTGGGCAGCTCCCGTGGTCTTGGTTGCCTTGTTCAATAGGCATGAGTTCACACAGGCAGTGCTGGGCAACACAACTAACCACAGCTAGTATTTGTACAGGGGTGGTTCTTACGCTTGTGAAATGGTAGTAAGCGTCTGGTGCTGCCATAATCGTCCCCATGCTGAGAAAGCCAGCCTGCCCTGAAGCAATGCTGCTTTTCACCAGAGACATAACCATCCCCTCCTGACCCCTAAATACAAGCACCATCTCTGAAGGGCTGTATCTTTGAACATGATGCTGCTGAGTGACCCCCAGGCCATTTCTGAGCTGAGCCGGTGGCTGTGTCCCTCCCCGGGTGCTCACCTCCAGCATTTTGGTGGCAGCCAAGGGTGACACCAGGCTCCAGTGACATTTCAAGGGGGAGTCACGAGGAGCCCTTGCCACAGTCAGAGGAGCAGTAGCCATCCCCTGATCACACTGGGGGGGGGCATGGAAAAGGAGAAGGGGCTAGGGAAGCTGCCAAGAGCACACTTGGCAACTGTGAAGGCACTTCAATCCCACCTCACACCTCTTGTCTCCAATATCTTCCCCTTGGCAGAGTTCCTGGAGTTTATGAAGGGAGTTGAATAAACCTGAGGCCAGACCAACAGCCCGAATCTCCTAAACCTCTCCAGTTCTGCATCTCCTCTCTTTGGCTAAGTCCCTGGCTACCGGCATGAAGACTGAGTGCTGAGAAGGGTGGCCACTGGGAAAATAAAACGCATTAATACCCAGTGCCTCAGATGGTTGTTCCTTGGAGGTTCAGTGAGATCTTCACCCTGGTTGCGTACTCACAACTAATGGGGCTGCTCCTCAGGGTTGCATTGAGCACCTGTGAGCCGCATCTGGCAAGGTGACATCACAGCTGGAGCTTTAAGCCTCCAAGGAGGTATTTCACTGCCAGCCCAGTGGCAAAGCCCATCCAACAGGGACACAGGTGCTCAGTGGGGAGCTGCCATGTGGCATCTCCTCACCCCTGCCATGATGAGTGGGCTCAGGAGACAGCACTGGTGCCTGCTGGTTTGACTGGAGCATCAGCAGAATTCTAGCAATGAGTTGTGAATTAACAACCACTTATGCCATTACTGAAATTCATGGGTGAGGGACAGTCCCTCTCCTCTTCATTCTCACCCTGGATGTCCTGAAGGGACATCCTTTTCTCCCCACCATGCTGATGGCCACCCTGCAGCATATGGAGAAAGAAGACCTCAGTTTTCTTTGGAAATGTGAATAAAAGCCATTCCTAAGATGGACTGGGTGCCTCCTTCCTGTCTCACTGAGCCTGGCAGGAGGCAGGCAGTGGCAGCCCTGCAGCACCTCATGGTCCTCCAGCAGTCCTGGGTGTGAGCCTTGCTGCAATAACTGAAACACATGATTTTCCCTCAGAAATCACATCCATTTGGGCCACAGGGCCCCTGAGTAAAGCATGGCCCTGCTTTGGATCTTGGTGGCCAGGCACAGGGTGACAGCAGGGCCAGGGAGGACAAGCTCTGCTGTCCCCAAGGGCCCAAGCACTATCTTTTCTTATCCCAAGGAAGCGCAGCATTCCTGTGGCATTAGCAGCTCTCCCTGCACATAGCTGCCTCCTCCCATCAAGTTACAGCCCCAGCACAGCTCACGCATTGCAGTCATGTTGCTAAAATCAAACGTTTACCCAAGCAAAATAAACATTGGCAGGGCAAGGTGTGAGACTGTGTCAGTGCAAGCCCCAGCGATGCTGCCATCAACCCTGGGGGACCATCCTGCCATGCCAGTGTCCCTGTGCCCACTGCATCCTCCTGCATTCCACCCTCAAACCAGCTCTGACCCCTCCCTGCCCCCATGGAAGTAACACCCTGAGTAGCTGTATGTGATGTGACACACACTCGCATTTGCAGCAAAACTGAAATACTGTAATTCAGACCCAACAGGCTTGAGAGGTTGTTGGTTGTTTGGAAGGACATGGCTGTGTCTTTCCTCTGGACAACAAGCACTAAATGCTTTGAAAAACCAGGGCTTGTAACATCAGAGAAACTGAGGAAATGAACCCCTGTCAGATGGAGATTTTTCTTAAAACCCAGGATATTTTGGGAACACCCCTAATGCAACATCTGGAAGACACGCTCAGAGGGGTCTCCCCAAGAGTCGCAAGCCCTCAATGCCATAGCTCCTGCTGATTCAGCAGAACTACAGGTATACCAGAAGCCAACAGGCAGAGAAATCATAGAATTGCCAGGGTTAGAAGGGACCTTAAAGATCATCTCGTTCCAACCCCCCTGCCATGGGCAGGGACACCTCCCACTAGAGCAGGTTGCTCAGAGCCCCATCCAGCTTGGCCTTAAAAACTTCCAAGGATGGGGCTCCCACCACCTCTCTGGGCAACCTGTTCCAGTGCCTCACCACCCTCATAGGGAAGAAATTCTTCCTACTGTCTAACCTGAATCCACCTCTAGTTTTGATCCATTCCCTCTAGTTCTACCACTACCCGACAGCCTAAAAAGTCCCTCCCCAGCTTTCTTGTAGCCCCCTTCAGATACTGGAAGGCCACAATAAGGTCTCCCCGGAGCCTTCTCTTTTCCAGACTGAACAACCCCCAACTCTCTCAGTCTGTCCCCATAGGAGAGGTGCTCCAGCCCTCTGATCATCCTCGTGGCCCTTCTCTGAACACGCTCCAGCACATCAATATCCCTCCTGTAACAGGGGCTCCAGAACTGGACGCAGTACTCCAGGTGAGGTCTCACGAGAGCGGAGTAGAGGGGGAGAATCACCTCCCTTGACCTGCTGGCCACGCTTCTCTTGATGCAGCCCAGGACAGGATTGGCCCTCTGGGCTGCAAGAGCACACTGATGGCTCATGTTGAGCTTCTCATCCACCAGCACTCCCAGGTCCTTTTCTTCAGGGCTGCTCTCAAGCCAGTCACTGCCCAGCCTATATTGGTGCTTGGGATTGCTCCGACCCAGATGGAGGACCTTGCATTTGGCCTTGTTGAACTTCATGAGGTTGGCATGGGCCCACCTCTCCAGCCTGTCAAGGTCCCTCTGGATGGATCCCTTCCCTCCAGCGTCAGCCGCCCCACACAGCTTGGTGTCATTGGCAAACTTGCTGAGGGTGCACTCAGTGCCACTGTCCATGTCGCTGACGAAGATGTTAAACAAGACTGGTCCCAGTACTGATCCTTGAGGGACTCCACTTGTCACTGGCCTCCACTTGGATACCAACCCATTGACAGCCACTCTTTGAGTGTGGTGTTCAAGCCAGTTCTTTATCCACTGAATTTTCCATCCATCAAACCCATATTTCACCAGCTTGGAGACCAGGATGTCATGCGGGACAGTGTCAAAGGCTTTGCTCAGGTCTGAAATCAGTTGCTCTGCCCTTGTCTCTTGATGCTGTGACCTTCTCATAGAAGACCACCAGGTTTGTTGGGCACAATTTGCCCTTGGTGAAGTCATGTTGATTGTACCCAGTCACCTCTTCATTATTCTTCTGCCTCAGTGTTGCCTCCAGGAGGATCTGCTCCATGATCTTACCAGGCATGGAGGTGAGACTGACTGGCCCATAGTTCCCTGGTTCATCCTTCCTTCCCTTTTTGAAAATGGGGGTTATATTTCCCCTTTTCCAGTCAGTGGGGACTTCACTGGACTGCCATGACTTTTGGAATATAATAGAGAGTGGTTTAGCAACCTCATCTGCCAGTTCCCTCAGCACCCGTGGGTGTATCCCGTCGGGTCCCAAGGACTTGTGCACTTTCAGGTTCATCAGATGGTCATGAACCTGATCTTCACTTACAATGGGCAGTTCTTTCTTCCAACCCCTGCCATTATCTTCTGTGACTCCGGGACTGTGGCTGGAGCCCTTGCCAGCAGAGAAAGGAAAAGAAATCATTGAGAACCTCGGCCTTCTCCATATCACTTGTCACCAGTTCTCCCATTTCCTGTCCGAGGGAGCCCACACCTTCCCTAGTCTTCTTTTTACCATTAACATACCTATAGAAATTTCTGCTCTTCCCCTTGATCTCCCTGGCTAGATTTAATTCTGTGTCAAGAATGTGCTGAGTCAAACAACCCTGTGACAAGAAATGCTCCTGAATGTTACCATCTACTGTTTCCAATGAACCCATAGCCTACAGATCAAAATTAACCATTTCCACCTCTGCAGTATAGCAGCAGCAGTTGTTTCCCCACTAAGACCTGCTTTTGAGGACACAGCTGATAAATTTTAACCCAGGCCTAGAGAGCTCCACAGAGTTGCAACTACCTGGGTTTCAGTCACAAGCCAAGGTGACACCTGCTCTCCCCACAGCTATGGACACCCAGCCCATGGGCAACCAACACCCTCACATCACATCTCAGCAGGCATCACTGACAGCCCTGTTACCTTCCTCTGTCCTGACCAGATCCCGACACCCAACGAGGACATCTCTAAGATACCATCTGCTGCTTACTCATAGGTTTTGGCTCACTGAAGTGTGAACAAGAGAAGAAGTAAGGTTAACTCCCTCCCTTCGAGTGAACTTGGTGTCTTGGGGGAAGCTTGGGCCTCTGCTGTGACTTCAAGGAAAAGGATGGCTGCAAAGAGCCACCCAGACATGTGTCTTGTCTCTCCTCCCTTGGTTCGATGGCCCAGGCAGCAGTGAGTCACCACCTCCCCGGCTGCCCACTCTTTTCTGAGAGCAAAACTAGATGGAGAGGGAAGACAAAGCCATCGCAGCAGCTGAAACATGACCCTAGAAAAGCAGGCACACTGGTACTCTTTTTTTTAGTCTTTCGCCCAGAAGTGCCAGCAGGTTGGCACACACTCTGTGTGAAGTCAGAAAATATGCTGTAAGACCAATTTGCCCTAACACACTGACTGCCATCCGAGGGTGAGACAGCAAACGCTGCAGGGTGGATTTCACTGTTGACTAAAACATGGGAACAACTGCATTAGGAATGCAACATGACATGGCAGGCCAGCAAGTGGGTTAGATGGCTGAAAAAACCAGTAACCAGTACAGAATCAGCCTGATTGAAGTCTCCTCAGAGGTGATGTGCCTGGAGAAGTGCTAATGATGAATGAAAAACATCCAGAGGAGCCCAGGTATCTACAAAACTCCAAACAAATGTGCAGTTCTTCCTGCACGTGCAGTGAACATCTGGTGCCTGGAGCTGTTAAGGAATGTGAGATGTGTCCACATGCACTGCTTGGGATGGGGTGGGGTAGTCATTGAAATGATCATATTTTTAAAAATCAGGCAAAAATCTACCTACTACTCTCTAAACCAGTCCCTAGGTCTGTGTGCTCTTAACCCTGCAGCTGAGCCAGGAGCTGTGCTGGCAGGTGGCAGCAGCCCAGGCCACTGGACACAGCCACAGTTCTCAAGCCATGTTACCTGCTTGATTTCGCTGGCAGATTTAATTCCTGCCCTTGCTCACAAGCGTATTGGAGGACCCTCTTCAGCCCTCGGTAAAGCTTTGCTGTGTGAACTAAGTGACTCCAAGAAGATCTGAGGACATTTTGTACACATCCCCCAGTAAAACCTGTGCATCTTGCATACAGTCATACATCTGCCACCAGGGCAGCTGCACCTTGTGAGCTAAGCTACGTCAGACAACCACTTCAGCGAGCCAAAGCCCCTGTTATGTAGAAACATCTGCACAGCCTTGAAACCTGGACAAAGCAGGACTCTGCTTCTGTTCACTGCTTTTTGTTTGAACACACTACTGAAAGGTGGTAAAGGGAGACAGAGCAACGTGTATCCAGAGCTACTTCTCCTGTGAACATCAACACCGCCAGGGAATACTCTGCCCCATCAGAGCACTTTGCAGTGCTCTGACTTCTCCTCCTGAATTCCATGCTCTTGGCTCTCAGCACGATGGCTCACCTTTGCCCAACAAGCAGATTCAGTATTCAGTTACATGCCCTTTGCTCCCTAGTTATTTTTATTTTTTTTTTAACCAAAGGGAAAAAAGGAGCCAAACTGGAACTCGATACCGAGGCCTCTTAATTGCGAAGAGGAAAAATCATCTGCAGTAAGCATGACGTACAGCAGCAGCAAGCACAAGATGTATAACCTGACGTACAGCAGTAGCTGCGCAGAGAGATGCTCTCAAGATCACTGGCTTCCCACAGGATACCAAGGACTTAATCACAAGATTTTTGAAGTTTTTAAATGTCAGAGATAGCAGAGTTCTGCATGATGGGAATAGTTTCAAGCGAGCCACAGCTGCCAGTTCCGTCTCCTGGGTTCTGTATACGTAATCCTCCCAGAAAGGATCTTCAGCTTCACTTGACCAACAGCACTTAAATGATTTCACAAGACAAGCGAAAGAGGATGAAGACCCACCACAAGGCCACAGCAGCACAGCCTCTGCTTTGCAGCTTTCCCTTCTGACTGGGACAACCTCCACGACAAAGAGGGAGTCACGGACTGAGCTGTCATGGGGTTAGAAAACGCAGTAGGTGATCAACTGGTGTCCGGGCAGTGTCCCGTGGGACCACAATGTGTGCAAGGAGCAGACAACAACAAACCTGACACCGAGCTGCTGTGGAAGCTCACAAAATTCCTGCCTCTTGCTACACAATGATGCCTGGATTAAGGTTACGTTCCTCCGTGCTGCATTTTGTCACGCAGCCGCTATTTTGGTCAGAAAGTCAGCAAGTCCTTATTTGGGAAGCTGTCCCACTGAAGGGCAGCGTGAAGGGCAGGGAGATGAAAAGGCTGCTTCTGAAGGCAGGCCTGGGGAGCTGCTGTAAGCCACAGGAAGCCCAAACCTTCCTCTGCTTCTCATTAGCATGCCAACATCCTTTTCTCAGGCTGTCCCTTGCCTCAGAGTCTCTTTCCGTCAAACCGCATTGTGTGGGTGAGCTACTCTCACAACACAAGCACTCTGGGGAAAACACCAAGGGGGTTTAGAGATGAAATCTCCCTTCTCAGATTAAAAAAAAGAAGTCTTTGATTTAAAATGCAGAACTTAAACCAGGCTGGAGATCTGCAGACACACAGGTGAATGTGTATCCTGACAAACACCAAGGCCTCTGTTGTAAGGCTTTTCCCCTTTGCTCACCTTGCCACAACACACACCTGCCGCAGACTGACCTTCTCTTAGACAGCTAGACAGACACTCTGTCTCCTCACAACCCCAGCAGCAACCCAGGGGGACACCTCCCCATCTCTGCCAGCATGGGAAAGGGCTGGGCAGCTCTGGGACAGTGGCCGAGGCCACCGGATGTGCAGGCTAACCTGACCCACGGCTACGCAGTCACGCCTTTGTGGACAGACTTGCTTGAGCAGGGCAGTGCCAGCCACGCAGCTCAAGGCCTCCGATACCCACAGGCTCTCTGGTGCCACTGAGGCCAGCAGGATTTAAGTGCCGTGCATCTATCTCTGGGTAACCTACCGCTTGCCAAAAGCGCTCTCCAGGAAGGATTAGCACCACAAGAACCTCTCACCAGTTGGCCTTCTGGTGCACCAGAGGAAAGCAGGGACCAATCTTTTTGTCTTGACCGTTCAGCAGCGGTAAGAACACAGTGACTGTTCACTCTCTGGCACAACACCCCTCCTGCCCAGCGCACTGCTCTCGCACAGCAATTACGTTCTTTCAGCTGACAAACATTAACCTCCACAACAGTCCAATAGATGTACACAGCAAGAATGAGACAGCTAAGGGTTGCAGACTGCCCTCAGACTTTAAAAGCCCTTGACTTCAGTTTTAAGTCAGTAAATCTCTTTATATCCCTTCTTTTAGGGCTGGGTGGCGTTTTTCATGAGCCAAAACCAAATAAAAATTGCGAACAGGGAAAACCACTTTTGAATTCAAGCCATTAAAAAAAAAATCAAAATATTTACTTTGCTTCAAAATAACATTGCAGTTCCGTAATCAGCTGAACTACTTAAAAAAAGAAAAAATCAGTAACATTAAATGGGTGTTTCAGTTGAAATATTATGTTTGTTGGGGTTTTTTTTATTCAGCAGGCGTTTTGCTGCTCTATGGCAAAGTCAGAAGACACTTGGAAATGTTCAGCCCTTGTGTCGCCCGACGGATTTGCCCCACCAGGTGGGCAAGCGCTGGAATTGCAATGTCAGGAACACTTAATTGCATTTTAGCAGGTGGCCCATTTCAGTAATTAAAAAGCATCTCTCGAACCAGCTTTGCTGGCTGGTGGCACCTGGAGAGCAAAGTCCTCTCTTGATCTACAGAAGGATGGCGGTAAGTTAAAACCCTGTCACAGCACCTCACAGCTTCTGAATGGTACTGCCCTGATCTCACCAGCCAGCACACTTCATCAAGAAAGTGATTTTTTGGTTATTGGAATGACTTTCACCAAGACACAGTACCCATGGAAAGTGTGGATGTTTTACATAGTCCTACAACATTACACATACCGTGGTAGCTCCACTAACACTTCAATACTTCAAGTATTTCAGAATACAACACACACCATTTCTAACACCAGCTGCTATGATGTCTGACACCACAGCTAGCACTCAGTACCTTCCCATTTCAGGATTTCTGTAGCTTTGCCTGGACAGCAAAGCAGCAGACACGTTAATAGCCCTCAGAAACCTCATCTTGCTGTAACAGCATCAGGGATGACCATAAAAACTGTGGTGTGAGAGAACTCTGAACATACACACCAGTATCAAAAATCATTTCCCCTTTTCTGAATATGACCTCCGAGTCCAGGCATCACTGGCTTCAATTTGTATGAAAAGAAACATGTTGTTTCTTCTTTACATGGTAAAGCTTCACTTGATAACCATTTCACAGCTTGAAAACACACTTTGAACTACTAAATGCTCACGACCTGTACCAACAATTACAGGACAGCAGTGAGGAGGGAGCAGCCATGGAGGCTGACAGCATTAACCCAAAACCTCCCCACAGCTCCAGCTGGCTTCACCTGCCAGGGTACAAACCCACATGCTGGTCACCACAAACTGGCTCAATGCATGACTGGCAGCTAATACACAACTCAAACAAGACTTTCAGAGGGTTCTCCTCAGGCTCAGGAGGTGTAGACTTTGTTACATTCGATTTTATTTTTACAAAAATGCTGTAACACACATGCCAGTAGGAAAACTGGTTTGTCTTAAACCACGTCAGTCCTTTTTCTGCTGAGCAGCCTGCTTGGCATTGTTTGCCTGCATCTTCTTCAGCCCCTTTTTGTTGTGTTTCTTTGCAAATCTCATGTTCCTCAGAAACTTGGGATCAACCTATGAGGAAAAAATAAGCCATGTTGAAGTGACATATGTAGAAACATATATATCTCCAGATTGGTCCAATTTTTCCCAAATACTGTCTGTGACTAATTCGGGTTTTTTTCTGATTACATCAACAGAATAATTTTAGCCATCTGTAACCATCCTTTATCTATTTCCCTTAATTTCTGTAAAGAAATACACCAACCCCAGCAATAAACATCCAGAAAGGACATGTGAAGTAAAGCTGTAACAAGACAGATTTCACTTCCATGTCACAATATATTCTGGATGTGAAGTACCACAAACCAGCCTTGGCAGGTGAGCACAGATAGATGTAATCTTTGTGCAAAGACCAACGCCACCTCCTCAGGCCTGTCTTTATTACATTAAAGGAAAAAATTACCAGCACAGAGAAAAGCAGCTCCCCAGTTTTTGACAGCTAACAGCTGGCTAGTGCATCCCATCACTGCTAGGACACCTTCTCAGAGCTATCAGATACTGTGCCACTGAGAAACTTTTGCTGTTTTACACTAAGCACCATTTTAACTGGCACACACTCGTCTCAGGATTTTGCCATCTTAACTCCTTCACACTCGGTGCAAGGAGACAGAGGGAGACTCAGTGACTGCCAGAATATCTGCAGGAGGGGGCAGGACTGAACCCTTACTGAGCTACACAGAAAACAAGCTTTTATGCCACATCCAAAAAGTAGATAAAAACACCTATAAGGCAAACAGAATCCCAGCCCTCCCCAAAGCCAAAGTGTCCCGTTTTCACTTTCAAGCGTGAAAAAAGATTGTATTATGTCACTTGTCTAATTCCAAAAAAAGCAGAATGATGTCATTTTCATATCTCTTGTCCCCAGATGCCAATTCCCCTCATGTTCTGAGTGAAATTATCTGGATTAGTACAGATGATAAAAGGATGCTGAAGGGTACAGAGAAGGCGAGTCAGCAGGACTCAAAAGGGAGCAGAGGTAGCCATCTGACATGTGCCTGTTTCACTGGAAGCAGCAGTTAGTGACACCCACCTAAGCAGGACACAGAAGAAAGTGGCCAATGACAAAAAAGCAGTTTCATAAAGAGGGGGATTTACTGTGGGTTAGAAATATCACAGCTGCATGTAAGGTAAGAAAAATCTGAAACAAACCCACAATGCTTTTGTCTCCACAGAAACCCACACTAAACTCTGTCTCCAAAAATATGTCAGTCAAATATTAAAAATACTGGCCTTTTTGCATGGTTACACCTCAATGATTTAACACCCTGCGAATATCAACAGAAACACTCACCCCTTTGAGAGATTCGTATCTATGGGATCTGGGTTTCTTGATGCCATTTCTGTGCCACTTACGGGCTACATGGAAAAGAAGAGAATTATTTCAATTACCAATAATGCTATTATTAAACAGCTGCACTAGCGTCCTTCTAAGCCCTGCCAACCCTATCAAAATGATATGGAACGGAAAATTTTCTAACCCTTCCCACCCAAACTGCACACTAATTAAGAAGGCACCTCTATTCTTACCCCTCTGCACACTGTGCTGTCAGCAGCTGTCAGGAGTTTCTAATCTGAGGATTTCAGGCTCCTCATTAACCAGTAACATACCAATGGCATGATAAATGGTCTCAGTCATTAAGAGGTTCAAGCACTTGTGTTTAGGGGCACCATCGTTCACTGTGCAAGACCAAGCAAAACCAACTTGTGAACTCTGCTAACTTACAGCATTGATGAAGGAGCCCCAAACATAACTATTTTATCTCTGTGGCCACCTCTGAATGGAAAAGTATCACAAGCTGAATGACATTCAGTAACGAGCTCAGTTCAAATTGTTTTTTTTCTCGTGGTTACATACTATCTTTACATTGAGGCCAAATATGTCCTGACTCGTGCAGAGCTCTTCCCATTACACACATCATGCATTCCACTACCTCCTTCCCCGGTGAGCTTATCTCGCTGGGAAACAAACAGAAGCCAGGGCTGCCACAACCGAGCAGCTCAGAGCAGCGTCTTAAAAGCCCTCTGCGCAGTACAGACCCCGGCCGCCTCAAGCGACGCCGCCCCTCCCCGCCTCTTCCCGGAGCCGGGAGCCGCCCGGGCCCCGCACCGGCTCCGCAGCCTTACACTGGTTGTGCGTGGTGTGGTTCTTGGACTTGGCCATGGTCGCACCTGCGGGAGAAAGCGACACCTCTCAGTCGGGGAGGGCTAGCGCGGCCCGGCCCGGCCCGGCCCCCCCGCCAAAGCCTTCTCGGGGCTCTCCCGCCACGGCCGGCCGCGAGCCACCGGCCTCCCGCCACCTGGCCCGACACAGCCCCCGCTCCGGCCTCCCCCACTCCCAGCGCAACGGGGCCTGCTCGGCCCGGGCCCGGCCCGGGGCACCCGCAGCCGCCGCCCCCGGGGCGCGGATGGAGACGGATTGCGCGGAGTGGCACTCACCGCTGCCGCCGCCGGACCGGAAGAGAAGGGCGCGCCGCCGGGGGCTGCTGGGAAACGGGGCCGGGGCCGGGGCCGGAACTGGCACCGCTCCGGTGTGCAACAGGCGGCGGCAGCGGGGAGGTTCCGCACGGCGGGCGCCCCTCCCCTCCCCTCCCCCAGCGGCTAACGTGGGCACATCGCAGAGTCACAGGGTGCTCGGGGTGGGAAGGGGCCGCGAAGGAGCACCTAGTGCAGCGCCCCCCCGGCAGGGTCCGCTAGATAGGTCACAGAAACACTCCAGGCAGGGTCTGAACTTCAGAGGAGGCTCCACAACCTCCTGGGGCAGCCTGCTCCAGGGCTCTGTCACCCTCACCCTGGAAACGTTCCTCCTTATGTTTGCATGGAACGTCCTGTGTTCCAGCTTATACCTGTTGCACCTTGTGCTGTCACTGGACACCGCTGGGGAGAGCCCGGCTTCATCCTCCTGACACTCCTCACAGGTTTATAAACTCTAATGAGTTCAGCCCTCAGTCTTCACCAAGCTAGAAGAGGCCCAGCTCCCTCAGCCCTTCCTCAGAAGGCAGATGTTCCATTCAACCATCTTCGTGGCTCTGCACTGGACTTTTGCAAGCAGTTAGTGAAAGTTAATGAAAACAAGGCCACATTTATCCGGGCGAAAAGCACCAACTAGAGCGGAGTGTTTCCCTTTGATGGCAGCAAGACCGGGTGTTGCTGGCATGGACAGCCTGGCTGCAGGACAGCCCAGCCACCCGCCAATGGCCAAGGGTTGGAATCAAGTGTCAGGGCACCTCCACCTCTCCCAGATGCAGGAAGCTCTGTGATGTGTCTGTTGGGCTGTGCTGCTGTGGGTGGCTTGCCATGGGGCTGCCAGTGGTGATGGCATGGGGAGGCATTTGTGGTTATGGATTGAGGCATATCCCGTGGGGAAGTGTGAAAAGAAAAAGGGGAACCGAAGGCTGGGCTTACCCCAGCCCCTTGCGTTGCACCTCTGTACGAACTGCAGCATTTCAGGCCAAGATTGCTGAGCTTTCAAGCAGAAACCTTTGAAAAATGAGCAAAAAAAGGCCCAGGCTTTTCTGCATTGTGGTAGAATGAAAAAAATCTGCCATCTTTCAATGGCATTGCCTTCATTTTAAGATGAGAAGCACAAGTGAAGTGCCTAAAATAACCCAGACTGGAAATAATAGCCCAGAGACAAAAGGCCAGACTTGGTCCGGACCAAGTAGAGGGTAGAGAGCACCAGACGTTTTTTTCAGTGTCTCCTTGCAGAGCAATTAGCTGCTCTGCCTCAAGTTTGTATACCCGTGAAGAAGCTCTTATCACAAAAATGGAGGAAAATGGATTATCCTTGATAGACAGATAGTGATAATGAAACGGAAATGAAAATAAGCAGGAAAAGAAAGCTAATGGAATTTGATTTCAGTATTTCTTTCATTTCCAGCAAGACTTCAGTTGCAAAATGTATTTATCTTCCCTTTTTTGTTCCCCCCCACCCCATGCTGGGCAGCTGTTATTAGCAAATAATGTAAAAATACATGAAAACAGCAATATTGTTTTACTGGCATTTTGCAGCAGGAATAGGAGGCTCTCAAAAAAAAAAAAAAAATCCTCCTTGATACGCAAACTTCTGATGTTTTAAACCCTGTTTTTTAAAATTCTTTCCACTGTAGTGATCAACTGCTTGAAAGAGTCCAGCACAGAGCCACAAAGATGATTAAGGGAGTGGAGCATCTCCCTTATGATGCAAAGCTGAGGGAGATGGGTCTCTTTAGCTTGGAGGAGACTGAGGGGTGACCTTATTAATGTTTATGAATACGTAAAGGGCAAGTGTCAGGAGGATGGAGCCAGGCTCTTCTCCATTCTGTCCAATGATAGGACAGGGGGCAGCGGGTACAAGCTGGAGTGTAAGATGTTCCGCAGAAACATAAGGAAAAACTTTTTCACTGTGAAGGTCACAGAGCTCTGGACCAGGCTGCCCAAGGGCGTTGTGGAGTCTCCTTCTCTGGAGACATTCAAAACCCACCTGGATGCACTCCTGTGTGACCTGCTCCAGGCAGTCCTGCTCTGGAGGGGAGGTTGGACTAGATGATCTTGCGAGGTCCCTTCCAACCCTTAACATTCTGTGATCTGTGGTCTTAAAATATTTGGACATCACTGTGGCTGGCTAATTGCAGCCAACGGCAGAGAGAAAGCCTGACTTTGCTGATAACCCAAAGAGCCGAGCTCAGTGTAGGATAAAACTGAATCCCAGAGGCATGTTTGCCTCCACTGCAGAAAGAAATACTCTGCCAGCCCCCTTATCTTGGCCATTAAATTGTGAAAATTCTTGATCTCTTCCATTCATTTCTGAGCTTTTCTTCATAGGAAGAAACAGAAGGGTAGGTTTATTGTATGGTTTCAGTTATCTTTTTTCAAGTTCTTTCACCATCTCACTGCAATTACTGCTGTCAGAGTCTTTCGCAGCTGCTGCTGGGGCCACATGAGACAAGCAGTCAGATTTGTGGGGATTAGAGAAGCTGTGCTTAATGCCCAGGTGATAAACAAGACCTGTAAGCCAAATTATTAAAATAAAACACTGAAAGTGCATCCAGTTTACAGGGCTGATTATAATATATTCAGTGTAGTTTTATAAACCACTGCAAACCAATGCAGAGCATCAGGTAAAAAGGATGAACCAAGGCAGGATCAAGACCCCTTTAATTTCTCCCATGCTCTGATGAGATGCAACATCTCTAATTATGGTGTTACTGAGAACAATTGGCCAGTTCAAAACCTTCGATCATACTTTTAGTGATTACAGACTTAATTAGAGCATATTAGCCCAAGTGTCATCTACTAAAGGAGATGTGCTCATTAAATAGGATGGTAATTATTCCAGCAGCAAAACAATTATGAAAAAATCACAGGTTAAAATAAAAATCTCACAGTGCCTTTGACAACCACGTTACCATGGTCAAGGTCCTTGCATCACCCCCATTTCTGCTGATTGACCTCTGTTAGTGTTATCGTAGCTTTCATGCTGACACCACACTTCAGCAGACTCCTCTAATCCTGCTGCCTCCCTCCCCGAGTGCTGATATTTGGACTTGGGGTAATGAATTACTGTAATGAATTACTCATTTAGAGATACCAGTGACTTGGAGAGGCTCAATGCCCAGGCCAAAGCTCTGCCCTGTTTTCCAGGCATGGTCACAGGGGTGTTGAGGAGCTTGTGGTCCCTCTGAACAACAGGAAACCACTACTGAGGGATTATGCCCTCCTCGGGTGCTGTTACCACCAGCTCATGCGGCTGAAGAGCGAGTGGTGTCAGCCTCAGACAAGTGCAAGGGACACTCCTGTAGGCAGCTGCCAGACTGGAGCCCAGCTGGGAACTGTGGGAGACCCCAGGGTTAACGAGTCACTTTCATTTTTGATCGTGGTGGGTGACACCATCACAGCAGTTACCCGGTATGCTGGTGGCTGGCATCACCTGCCTGTCTTTGGTAGAGGCTGGCAGCAAGCCGCTGCTTCCTTCTGAAAACACCTCCTTCAGCACAGCCTCTCTGTCACTTGAGAAAACAAGCGGGACACTTGTGTGAGATGGAACCATACCCATCAGGGAAATGGTGTCTTCAGGAGGCAATACTTCTCCAAGATATTGAGGAAGTTTAGAAAAGATGCCTGGGCTTTTGGAGCTGCACCAAATCCTGCTCCAAACAACAGCCACCCCTGGCTTGCCTGGAGAGCAGGCACTTGCACGTGCCCTTTGGGTTAGCGCTGACCTAGTGCAGCTTTGGCAAAGTGTGGGGTGACGCTCGACGCCTTCGCTCAGAGAGGCTGGGCAGGAGCTGCAGCCAGGCCGGATGGGGAAACAGCCCCTCTGAGAAGGGCTCCTCTGCAAGGCCCGTGTGCCCTTCCTGTTGAGCACCAGCAATGGTGACATTGGTCCCACCCCAGCGACTGGTCTGCAGCTGGGGCTAAGCAGGACAGTGACCAGAGCAGCAAGGCTACAAGCCAGCTTGGTTTGACTTGTTCCTGGTAGTTGAACAGTATTTGCTTCAGTTTCTTGTGCCAACCACTGCATTTTCAGAAGAAAGCTTGATCTCCACTCTCATTCAAACCTGGAGCGGCTCCATGCACGGTGGGCTCAGGAGAACTCTGACCTGGGCAGCCTTTCTGGGTGGATTCTGTTTCATCTGCATCCCAACTGACGGTGTCAGTCCTGAGAGCAATGGTGACCCGCTGTCAGAGCTCCCCTTCAGCCAGCACTTCTCCAGGCTCTGCTTTTCTCCTCAGGGGTGAAATGGTTTGGTGTGGTCCACTCCAGACATGAGATGGGCATCAGTATCAGTTTAGGCATTATCACTACAGCTTCCATCTCATGGTGGTTGACTCCAGAGGTCTGTCTGAAGGCTGTAGCATTGCACTGGATTTCTGTTACAGGGAATCACCCTTTTACACTTTCAGGGGGTGACAGAGATAGTTTTAGAGCTGCTGGCAGAAATCCTTTAGCCATGGTGTTGCAGGCCCAGGGAGTAACTCCATGGTCAGAGCTGTCAACGTCTTTTTATTAAGCAGTTCATTGTGAGGACAATAACATGGAATCATAGAATCATTTAGGTTGGAGAAGACCTTTAGGATTATCCAGTCCATCCACTGAGCTAATACTGCCAAGCCTCCCATCAAACCAGATCACATAAAACACGTTTACTTTTTTTATGCAGAATAAAACCAAGCAGTTTATTTTCAGGGGTTGGATGGGTGGGGCAGTGGGTGCAGGGTGGGCAGGGGCCATTTTGGTGGAGGTTGGGGTGGTGCTGGGTTGGTTCTATAACAGCTGGGCAGATGTGGAGGGCTGGGGAAGGAGAGGGGGCCATGAGGGCTATTGGGAGGGCAGCTGCTCTGGATATTCAGGGAAGAGCGTCAGCTGCTGGTGTTGGATCCAGGTGACTGGCCCGGGTGTCTGGGCACTGGATCCAGCTGTCCCTGGTGTGAGGGGTCACTGCTGGATTTCTGCTGATCCCGTGTAACCGCAATTTCCTGCCCTTCCCTGTGGAGAGAGGAGATGCTGAGGCCCTTGGCTGCAGATGGGAGTGTTTTGGCCAAGCACCAACTGGCCACTCCACAGCAGCCTGACTAGAAATGCTCGAAGGCATTGAAGGAAGCAGTGGGGGTGGGGGGTGAAGCAACAACTCACTGTTTTATCTCCATCCAACACAAGCACGTGACACGGCACGTGACACAGCACACTTTCACAAGCAGCAGGGAAAGCCAAGCGGCTGCTGCAATAACCAAAGAGTGCCTTCTTGCACTATGGCACTGGTGGACATTTGCATTCCTCTGGGCATTCTCAACACTTTGAGCACTCTGGGTATCATCAACACTTTCAGTGCTTTGGGTAGTGTCAGCAGATGCGTCACTCTGGGTAGTGTCCACCCGTGCAGCACCCTTGCCAACCATGTCTGGCAGAGCAACGGGAGCGTTAGTCCATCCTGTGACCCACTGCTCAGACTGCAGGATGTTTGCTGTGGCTGGGAAGTTCTCTCTTCCTCAGTGCTGGTGGCTGGTGGCATGCTCCCACCCTTTGGGACCCTTTGTGTACCACTCAACAAACCTCAGAAGGCCAGAAGGAGGCACGGGGCAGAGCACAGCTGCCGGACCAGTCTCTGCTTTGAGGGAGATGGACAAAGCCCGTCACTGCAGCAGGCAGTGCCACCCCAGAATCTCCCTCCCTCACAAGTGGCAGGGAAACCATGGCTGCTGCTGTGCTGATCCTACAGCACCTTTGCGTATCTTGAGAACAGAAACCATGCAACAAGGCCTGGAACTCAGCACTGCTGCTGCCAGGCTCTGACCCCTGTGCAGGTGGCAGCATATCCAGACGTGGAGCTACAATCTCTAGCTGCTGAGTCTCACAACCAAGGCAGAGGGAAATATACTCACCCTGTGCTCTTTGCAGGGGTCTCGTCCCACTCAGTGGAAAATGAGGAAGGCGAATCTTTGTGATCCCCTGAAAGAGTCTGTTCCTGCACAGCACTACAGCCGGGGTGTCAGAGTCATGACGATGACTGTGAGGAACAATAACAAACCAATTTATTAGCTCTACCTAATGGAACAATCAAAAAACAGGATGGATAAAGGTGTTATTTTTGTAGGTGATTATTTTACGGCGTGACTAAATTTCAAGGAAGAGGAAGAAAGAGTTGTTGGAAAAGAGGAAAAGATAGAGGGAGTGAGAGAGTAAGAGAGAAAGATAAAGAGAAAAGGTTCTCACCGCCCATGGATCCAGCAACGTCTCACTGGATTAGTCCAAGTCTTCAGTTCTTTGGTGGTGGGTGCACACTGATCAATATTTTTCTGTCCCTTTTATACCCTTGAGGTATCTGGATGGCATTCCCAATTTCCACAGGAAGTGGTGTTGATTTGCATGAGCTCCATGAGATGGAAGTAGCGTGGCACCTGCCATCCACCTCCCCCATGGGAGGTGCCAGAGCACCCAGCCCAGTGACGTCAGCTGGTCTGCAGCACAGCATCCAGCCAAGGAGCTGGAGAAGTCCTCCCTACAGGCGTCTCTCTAAGGAAACAGTCAGAGAAGCTCCTGTCACCTATTG
Organism: Todiramphus chloris collaris; assembly: GCA_025345505.1. Taxonomy (NCBI): domain Eukaryota; kingdom Metazoa; phylum Chordata; class Aves; order Coraciiformes; family Alcedinidae; genus Todiramphus; species Todiramphus chloris. The sequence goes on along the minus strand of JANVCC010000038.1, from coordinate 17,069,950 downwards.
TGGCCCCCACTGGCAGCACCGAGTGACAGAAGCAGTCAGGGGATGAGGCAGGAGAGGACACCCATGGGCAGGGCCTCGCACCTGATGAGGCAGCCGGCTCTGTAACCCTTGGCCTTGAAGCTGGCAGCTCTCAAAGGGAGGAAAAAGCCACGACATACTGGTGTCATCTCATGCAGCATCAGTCCTGGAACCCAGCCAGGAACCTGCATCACCTTCACCAGTGGGCATCACTGCAGAGAAGCACAGAACAGCTTCTACGATACAGTTCATTGAGATACTTCCTTAGAGGGAACTGTACTCCCTGGAGCTCCCAGCAGCTCCAACAAGCCCCTGGCTTGGCAGCCAGCACTGGGAGCATCTCAGGCTCCCAGGGCCTGCAAAGAGCTTTGCAAGGCCCAGTGCCACAGGGCACGTCACTGAGCCCAAGCTGCTCCCTCTCTGCTCTTCACCATGTCTGTGCATCAGCCATAGAAGTTGCAACTTGCATTTAACCCGGGAAGCATACGAGGAGGGAAACACTCCTTCCTCCCACTTGGATGTGTTTTGATATTACGTATTCTGATACATACATTTAAGGAAGATATTACATGTGAGAAACTTCTCCCAACATGTCTCAGGGCTCAGGCATCTTCCACAGCTCGTGCTGAAAGCTGAATGAAGCACAGCGTGCCTGGGGTGCCTCCCTTGGGCACTGCTTTCTCATGGCCCAGCAATGGCCAGGGAACATGCACATCTTCTGGGGACAACATAGAGAAGCCACTTGGGAGGCCTTTCTCAGGAGCTGGGAGCACAAATGCCCTGCTGCCACCACCCTGGGACTGGGAAACAGCTGTGGGACCCTGCACTGCCCTCACTCTGTCTTCCTGCTTACCCAGCACAGCTCCAGCCCTGCCAGGGCACCTGACCAAGGGTGCTGTCGTATCCACAGTTACAGTTACTGTCTCAATTCATGGTCATACCAAAGAATACCTCCTTGTTAACTGAGAAAATAAGGCTGTGCTCACCTCTGCACAGTGCTTGCTGAAACAGGGGTGTTTGCAGGGCTACTGCTTGTCTAGCACAGTGCCAATATCAGAGCTGAGCCGGGCTGAGTTCACAAGAGGGGCTCGAAGGGAGTTTGAGGCCAGTCATTTCCCAAGACATTGGGAAATTTCCTCTGTGTTTCCAAAGGAAGAAGATGAGTAAAGGTGATGTTCATCTAGGATGCTGGACACAGAGTGACATCATAGCTTTCCAGTGCCTGGGTATGCAAGCTGACTTTTTTTAACATGGGCTATGGGGTGCTCCTAAAAGCTGCTTCCTTACAGAGAGACATGGAGCCGTGGGGATACTGCAGTAATGCTTTTGGCTCTCACAGCTGGCTCACGGGGAAGGTGCCCAGCCACAGCCTGGGCTGCTCCCAGGGCAGCTCAGGCACTTGTCACCCATCACCTTTCCTGCCTCGCTCTCCACAGACACCATTGAAGAGAAGCTGCAGTGTGCAGGGTTGTGTCTGTGTCAGGGAAAGCATCTTGCAGGGTATGGCTACCTTCATTGCCCTCCTTTCCCCCTGTGAGCAGAGGCAGGGTTGAGCCAGCAGGCAGGTCCCAGAGAGGTCCCTGCCTTGGTGAGGTGTGGTGGCTTTTGGGCATTTCTAGGGATGTTCCCAGCGAGCAGAATTTGTCTGGGCTGTAATCCTGAGCTAGCGATGCTGGAGCAGAGTGAGGGTGGTGGACAGTCCTCAGGGACAAGTGGCCAATATACTTATAGAAGCAGGCACCAGGGCACGGAGGCACTAGAGGGAGCCTGAGCATTACAGATCACACTCTAGGCTCGAAGTGGGAGCACTGGTCCAGGTCAGGGAGAAGGGACATCTCCAGGGAGCAACTCCAGCAAGTCATGCAGCAGTTTCCCCAGTGACCTGGCATCCTACCTGGCTGTGGCTTTTTTTCCCTGATATCTATTATAATTTTCTTAAAGACATGAAGGAATACTGTTTTGCTTACAAAAAGTGCTGGTCTGACATCAGGGAGACAGCTAGCTGTGTACAAACAGTGGCAACTGGTGTCAGTTGTCAGACTGGAGGGTTCATGAGTGCAGGAGTTTTTGCAAGGCACAGGGGAGCAGAAGGTCTGATCTGCAGCCATGGGTATCCCCACAGGATGGGGAGCTGGTGTGACACAGCCCTGCAAGCACTCCTAGGCTGATTGCAGGGACATGGGAAAAGTAGCTGAGGCTTGTGTGCTCCACTGGGTGTGCTCCAGTTAGCACCAGTTAGGAGAGCTGGGGCACTGGAAGAGGCTGGAGAGCTTCAGTCTTTTAGTTTTCCCACCAATATTTTTGTTGCATTGGCTTTGGACATGGAACAGGGTCACTGGCTCATGATCTGGTTGTTTAATCTCCCCCTGACACCACTGTCACCAAGGATCAGCACAAAGAGCAAGAGCAGGAGCCTCTGGGTTACCTGCGGATGGGCATCAGTGCTACGATGGGGCAGGGACCGGGAACAAACATGTTTGTTCCAAGTACATCTGCAGAGCATATCTTGGTTTACAGTGCTTGCACTGGGCCATGAGTTGCTTTCAATGAGGTAATCAAGCTTAGTCCAGCAGAAACCAGAGGAGCAACCAGAAGAGAGTGGTGAGCTGGTACCATGAACAAAATCTCTATCACTCCTGACTGCCCTCAGAGGCTTTCATTTCCCCACGGAAACCATCACTCAAATTAGCCCAGACCCTCTGCACATCCTCCATGGGTGTGTTCTTGTAAGCAGCTTCCCACTACGAAGGCAGGAGGAAACATCAGGCAGCAGCCTGCAGTGCAGCCCTGACCTTTCCCTCCAGACCTGCCACTTCCTCCCACTCTCCCCAGAGCTGGCACAACTAACAACTGGTTTCCTCTTGTTATTTTTCCACCTCCGCTCCTTCCTCCAGAGGGGAGGCCATGCTGGTGGCCCACGTACCGGTGACTCACAGGCTGGGACCTGTGAGGAGCCAGCTAAGCCTGGCCAAACTTAGTAACATCTCATTTTCCATTGCCTACACCCTGGCTGCTGCTTCTGGCTGGGTTCACCACTGGAGACCTTCTCCAGCTACCTGCAGGGTTGGGGGAGACCAACTTGACCGTGTTTCCTTTAAGTTTTGGTAATGCAGGATCTAGGCTGAGATGGAGCAGCCCTTGATGCAGATAAATTCCTTCTTGGTGAGTGTTTATCCAGCTTCCTGGTAGCTGAAAAATGTGAGATGTTCTGGACATCAAAGAGAGCTTTTCAGGCTTAGGAAACATGTAAATAAAGATATATAAAGAGAACTGCATGGTAGCTGCATTTTTCTGGAAGCATTTGAATGATTTGATGGGAGCTTAGGGGTTTAAAAGCTGATTCTCCTCTGTTTCAATCATCCTGGTCCATCTGGCTGGATGTCCCCAAATCAACAAATGATGACTGCAGTCACAAAACTGAGCCTGCAAGGTGGGGAAGGATGATCTTCTAAGGCACAGGTGCTGCCATGGTTGGAAGCTGGAAATGGGAAATAGCTGGATGATGACCAGGGCTACCCAGAGGCTATGCCAGGCTGGCAGCAGTTAAGCATGCAGGGCACAGAGACACGGCTCCTGGGCAGCAGCAAGCCTACTGAGCAGGAGCCTGTGGCTCCATTCAGCGCTGTGTGTAGGGGATAACAGCGGAAGGGAGCAGCCGCATGCACTCAGCCCACGCTCGTTGCTTTAATGGGATTTTCCAGAATATTTTTTGCCCTGGTAATGGAATAGGAAGCTCACCTGCCGCTTCCCAAGGCCAGGGTGAACGTGTGCAGCCGATGCGACACCTGCTCAACCCACGCTGCCCGAGAGCCCGGCTGTTCGGAAGGAGCAAGCAGATCCACAGGCACAGCGTGCGGGGAGCAGCTGATCGCTGCGGGGAGGAGGCACGTGGAGGCGGCTGGGAGAAACTGAGAGGGCTGACCTAAATAGATGCTGAGCTAATTTATTCATTTCTCTGCTTTATTATTTAACACGACTTCGAAACAGCTCAGGACTTCTGGTTCCTCTCAGCTCTGCTGCTGACGTTGGGATGGGGTTATTTTTGACCTGATTTTTGCATCTTTCATGCTACAAAGTGCAGCACAGCCTTGCTCAGCACCCTGCTCCCCCGTTGGGCAGGCCATGCACACAGTGGGAGAGCTCTAACACAGCCGCTTTCTCTCCAGGAGTACAGGAAGGACTTATTTTAAGTTATTTTGAGCTTTTGCTTCACCTCCTGCCCAGGAAGGTGTTCAGATTTTGGCCCACTTTTTGCATTGTTAATAGGGAGATTTAGCTCCAGTTTAGCTGGCTGGCAAGAGGATTGGTGAGTTCGTACAGCACGAGGCAGCCTTCAGCCTCCGCCGACATCTCCTCCCAGGCAGGCTGCCAAACGCAGCCCCACGCTCTGCAGCATGGGGCTTTCAAGGATAAACCTGGAGCCTGTCTCACTTCCAGCCAGCCTCCTCTCTCCTCAAATCCTAGCAATCCCCTGAAACACCGTCCGGGAGGAATTTATTATGAGAAGGACATGGAGCCCCAGCTGTTCGGGCTGCAGTTCATCCATGGGCTGCACGTGTCCTCTGAGAGCCCACGGCACATTTTAGCGCTGCTGAGGTTTAAAAAGCCACAAGCTGGGAGGAAAAAAAAAAATGATGCCAGTGCAGGTTGTCTAAAACTGTACACTGTTTCTGTGCAGGTAGGTGCAAAGGACAGAGCTGCTCCTACATGAAGTGTCTGCTTACCAGGATTCCAACTGTACAGCACCCAACTTGTGCTGCACAGTACCCATTTATTTTGTTTTTCATTAGGTTTTGTCACTTGATTTAGGCCAGTGTTGTACCCAGTTACCCAGCACCTCTGTTATCATCTTTTAAAATGGATTATTCATTGACCTGCTTGATTCCTTCAAGATTTCTGAGCAGTAAAACAAGCCCTGATGCTATTCAGCTCAGCAGCAAAAACATTTCAGCTCACGCCGCCTTCACATTGCTGGAGAGTTTCGTGATGTTGCTGGGCATGAAATACTGCAAATTAGCAGAAATGAAGCAGTTAACAAGGCTGCAAGTTAAAGTCTTCCAAACCAGGAGGCTTGAGGCACTGAAGGGGGGCTATGAAGGTGGGTGCTGCTCTGCCTGGCACAGCCAGTCCCTTCTCTTGCCTTTGCTGGCTAAACTGGGGGCAGGGGGGATCATCAGCAAGGTCTCATCCTGCCACCCCACTGGGTGTGCAATCTGATCCTTGTCAGGCTTTGACCTGAAGGGGTTTATGGTTTTGGTGACTTTTTTTTTAACATGAAGTAATACAGCATTTAGATACTTTAGTCCAAGAGCCTCATGAGGTCAAAAATGGAATGAATGTGTAAATGACAGAGGCAGCCAAATGGATTTGAAGGCTGTCTTTCCCTCCCCATATCCTGGATGAGAGTTTGGTGGATGATGCCCCAATTTTCCTAACGAGGACAGAAAAGGACTAGGCCATCCCAGAGCCCCCAGGGTCTGGGGGTTTAATACCTGCACCTTAATTGCACTGGACTGATTAGGATGGAGTTAAAGCTGAGTGAGTGTCACCCTGGGATTTAGGATCTGTCCTGGGGGCAGAACTTCTGCCCTCCTCCACAGTGGCAGGGGCTGCAATAGATGGGAGAGTACTTCAATGAACTGGCTGCCAGTTTTGGAGTGGGCAGCAGGTTGGTTTTCAGCCTCAAGGTGAGGGATCCAGCTTGGCTCACAGCTCACCTTTATCTGCATGAAGAGGATTATTGGAAAGCTGAGTTGACAAATGCTGCAGCTAAAAAGGAAAATAAACTTCCACACAAAGATGGCTTGTTTGTTCAAAGCAGAGAACGAATAAAAAAGCTGACATTAAACCCACTGCTTACCTGCAGCTCATCTGATATCATGACTGAAACCTTTCATTTGCAGCAACATAATCCAAGATGTACCTTCTGCAAAGCAAGAAAGTAGGTTATTGCTCAAGCAGACCTGGGGAGGGTGGAAAAGATAAGTAGGACCTGATCCTGCCAGGTGCTCTGTGACCTGCACTCCCCGTGAGTGGGGCTGAAACCCTGTCTGGCAGCCTGATTTGGGAGTTTTGGGAAGAGCTTTAATGCAAATCCTTTCCAAGACTTTGAAAGGGCTGTGCAGCAGGCAGGGTGTAGAGTCCCCCAGCCCTGCCTTCAGCTCCCGCACCTCTAACCCTGAGACCCGGAGGCAAGAGATGTAAACCAGTAACCCGCAGGACAGTGATATGCTGGAGCATCCAGGGCTGCAGCTCTGAAATGCCAGCACTATAGTTACAGATACCACCCAAAGCCACCACTCTGGTGTCAAGTAGTGATGCTCCTCAGGGGAGAGCCAGCACAGGGAATTTCTTCATGGTAGTGGGAATGGGGACATAAAACCACATAAAATTAAACCAATCAGGTAAGCACAGCCTCAGAGGTTTCTGCAAGCACCAGCCTCCCACCCTGGCCTTCCTTAGGGCTTTACAGACACTTAAAGCAAAGCCCAGACCAGCTGTCCATGCTGCTGGGCATGACAGATGGGCTGTCCATGGCCACAAAGATGGCTGGGGGAAAGATGAGCATGGAGACCCCGATCGGAGCAGCAGCCCTCGGATGTGGGAGGTCATGCTCAGGGTTATGCTTTTCTCACCCAAAGTGAACTCCCATGCTGGAAGCTAAGGTATGTCAGCGAAGGAATTGTTAATTGCCCTGTAAGTGCTTCAATAAATGAAGCAGCCATTAAAATAATCCTCACACAACATTGTGCAGCTTCCAATAAGTGAAGCACTTTAACACTCTTCTTAATGAACATCATTGAATGGCTGAGGGAGTCTCTGGGACAGGGGATCTTGGTTTTTCCAGGACCAGCAGCTTTCCATGTGGGAAGGGCTCTGGCTTTTTGGACCCTCTGCCAGTGCTTCCAGAGAGGGGCAGATGACACAGCACCTTCATTTCAGTTCAGGTTTAGGTTGATCTCTCGGACAAGTTGGCTTGGGGCAGGAAGAGTTTTTTGATTGATGTCATCCCTGGTTGTCAGCTCTGAAAACTTTGTTCATTAACACAAGATGATAACAGAGGCAGGAAGAGGATCTAACGTGCCAGCATTTTCCTATGACTTCCATTAGGAGATGGGTTTCAAATCATGCCTCGGGATGAAGACATCTTTTGGAGGATTTACAGCTGTGTGACACTTTGCCAGCTGTTATCAAGCATGCAGGGACCCCTCCACCCCAGCTGCTGCCTCCTGACCCTGCTGGAATTAAGTATTTAGGGAAAGAGTAAAAAGAAGCCTCTCCTTTGGCACTTCCCCCGCTTCTAGCAGCAAGAACACTTCTTAAGCTGCTCATTCATGTTTAATATTTTTCTAAGGAACAGTTGATTATGTCAATATAGTAACATCCTCATGGATTTCACATATGTCAGCAGGGAAGGGTGCGGCACTGGCAGGGCTGGCCTCACTCTTACAGCTCTACCAGCAAAGTCCCAGGAGTTTTATATTCTCAGAAGCAAAAGGAGCTGGGGCAGAGCCTTGGACATGTGGACAGATCGCTGCCAAGGAAAATGCATAGGGCTAGTCCAGTATGGGCATCAGCATCTGCTGCTCCCAGGATTTCACCGTATTTACCTTATGAGGTCTGGATATGGCCATTGAAGCTGTTTTCCTGCCAGAGATGGAAAAGCCATGCAATGGGTGAGAACCAGCTTACCAGGAGGCTTGAACTCTTACATTTCTAGGGATTTGCTTGAAAATCTTCCTTCCCTATCTAGTACACTGAAATTCATAGGATAGTAAGTCAGATCCTAATTTCTGCAAGCTAGTGGTGCTCCCCTGCACCTCCAATGCTTTTTTTTTGGCCAAATTGCCTGCTCCAGACTCGTCTGTCTCCACTTTCCTGGGATGCAGAGAGAGCTGCGCACTTTGCTCAGCAGGAATGAAATCCTCCCCTCTGCAACACCAAGCACATCTCTCACTATTTCTTTTCCTGCCTTTAAATGAGCAGAAAGTCACCTACCTGTGTCTGCTGCTTGATTTTTAGGGTGCAGCATCTGCTGCTCAATTTTAGCCAGGGTTTTGTACCAGGATCTTTTCATCAGGTCATACTAATTAAAAAATCATATCCCCCACCAAACTCACTAATGCAAATGACTCTCAGTGTGCTCCATGAGAGCGCTCAGGTCTTGCTGGAACCATCCTGTCTGCCTGGGTGACAGCAATAGGAAGTTCCACAGATGCTGCCCTCTGATATTAAGGACATCAACTATTTAGCAGCCAAGCAGCCCTGCCCTTTCACAGAGTCACTACTGAGAAATGACTGACACCCCCCTTTGCACATCAGTCAAATGAAAACCTAATTTCACCTTGGCCGCTTGGGAAAGGGGCTGGGATTGGGAAGCAGGTTTGATGTAGAGTTCACAGTTCCCACTAAAAAAACCTACATTTTAATACTTTTTATATATTTTTTTTTTGGTGGCGTTTCTTGGAGCCCCAGCCTGGTGCAGACCACTGTGTGTGCTGTGCCTGGAACATTTTACTGGTTTAAATAGTGCTTGTGCCCAACCTGTTCTGGAAATGGTGCTTAAGGCCACCAATTTCAGTCTGACACGAACCGCTCTGCATGGAAATGGGCTTTCTGAGGGATATAAGATAATATGGGCTGCAGCAACACTTCCACTAGCCCCGCTGGCATCCCACCTTCTGATGTTCAGGTGTGGGGTGTCTGTGGAGACACAGGTTTGTTCCAAGTACCAGCAGTAACTGAGCTGGTCTCTGTAGGAGTGGATGTACTGGGACATGGGACTCCCCTCCTGTATCAGCCTCATCTTAACCACTCATTCGTGTTAAGGATGGTCCGATTTATGATTTGTCTGGGATTAAAACACATTTCTTTCCACAGTGATTTTATCCAGGCTTTTCAAACCACTTCATGAACTCAATTCCTTAGGAAGTCTCTGGCACATGCATGCCTTTAAATCTCTGTTGTACCCTTGGCAGTCAGCATACATGACACATCCAGAGGCAGCGGGGAGTGCCCAGCTAAGACCAGCAGGCAGGTGATCTTTGAGCATTTTCCACTAAAGCTCCAAACCTGCAGCTTCTTTCAAGAGTTTTAATGTAAGAAATCAAGCCACAGTGGCACAGAGGCAGGACAAACCCCAGAATCCTTCCTCTCTCTGGGCACCTGAAACACCTCTCCTTTCCCCCCCATCCTGTGTCATCATGCTGCCAACCTGTCAATAGCTGAAGGATCCTGAAAAATTACAGCTAAAGCTTTTTCTTGCCCTCTCTGGCCACCTGAAACAACCTTCTGTCCAGATATAAGTGCTGTATTTCTAAAAACAGCTCTTCCTCCTGCCATGAAATATTTAAGAGAGGAGCACCAGGGGAAACCACGTGCTTTTAGGGAGGCAGGATGGCACAGCGCTGGGAACCATGGAGAGCCTAATCGAAATAGTAATGAGATGGCAGGTGCTCACAAAGCACAGCTTGGGTGCAGTCTCCCACTGCCCCCCCCCGCCTTGCTGTGGTGCTCCCCACAGCATCCCCAACATCTCATCATCATACCGACAGCTCCTACAGCAGCTCTGGCAGATGAGGGTCTCACCCAGCATTGCCCTCCCACAGATCCCTGCAGGGAGATGGTTGGGGTGTGAAGACAGGCTGGGGTCTGTGCGTGTGCTCTGTGAGGCCATCCCTACATTGCAGATCTGGTGAGCAAAATCATATTGACCTGGAAAACAAGTGCTCATCAGGACTGATGAGAACACAGCGGTGCCTGTGTACCATCTGTGGTGGGACAGGAGCAGAATGTGTAGTAGCCCTAGCCGCCAAGGGTCACCCCTACCATCACCCCCTTCCTTGCTCTGACTTATTTTGGGGTGGGGGGGAGGGTGGCAGAGGGAGGGTGTTCGTGAGTGTCTCCGCTTTGCAGTTGCTGTAGCAACTGTGGTGTCTCTGGCGGCCCGAGAACACGTTTCCTGCAGCCAGCCGGAGTGTGAGCTGGTTACTTGCAAGCAGATTATTTTTTTTTCCCCTGCTAGAAAAAGCTCCCCTTGGCCCCCACCACCAGCAGCCAGAGCCCAGGAGGTGCTGCTGAGGCAGAAGCAGAGTGCAGGGTGGTCCACGTGCTGATCTGGTGGGATGCTGCTGCATCCTCCTGCTCTTGGGCAATCTTCTGCATATGAGTCAAAGACTCAGCACCTCCTCCAGCCCCTCCGCTGCTCCCCCTCAGCTCATTGGCAAGGACAACCTGCCTTTCCCTAATCCAGTCTCAAAGGCAGGGTGGGTTGCTGTAGCCATCCAGGCCCCTCCCTAGGGCAGCTCAGACCTGAATTAATTTCCACATGAATTAGAGCATCTGCTTCAGGGGGGGAGGGATCAGTCTTGATCAAAACATTCTCAGCAGTGGAGGATCAGCCCAAGCTTTGCTAAGTTACTTCCCTGATTAATGACTTTTAAATAATAGAGCCTTTTCTAAAGGCTGGATTCACTGGGTGCCCATCTTGTAGGACTTCACCTCCTAAATTCTGTTACTCTCCAATTTCCATCACCTTTGTACATCACAAGCCTTGACCCGCTCTCCCTTCCTCTTGTCTTTAAGAATCCAAAAAGACAGAGCTTCTTGAGCCAGCCCTGATATGCACTGGTGCCTCTTCTCTGAGCCTCAATGACTTGGCCATCGCACTGGTGTTTGACCTCTCAGTACCTTGCTTCAGCGTGCCACCCTTGTACCAAGACCATCCTCTGGAGACGTGCCACTGCAGGCATATGCATCCATTTGGAGCCCATCAGCCTGTTTTGGGATCCATCCTGTGTATGTGACTGGTCTCTTTTTATCTCCAGAAATGTGATTTTATGTTCAGTTCAAGTAAAATATCTCTTGCTGGCCTTTGTCCAACACACCCAGCAGTTAACATCAGTCAGTAGATACACAAGAGAACAAAGCAAACAAAGGTTAGTGCTAATGCTTCAGCATTGGTCATGACCCATGTCTCTGGGTCGCATCTCTTCTGGTTTCATTTGCAGATTTAAGCCTCAGCCTTGCGCAAGTGCAGAGACCTGCCCTACCTTTCCAGAAGGCAATGAACTCTGATTCAGACTTTTCATTACCTGCATTTGGGATGGCTCCAGACACTGCCAGGGATGGCAAGAATTGCAAGAGAGTTTCTTCTTCAGGAGAAGGGGAGGCAAAAAGGAAGTGGGTTGCTCCCACCTTTCCCATCTTGAGAGTCCACTTGTATAAGAGTTTCCTGGTGGGAACTAAATCTTTCTTCCTCAGGTGGTCATCCACCATGAGGCAAGAGATGGCAATGCTCAGGCAGGGGCTCTTGTCACCAAAATAGGGTTTTTTTTCACCTCAATCATTGCTGATTGTGCTGTTTCTTAGCTGGCATTTTTGGGGCTGCAGCTGGAGTTTTATGTTCCCTGGGAAGTTTTCTTGAAGAACAGGTTGGCCAGTTGGGGAATGTTTCACTGCTATTTTCAGCCTGGGACGTTCTCCCTTTTTTTCTTCAAAGTACAACAAAAAACCTGTCAGCAAGTCACAAAAGAGTGATCTCAGTCTAAAATACGAGCCCTGGCATGGGAGGCCATTTGACTCAGAAGCCACTTCCCATCTTTGGAGACTTGAAGTATGTTCCACTTCGTCATCCCGAAGGTCTTTAAATGCTTATAAAAACAGAGTTTATTTATCCACAGTCAGAACAGACTATCTATTATCATGAAGGCTGAATTCAGAAAGTTTCTTCAGAAATTTATTGGTTTCATTCCTACCAGTCTGAACAGAAGTTTTCCACAGAGTCTGTCAAAATACAAACGTCTCAATTCCAACTTCCTTCAGTTTTTAGCAAGACATCACATTAATTGTGTTAAAAAAGCACTTTTATTAGTTACTGAAAAAGCAGGAATCTGGCAGCTCTTCTTGACCACTAGCTATTCACTTTTGTGAAGTCTCCTTTAACAGTGGTTTGATCCAGCACAGTGGTTTTCTCCATCAGCAAACTCAGCAGTGCCTGGAGCCAAAGGGACCAGCTCCAGGCAAGGATTATTGGCCTCAGGTCTCAGGGGCTCCTACTGCTGCCTGGACAAAGCCTCTCTGCCCTTCTCGAGGCTTCTCATATCCCCGCTGTAGGAAAAAAATGGAGTGGTAGAGGCTTGTGGTCAGACTGAGGAGAGGGAGATCCATGAGAGCAGGCATAAATACCTACGGAATGGGGTAATTTCATCCACATCTGTGATGCTTTCAGGATTGCTCAGAGGACCATCTAACAGCTTATAGGAGTTTTGGTTTAGTCTCATTTTGCACAAGGCTGTTTCAGCCAACAGCTCAGTCTGGTGATAATACGGCATCTACTTCACAATGGAAAGGTGGTCATGAAAAAAGCCAGAAACTCCCAGTTCTCCAAGGGGCAAGGAAATTTTCTCCTCCCCATCTAATCTCTGTAGGTTGCTCTGGGATCACCCCTGCCAACATTCAGTCATTCTGGAGTTGCATGGGCAGCCAGAAACCCAAACTTCCCACCTGCTTCCTTGCATCGGTCCTACTGGCTTCCTATAGTCAACACCAGAGCACGTGGAGCAGGACACCCACTGCTTGTGTCTCAGTGCCTCATCCAGCTGTAGACACATGCAAAGCCCTGTGATACCAGCACCACAGCAAGGTACAAATGGGTCGTTAGCATTTAGTAGAAAAACTCAGCTCTACTACTCAACTTTCATTTGCTACTGACAATCCCATTCTAAACAAGGTAACAGATGTTAAGTGGCATTAAATGACACAAATTGAGCTTGGCCTCTCCCTCCTGGCTTTTTTTTCAGCACTCCAAATGCCACACCAAACTGAGTCCCTGCTTACGCTTCAGCCCTGAAAATGCTTTAAGGAAGTGCCAACACACACACACATGCACACCCAAACCTCATATGGAAGAGTCCAATACTCTGATAACTGAGATGTTAATGTTGAAAGACCGATCAGGTTTCTCTTGTGTGCCATGGCTTGGCTCTGGGGAGCTTTTGAAAAAGAAAATAAATAAATTAGGACTTACTTGAAATAGCTGGTGAATAGAAACTTGGACATTTCTGGAATCAGCCATGATGGGAAGAAGCTTGTGTGAAGGTGCCCCATGTGCAGGTGCCCCATGCACAAAGATGGCCAGGATAAATCAGAAGTGAGAGCCCAATACATATTGGGAGCAAAGATGTTCCTGCAGAAATGGTATGTTGGATGCTCGGAGAGATCCACCTGTCAACAGAAACCCAGAGAAATGAGCTTTCAGACAGAAGGAAAAGCTGTGCCACCCGAAAAGAGCAGCCCAGATGTTGTCACAACCTTCTTTGATCCACCAAGGATCATCAAGGGAAAATAAATTCTCTGAGATTTGAGGATGGGTATCTGATACTCAAATCTTACAGTTACTGAAGTCATAAAGCAGCAGATGATATTGGAAAAATGCCTTCTCAACATCCCTTGCTGTCAGAGTGCCCTGGAGGATCTGGAAGGCCTCTTGCCTACAAAAGTGCAAAGAACCAAGCCCAATGGGCAACAAACATTAGGAAGGGCCTTCATTCAGCACAGGCTCTTCATCTCTTTCTTTAGGATTTCACTCAGGATTTTAGACCAGAGATGTGGCAAGTAAGGGCTAAGCAAGGTCTGGTCACAGCTTCTGCACAGGACGTGGCTCCTGCACAGAAGTGCAAGTAGCAGTACAAACATGTGCTGGTGGGACCTCTTTAACTATAATTTAGTCCAGTTTTGCTTGCAAGTGCTGGCCTAATCATGATTGCTGGGGACTAGATGGAGCAATTTGCTGAGTGCCAGGACCTGATATGCTCACATGTTCTGGTTTTACACCTGTGTTATTCACCCGTCTCACGAGAGCCAGCTCTGACTTCTTCTGGTTGGAGAAGAATCACCCATCCCATTATTTAGCCCTTGGACACGGCCACATCCAGCCTGAAAAACTGTTCCATCACATGTCCTTTGTGCAGCTGGGGAGAGCCTCAATTACACAGCAGTGGCCATGCATGGGCCACCAGCCCCGTTGTTTACAGGAAGCACTGCTACAGAGCATGGAATTAGAAAGACCACAAGGAAGTGAGGGATTATTTACTGGAGATTAAAGGACATGGAAAAACCACAGGACAAATCAGTGGGGCTTAAGCAATGGTTGCTGCTATTTCAGTCTTCCAGCTGTTGGCATTCATATTGGTCCTGCTGCGAGAGGAGAATCTGGGAGGAATTCAGCAAGATGGGTGGCTGCTCTGCTTTTGGACCAGTAAAACACACCACAGAATAGGCTCTAAACCTGCTGGAGGGACAGCAGGGATGTCTGCTCTGCTCCTTCCCTTCCACAACAATTCCCATGAGTTCTCCTTCTCCCCGGATGTGATTCCCACTTTTGGACTGTGTCTCCAGGCCAAGCAGCTCCAGCCAGACCAGCCTGCTGGCAGAGCTGCTGGGACATGCCCATTGATTAGCCCAGATTACTTAAAATTCATCATCCCCTCAGACCTGGAAAGATGTGGGATGGGGATTGAGGTCTGAAATCTCAAGACCTTCAACACAGCTGCAGTGCCAATGGGAGCTGGTATTTCTTGAAATAGCCATGGAAAGGGGGTAAAATACCAAGCAAAGGCTGATCCTGATCCTCCAATCCAGTCTACACCAGTCCCTCTCAATTCCATTTCTTCTCCAGGCTGTTGTGTTTATTTTAAGTACCCACAACCTCCTTTTCCTGTAGAAAGTTCAAACCCATCAGCACAATCTCTGGTGGGAAGCAATGCAGGCAGAGCTAGTGGCCAAGCAGAGACATCTTACAAGCAACGAGACACCTTTGTTTTAAGTGCTCCAGTTTGAGTGCCCATGAGTTCACCTACTTTTTGGTGGTCTGCTTTTCAGCTAAGATGGGCCACAAGGATTTCAGGGGTTGCTCACGAGCTCTGAAATTTGGGCTGTAACTGGGTCAGGTCTCGTGTCAGTGTGTGCCCAACTCTATCAGCAGCTGTAGATACACAGCTGATGCTCCTGTGGCTGTCCAGGATGGCCATATACTCAACCACACTTTTCCCAGAACATCCCACAAGATTTTCCAAACGCTTGGATGTACTTTCCCCAGAATTTTGCTCCTGGCAGGTAAAGCTGTATGCCATGCTGCATGCCATGCTGCCATCCCTGTCCCACAGCCACTTTGGAGATACTGCCCTCACTAGTCTCCTATCACTGTCAGGGAGATTTGGGGTAGCACCCAAACTGTTCCACCAAGCCTTTTCCCAGGGAGTCAGGTGATTCATTTGCTGCCACTCTTTCCAAAGGTGTAGGTGTCACTTTGTTATCTTCCCCCTGGCTTCCATTGCATCTCAATGCCACACAACGTTGGACCATTGCCACATGCCAAGCAAAAACATCTGCCATCCATTCCCACTGTTCACGCAGATTGAGGCACCACCACCAAAACAGCATCTCCAGCAGAACCATGGCCCTTTGTGCTCGGTGCTGGGTGGTGATTCAGCCCTGACTCAATGGAACATGGCCATGGACTGAAGCCCCAGCCCTGCTCCCTGCGTGTTCTGCAGTTAACGTGCTCCCGCTGGAAATTACAGAGCTGTGGCAAAGGCAGTGGGAGGAAGTCTGCCCTTAGTGAAGAGGAGCCCACAAGAGGCTCCCACTGACATTCTTGGCTTCTCCCTCACTCTGCATCCAGGCTGAGCGAACACAAATGGCACATTGCCTCCATGTTTGACCCAGAGCAGAGCTTGGCTGCTGGTGCCATACCACAGGCTCCGTCTGGAGAGCAAACAGTAGCTCTGTAGGGAATTCTTTTTTTTGTTTGGTTGGTTTGCTTTGTTTGGTTTTGTTGTTTGTTTGTTTTTTGTTTTGTTCTCCCTACAACAGAGAGAAAGAATGAATGAGCTTATTTTACAGCCTCGGAGGAATACCCAGCCATTGTTATCTTGATACATGCCGCAAAAAGTGATGGCTAAGAAAATAAAAGCTTATTCTTTCTTGAATGGGTTGGCTGAAAAATAACCACCACAGCAAAAACCCTTCCATGGGTCAGCAGTATCATTTCCATCAGCTACGTGGCTGATCCACAACTCCACAACTCAGTGACTTCCAGAGCAGGACCTGACCTGATGCACGTACCAAAAGAGAAGATCTGAGTTTACATCATTTCTGAGGGGTCTGAAGAGCACTATAGACTCAGCCATCCCTCCTCTCAGGTGCTACACAGCACCACGTCCCCATCCTGGGCTCACAGCAGGCAGAGGGAAGGCAACACCATCCCTCTGCGGACACTAACATAGAATGTCTCCAGAATATTTTCTTCTTCCAATTCTCTACACCTAGAAAATGTTGTCATGAGATCTAAAAGTCCTCAGTCCCTGCTGAGGTTCAGGCGCCTGCAATGAGCATCTCAGAATTGATGGGACACCAAGGGTGACGACCTCTGCTTCAGAGAACCAGCATTGCCAATAAGTGGGTTGAATGGCACTTTCTCCCTTTGGAGCAGAGGACTAAGAGCCAGGGAATGCAGAGAAAATAGCCATGCCACATCTGCTTGGTTAATTAACTCAATTAATTTTAACCAGAACCTCTTGAATTATTTCACTGCAGCTGCCTCTGCTGGGAGAGCCGGGCACTGTTGCCTGCCACAGCCTTCTCTGAAGCAGTAACCTGGCTCTGGAGCCATATTTCTCTTCACTCCCCATGTCATTTGCTTCTGCCACCAACCCACGTAATTCTCCGTATTACGGAAGTGGTAAAAATCAACCTTAGGAGCTCAGTCTGTGAATGGTGATAGCAGTTCACTCTGTGGCAGTCTTGTGCTGTTCAGTGACACATGAAAGGAAAGAAAAAAAAAATCATCCCATGAATAGAATAAATCATTGATCATTTCAGCCAAACTTCCTAGCCAACCAGTGCTTTTTTAAAGATTGATCAGAGAAAAGCAGGAAATGCTGGTGAATACACTCCTTCCCTGTCGCAGCTGCAATTCTGCTTTCAAACACATCTGACTTAGGAGACTGGCTTGGGTTTATACGGCTGCATCCTATTTTTTCCTGCTTTATTCAGTGCTCAAAATGGCTGCAAAAAGGAGCTACACCACAAGCCCAGTGACGCTGAGCCATTGCTTCCCTCCATCCTCCTGCCCTGCATACACAGGCATCCCTGAAGCAGCGACAGACAGGACAGAGGTGGCTGAGATGCTGTCTGGGACAGTTTCCTTCCTATTGCTAATGTGTGCATCAGTGGGGACATTAATATAAGGAATAATCAGTGACTTTAAATCTACAGGACTGTGAGATCAGCCCCCTTATGACTATCAGCAGATAGCAAAACGGGGCCCAGGAAATTTTATCGGCTGTGGCTTCAGCCATAGTCTGTTGGAGAAGTGAAGCCCCGGGGAGCAGATGAGATCTCCTCTTTTATTCCAGGCTGCCGCACACCTCTTCACGGCCGTGTGGTGCCCTTAAGAGCAAAACCACTGACCAACGTCCTCAAGGGGTCAATGGCTGAACAAATTACAGTGAGGAACAAAATGGGGATTTTGCTTTAACTTCAATTTTTTTTTTTTTTTAACCTATTAAACAGCCAAAGCTTTTAAGCTGTGCTCCACAGTCCAGTAAGAGCCTCCTGCCTGCGCTGGTGCAGCCGCCGGCCATGCTTCACTATCCAGGGAGGAGGAGGAGGAGGAGGAGGAGGAGGAGGAGGAGGAGGAGGAGAGGGCCTGCGCAGGGGGAACACATCCTGACCTGGTACTTGCTGGATTCCCCTGCGCTGAGCGGGGAGCAGCGGGCTGCTGTGGGAGCCTCATTGCGTAGAGGCGCAGGCAGGGGACTGGCGTGGTGACAGCAAGTCTGCTCAGTTGCAGATCAAATGGCTTAATAGAAACTGGATCCAACTGGCCCAGCCTTGTGGGGTTTGATTTAAACTGCAGTTATAAGGTGTGATTACAGGCGGGGGATGCTGTGCCAAGAGCTCAGATGCGGACCAAAAAGTATATAATAATAAAAAAAAAATCCTTCCTCTAAATCTACACATATTTTGCCATCATTAACCCTTTGTCTGCCACTGCTGGATACCTGAGGAAATCCTGGGCCATCCGAGGACACATTTGGTGCTCTGCTGCTTAAGTCTGAGGGCTGTAAAAGGTCTGTCAGTGCAGCAGAGGAATTTGGTCACTCTATTACTAACATTTATGGGCTTGGCATTAATAACAACTACAGCAGAGCTTCATAGGGGTTGACGGAGCCTTTCCTGCCACTGCACCTGAGAGCAAAGGAAGCGGATGCCCTTCCTGAAGCCCTTGCACTGGCCAGTGATGGCTGGAGCAGGGTCTGTGTTTTGGCTGACTTCTTTCTGGGTTACTGCTATAGAGTGGAGAAGGAGGCAGGGTTTTTCTGGAAGTGGTTGAAGGAGATGTCTTATTCCTGTCTCCAATTAGCTGACCAAAACTCAACAGTTAATTTGGCAAATGGAGACCTTTGGAGATGTTAACACAGTTCAAACATTCAGCCCATATGGATAAAATTGCAATTCAATAAAATTGCTGGTTCTTTATCTTCATGCGGCATCATCACACAGTTAATTTCAAGCTTTCCAGTAAGCTGTAATATATCTTTTAACCTAAGAGCTCTTTTGCATGACACTGAAATAGGTCCCAGTCTATACACGTCTGTTGCCAAGACCAATGTATGGTTCAGCAGCAGTAAAGAGGATATAAAAGACTCCCACGTTATAAATGTAGGAGGCAGAGGATATTTTAGCATGGCAGTGGTTACACTTTTGGCAGCTTTGCTATAATAAACTTTGTTTTCAGAGCCTTAAAATATTCCCTGTGCAGTGAAGACTGAAATATTTGCTTTCAGTGGACCTGTCTCAGGGGTCGGGGCTAGTGAATGGAGCTCAGGAACATGAGGGAACACAAAGCAGACAGAGTTAATATCACCCTACATTTAAACAGGGTATTTCCTCACAAAATGAAAATATTTAGAAATGCCATCAGGTCCTGGCAGGACTATTTCTATGAATGCAAATGAGCACTTGTGAAGTACCTACATGCAGTGTGCTGAACCCCAGGGCTGCTTCAGGAGCTGGGGGCAAGGGAAAGAAGCTGAGCAGGCAAGTCAAAGGCCAAAAATAGGAGGGAAAAGGGATATAAGACACTAAACTCGTACAGACCTCCACTGTCTTACCATGTGATGGAGAACTCAAGTCACCTACCAGGATGACACCACCAGGTGCCTGTCTGGACCTGAGATGCTACTCCCCTGAGGCAGATGGACTGCATCTACAGCTGGCAGGTGGATGTTGCCTTCCGTGTGTCTCCTAAGACATTCTGGACTCTAACGATCCACTCAGGCACCGAGTTACCTGTGGAGAAAATTAGCATGGAAGACTCATACCTTAGTGCAATCTGGGATGGCAAGAGTAGCTATTAAACTGTGATCCAGGCAATTTTTGAGTGGAAAAGGAGAGCTTGCCTCATGCAACAAGAGAAGGCACAAAGAAGATTGCTTTAAAACTTTAGGATGGATTTCCAGGCTCTTAGAGCCTAAGCTGAACCAGAGGCAGAGCAGAGAGAAGCAGGAGAGAGGTGGCTTCCTACTGTCTCCTGCCCCTGCACACTCCAGTGACGTTTCCCAGGGTGCAACCCGCAGCAGGGAAGGGAAGTATTCATGCCAATTCAGATCAGTTTGAACCACCAGTTTCTTGCAGAGGCAATATCCAAGAGTTCAGACAGGCCAGGTTTCAATAGCAAAGCAAGCATGGAGCTGTGCTCTGCACAAGAAAATACTGGAAAATGGGCAAATATTGACCTAGCCCAGGGTATGCGCTTAGTATCATGCCCAGGAGGAGCTCTGGTGGGTGGGTCCAGCAGGACTTGTCTGTGTCTGGTGCAGTTCAAACACCTAGAGATTTCTATGTGTATAGAGGGCCAAGCTTAATAATGGGGTAAATAACTGAACAATGCCGTTTTGCAATGATTTACGTACACATACAACCACAGAAGTTCAACCCGGCTAGTCACAGTTTCTAAGCCAGCAAGAAAAAAGCCTTCTTATCATCACGCCTCCTTTGAAAAGCTCATTGCTACTTGTGCTGAACTTGGATGGGGTCTTGGCATGGAGGATTTTGAGAGCATGTGATGGCATTATAGTTTCATGCTAATCTGTCCTCATTGTGTGCTATTAAAACTAAATAAAAATCATGGCTTCCTAATCCACAGGTTTCTAACTGTGGGAAAAAACTGTTTGTCACAGCCTTAGCAAGTGCTTAAAAGTGTCACACTTTTGTATTTATTTATTAGCAGGCGAATGTATAAACACATTGTTACTAACCTGAGTATCTGGATTGCAAAACCCACGCAGCTCCTCTTGCAGGACCAAACCCTCATGTCTTCAGAAGAAACTCTGCACAAAGCAAGGCAGCAGTCGTAGGGCTGCGCAAGAGCTGACCCCTCTGGTGCATGGACGACTGCGGGGGAAAGTTGGCAGCATCTCACCAATAAATGTTACTGCCGGTGGCAGGTTTGTTTGGGATTCCTAGAAAATAAAATACAAAGAAAGAAGTTATTCTGATAGTAGATCAAGTATCAAAGGAATAAAAATAACCAGGTACTTTTGCAACCTTCAGGCTGAGCCCTCTACCATGAAGCCAGGTGTGTATTCCTGCCTGGGGTGAATCTCCCTCCAGTTCAAAGACGCATCATGACAGCACTGGGGCTCTGATTTCTGCAGATGCATGAGGCCCAGGAGAAGGTCTTGATTTCAAGCTTCAGAGAATCATTTTCATCTGTTTCCCCTCTCTAAGCAGCAAGGCTTTTCCTAAGGGGAAATCCCACACGTACCAAGGAACGCTTCCTCCTCTTGTCTTTGCAGCACAGCACAAGGAACCAAATGACCTCCTAAACAGGAGCAACGAACAAGACAGTGCGTGTCGTCCACTGGGACTGGAAGTCCTCCTTCAGGGACACTCCTGTCCTCTATACACACAGCAAGAGGGTCCTGCACCCTCAAAGGGAGAATGCGTTGGCTGATCTTTTGGCAACCGGTGAATAAAGATAATGTAGTCCTTAAAATAAAACTAACCCCAGTCTCTGCATCACTGAACAAACTTTCCTTTGAATACCTCTCACACTGAGAAGCTACCTGAGTTGAGCCTTCCCTGATCCTTCTGTCCCAGCATATCATGGGGTCTCAACCACCCACTCCTAATCAGCTTAATGGGTACCTCAACAGCAGAAATCACCTCAAGTTACCTTGGCCATGGAGCACAGAGGATCCTTCCACAATAAAACAGCATGTCAGGAATTATCCCAATCCATAATTGCTCTGAGTAGACAATAAACCATCTCATGCTGGTGGAAGTAGCCACTCGGAGGTAATAACCCAGTAAGTAACAATAATGGCAGCAGATACTTGATAAAAAGCAGGGAACAAAAGAGAAAGCTTTCTCCATTATACAAAGAACGGATGTTTTCTGTTTGCTTCCTTTGGTTCAGAAATGCATTTAGCCTTTTGGAGAGCAATGGAGTATAGCTCACCCACACACACAGCAAAAGCAGGTTGCAGGCAGGGGAAAGAAAATATCATTTTTCAGTAGTGAGATCATGGGCAGGAAAATTAGTTTTCTCTTT
Organism: Todiramphus chloris collaris; assembly: GCA_025345505.1. NCBI lineage: Eukaryota > Metazoa > Chordata > Aves > Coraciiformes > Alcedinidae > Todiramphus > Todiramphus chloris. The sequence continues at coordinate 17,048,310 of JANVCC010000038.1, read as the reverse complement.
TTAATCTTTCTTGGATTTCTACCCAGCCACTATCCAGGCATTTTATTTTCTTCAAGAGGAATAACTGCATATTGGTGGGGAAAAAAACCCAAACCTGCTCTGGGGTGGTTAAAAAAAGGCACTGAAATATGGACATGCTTATTCCCCCCACCTATACCCTGTGATTGCCTAAAATGGGGTCATGGGAGCATAAGCCATACTTATATGAGGAAAACCCCTAAAACCCCAGGGCACTAGTCAGAGGAAAGAAAAGAAATCACCCCACAGTCCTCAAGTACCACAAAGGGCACTGGCGTGGTGAGGGCAGCTGGATGGTAACACGGCCCCAAAGATGTTTATTCTTATGGCTCTGGCACAGCAGCAAGTGCCCGGCACCAGTACTCCAGCGATGCCCAGTTCATGCTTGGCTCCCTCCTGCTTCCCCAGCAATGCCACCCACCACCAAGCCACCCCCTCTGCCCCAGGAGGGCTGCTACAGGCACAGGCATTGGAGCCTTGAAGGGGTCCCACAAAATGGCCAGGAGCTGGACAATATGGAAATCGCAACAAAGAGAAATCATCGAAACGGGAAGGATGGAACAGCAAACCCCAGGGGGGATTCGCGTGGGGTTTAAAGATCCAAGCGCCAGCGGGGAACGACACAACCCCACTCCAACTGCACCAAGCTTTGCCCTGAAAAATAAATAAGACTGCAGACAGCCATCTGCAGTGTGGAGTGTACCAGGGGAAGGCTCTGCAGGACTGCAGAGGCTAAGCACTGCTCATTAAAGTGCTGGGGAAATGTGAATGAAGCAGATGAATGGATGAAGAAATGAATGAAGGAGGGAAGAGGAAGTGAATGAATATTGCATTGACTTGATGCCTTTCATCCTGGGATGGCAGAGCTGTGCAGCACAGCTGATGGTCAGGAACCGCGTCAGTACTCCCTGGAGAAACCCCCGGTCAAAACAAATCAGATTATTTCCTGTTGACAGAGCCCTCCGGGGGGAGGCGAGCAGGGAGAGGTGCCATATGGATTCATATTATCTGAAGCATGAGGCTTTCCCCAAACAAAATCCCTCTGACTCCTCCTTAATCAATGTGACAGATCATTACTTTTTGAGTTGATCTTGTTCTTGCTATTCCAGACACCACATGATTTCCATGGCAACAACATCCCAGCCGTTCCAGGCCTTTACCTAACCTCTATCATCTGCTGTCAAGTCACACCAGTGCATAACCAGGAGAGATGAGCAGCAGGGCCACAAAGGTGCCTTTCGGTGTTGGGGGGAGGGGGGGGTGTGTGTTAAAGTCCCCCTTTTCCATCCCTGTGCAGCCCAACTGTGTGAGCCCCTGGACACCTCTCACAGCCAAGTGCAGCACAAGGCTTGCAGGTAGCTGTTGGGGAGCATCTGGAAATGAAAAATCATTTTCTGAGGTTTTATTGTGTTGTTCTGCAGTACAATCAGCTGAATCCGCTGGCCAGTCTGACTGCAGCCGGGATTCAGGGTGGTTTTTAAAAAGGGAGGAAGCCAGAGGCTGCTGCTCCCCTGGTAATGCAGAGCAGGGTTGGGACTGAACCCAGATACCGTGGAGGGGAAGGAGAACCCAGCTTCACTTCTGGTTTGGAGAAGAAAGTGCACTCTCTTCTTTTCCACCTTGTGAAGGAAAAACTAGCCTTGGATATGATCCTGAGCCTTGAGCGCAGCAGGTTTGCAGGCAGCCTGGTCCCATGAGCAGCACACGCAGACTCAGGGGAGCATCCAGTCCTGCTCAAACATGGTGCCACCAGTAGTGCCAGTTTGATCCCAACTGGCCAAATGGACTTAGGGTGGTGTTGTCCCTGCAACATCATTTAGCTGCTCCTCTGGCAGCCAGCCCCTCATGGCTGCAATGCTGTGGAGTGTGGCATTACAAGCCATTTTGCAGGAGTTTAGTAGGATATTTAAGGGCAGATGCAAAGCTGAGCTGACCTCAAGAGCCCAAAGTCTACTGTGTGCGGGGGCTCGGGTACACAGACACTGCTGTGATGAATGAACCAGTGCTGCAAACCTTGCTCACATAGTAACTGCCTCCGCTGCTGGAAGCAAATTGTTTTTTAACTCTTTCACTTACTGTGTTCCCTCCAGCAAGCAGCCTCCCCTCTGGAAGGCCAAGGAGAATTTAGGGTGGTCAAGTGCTACTGCAGGAGCCAGAGCCCAGGCAGGCAGAGTGTCTCCCACCCTGCTGCCAGGAAGGGGCTGAGGCACGGCACGCAGGAATGGCCAGGCATCGCACCTCACACAGCTCACAGGTAAAGCAGTTTGTCTGTCCCTTCTTCAATCATATCACCCTTTGGATTCACACACAGGTGTCACCCCAGTGCAACATGTTTTTTTCCTGCCAGATGTTTGCAGCCCTGCGTCTGCAGCAGCCTGCATTCTTCATAAGCCACACTGAATTTCATGGCAACCCTGCAGAGTTATTGCCCTATAACAAATGCTACTGCTGCACTGGATTAAGCACACCTCATATCTCATACAAATAATAACGAGCTCCAAATGTAGGGCACCAAGCCTGCTTCCTTGTCTGCCCACAGGGACTTTGGTCACTGGGTTTGGTGGCTGCAGGACTGGACCCAGACCAGGGAATCCATTTGCAGACTGGGCCAGCAGCTTCCTTGAGTGGGGCTGGCTGCTCAAAAACTCTGTGCTCAACTTTTTATGGTTGCTTAAATAAAGACTATTTCTTTAGGTGCCCTTTACACCGGGACAAAAGAGATGCTCTGTCCTGGCATAACTCATGCTGAATTGTTTTACCTGACTATTATTGCTCTGGACTCAGGGGCCCGAGGCTCTTGGTTGAATTTTGGACCAGCCTGTTGGCCCTGTGCTGTGAAGCAGCTGGCTGGACTTGGGTGTAGCATCCACACTCATGCCACAGTGACTTCCCTGAGTATTTCAAGACAAACTGCTCCATGGAGGATCCCATCCAGGGCATCCAGAGCCAGGACATCTTTGGTACTCGTGGGTCTGAGAAAGGACAAAGTTTTAAGAAGGGAAAGCAACGTGTTTCCGTAATGCTGTTAGCTACCCTGCAGGAACCACTCACATGGGGGGCTTAGCACTGAACTCGAATATATTCAGACAACTTTATGAAAAACAGGTTTAAAATAAATAACATGGTAAAACCTGGATTGAACAAGCCATCATATAATTAAAATAGAGGAAAAAGTTGTAAAGCCTGAGGTTTATAGGGGTGTAGCCTCTATAGGGAGGTAGGAGTGTAGCCCAGGTCAGGGGTTAACCCCTTTGCCAGCTCTGCAAAGTAGCACAAGTAACTCTGGTGAGCTTTACAGAACAGACCCAGCAGCACAAAGTGCTGGGTGATGCCCTGGGGCTGCTCAGGCAGGACCAGAGCAGAGTGGCTCCTTTTCAGCTTAACTCCCCCTGAGAAGCTGAGGCAGAGCCAGCCCCGGCTGTGTGGAGCTGGAGCGCTGCTCCCTCCACCCACACAGACACCATTTCGGAGAGAGGAAGGGGAGCGGGGATAAAATTCAGAAGGCAAATTGAGACTTACCTCTGTGTTTTTGCCTGCCACCCCCGTCAGTCCCCTTCAGCCTAATCATTCTCTTCCTCTTCAATCAAGGCCAATTTGCAAGAGGAGCAGCTCCCAGTGCCTGAGTGCAGAAGCCTTTAATTACTGCCATCTGGGAAGCTGTGCCAGGCTCCCCTCTGGTGCCTTTTCATACTTTTCGGAAGAGAGTGCTCCAGGACTTGATGCCCCTAACATGCCATTTGTCAGGCTTTATTTTAAACAAACGCTCACTGCCTATTAGGAGGCTGAGAAGAAAGTTTCTGGGGGTCCATCTGTGCTTCTGCTGCATCGACATGACAATCGCATCTGGGCAGCGAGATGGTTTCGGCTGCCTCGACTGGGTACCAGCCTGGCAGTGGTCTCCTGCACTCAGCAGCTCACTACACAACCCCAAGGACTGCATTGCTCTGTCTCCTCGCTGTTTCTCATGTTTCTCCACTGGGCTCACAATGAGCATTAAACTGCAGATGAAGGTGAGAGAATAAATGGGGTCAGAAAACGACAAGGCAAATCTGGGGAGACCAGGCTGACTGTTAAATGAACTGGCCCCAAAGCATCCTCACCTGCACAAGCCTCCAAGGCCTACATTCCTGGGAGCACACTCCCAGTGAGAATCACAGAATCAGAGTGTTAGGGGTTGGAAGGGACCTTTGAAGATGATCAAGTCCAACCCCCCTGCCAGAGCAGGAGAAAACTAGGGCAGATCACTGAGAAAGGCATCCAGACAGGTCTTCCAGAGAAGGAGACTCCACAGCCTCTCCGGGGAGTCTGTTCCAGTGCTCTGTTTACCCTTACAGTAAAGAAGTTCTTCCTCACCTTGAGGTGGAACTTCCTGTACTTGAGCTTGAATCCATTGCCCCTCATCCTATCACAAGGCACAAGTGAAAAGAGGTTGTCCCTGCTTTCTTAACACCCAGCCCTCATGTATTTACAGACATTAATTAGGTCCCCTCTCAGTCTTCTCCTCTCCAGATTAAAAAGCCCCAGGTCTCTCAGCCTTTCCTCGTAAGGCATACTCCTTACGTACAGCATGGGTTTGGGGCTCAACCAGGGATTTTTCTTACAACCTACATGAGAACCATGAATGCAGAACCTACATAAACCAATCTGGCACACCCAGGAAGCAGGGATGAGAAGCCACCTTACTGTAGCTGCCCTGCCACGCTACAGGCAGGACGCAGGAATGGATGGCCTGTTGGGGTGAGCCAGTATGAGATGCCTTAAACACAGCCTGAGCTGCCACTGGAGACTCTGCCAACCCAGTGAGCTTGGGCTCAGCACAGACTGAGATAAACTGGAAAAGATACCAGGTTTCCAGACGTCCTGGACCAGCACCCATGGGACACACTCTATGAATTACACCCACCAGAGACATCCTTCTAACATTTCATCTTTGGAGCATCGCCTGTGGATTTCTGGAGAGCCTCTGCCAGTGGGTGGCACTGCAAAACCAGCAGTATGGAGGAAGCAGCAGAGCAAGGATCTGGGGGTGGAAGAGCAGCACAGCCACTGCACAGACATGTGCCGTGCATCTCTGTCCGGACAGCCGGAGGGATCGGATACCAGCACCTTGGGCATGCCGCAGCAGGAAAGCCACTGGGATGGGAAAGGGGTGGGCTCAGTGGGAGGTGAGGAGGCATCAGAAAGGGGTTCAAAAGCACTGCAGTGGTGTAGGCCAGCAGCAGTGTGTCTTCCATGGGTGCTGTGGGGTCAGCTCAGTGGGTGGGAGTGCAAATCAATCCACGTCCACACGGGACAGAGACAACTCATGTACACATAATTAACAGGTCACAGGTAGGAGCAGGTCAACAGCTTCCCCTCCTATCCTACTGTAATATTCTCTCTGAAGCTAAAAATCGTGTAATATGTCACCACAAAATATAAAGCCTCACACCTCTAGGAACTAGATAGGCTCCTGCCTCCCACTCTGTAACCCTGGTGAAGAACAGACTGAGTGTGGTGGGTGAAAGAGCTTTCTGGCCATCTTGCCTATAGGCACAAGACCCCTGGAGCCACCACAGCCACCAAAGACTTGCACCACCCAGGCTGACTTAGGGGACTAGGAGCCTAAGGGGAAAGCGTGCTGTACCACACTTACATTACCTCCTTTACCAGGTGGGAAGGAAGGATCCTGGGGCAGCTGGGTAAACCTGATGAGTGGTAAAGCAGACACTAATCTGGAGGCAGACCTGGTCTGAGGGTCCCATGTTCAGGTCTAGAGTCTAGCTCCAATTCTAAAGTGGCTGTGCTCCTGTGCCACATACTCTTCATAACACAGATATCACCTTGCTTTGCACGGCATCTATGCTTGATGTCCCATTCCCAGCATTTCAGTGTTGCCTTGATAAGTTAATTCCCAGAAGGTCTCCGATCAGATTTTACATCCCTTTCCAGCTAAAAATGTTCTGACCCCATCCAAGGCAGTAAACATGAAGTTGTTATTCCCTTCACCAATAGACAGCGAACAAAGAAGCATCTTCTGCCTCTCCCCCCATGGTGTTCCAACAGCAGCTGGGACAAAGTGTTAGAGGAATGGTGTTATGTAGTCCCAGTCTGAGTCCAGGACCACAAGGTTTTGGGCTGCTGGTGGGATGCCTTAAAAGAAGAAGTCAGAGAGTCGGGGAGAGTGAACCATGAAGGAAAAACCTCTCTTGGGCTATGCAAAGGGAATTTGGCTCTGAATGGCAGCAATGTCTGCCCAGCGGGTGGCTGCACCGCCTGACAGCCCCTGCCTCTGTTGGAAGAGCCACCATCTCCCTGTGCAGCATCTGTGCAGCCATCTCTGCCAATGGGTATTTTCTCTGTCAGGAGCAAGGGCTTCATCCAGCCAATTGTGGACTGGCAGGAGACGTGGGATTGCAGACTCAGGAAGAATTTGCTCCCATATTGGAGGGGTTAAAGATGCAGCACCAGGGCTTCCTCTAGCATCTTCCTTCTGCAGGGAACATGCTGACTGGCATGGTGGGGGTGGCTGCAAAATCCCATCTCCTGGCTGCCCACCTTCACGCTTACAGAAATGCCTTGGTACAACCCACTCCAGACTGAGGAAGAGCTTCAATTCTGCCCTTCTGCTACAAATGGATCTGATTTGCTTCTCGTACTGAGCACTCTGTAATTACAGTACATCCCACTTAATCGGGATGTGCTTAATTGGGAAATCCACTTACCAGGATGTCACCTAGGGAACCGATTTAAGCTTGATAACACTTAAGAGCAATGCCTGCTGCTTTATAGGGAAGGTAATTCTACTACAGGGAGATGCCTTCAGGTGTCTGAATCATGCTCCTTCCCACCAGCATCCAATGCTCCTGGCTGCTTGCTCCTGCAACAGATTTCAGCCTTCCCCTTAAGTAGGTTACAGTCAGGAAATGCACCAACTGCTCCTGACAGCTCTCGACTGTCCTCTGCACCAGCTGAACAGGCTGCCGTCACCATGTGGGCCACCTCCCAGCTGCCCCCCTTGGCTGGACCTACACACTTGGCACATTCAACCCACTTCCCAGTTTGAGGATGGCTTTCCTTTCACTGCCAGGACCTTTTTTGAAGAGGACAACATGCTTAGCTGTTCAAGCTGTTCCTTGCAGCAGAAGAGGGGCCAGAGTGATCCAGCCATCGCCCAAATCAGGGCAGAGCAAGAGCTTTGGAGACAACCATCATCCCCTACCATCACCTCCAACACTTATCTTCTTCCCCCTTCCTTCCAACAATCAAACATATCAAATGCCCAAGTAAAGAGAGGAAGGGGACATGGGATCAGCCCATAAAGATGGAACACTGAGTCAAGCACTTGGAGAGGCCATGTTTTTAGCCTGGTTTCCTACAGGAAGAGGGTTTACGTGACTACACTGAGTATTTGTGCATGCACATATGCATGTCTTATAGATATTGCCCATAACCGCTGAACCTCCTGACCAAACTAGGCAGAGAAGCAGCTTTTCCAAAGATAACATTTACACATGCTTTGTAGTAATAAGAGGCAGAGAGAGGAGAGAAATCTTATTAACACCCAACCCCTCCTAGGTCTCAGAGACTTAGGACAGCAGTTTTGCAACTCACCTCCCCCATGAACCACATTTTGGTGTTATGAAGCATGCCAATTGCTCCAGGACCATTACTCCTCCAACCTTTTGGCATTGTCTTGCTTACTTTGTCCTTTTCAATAGGACTATTCTTTTCTTCCCAGTTGAATAAGAGCATGTTTCTCCTCTTTTAAAGGCAAGCCCTTGGATGGAGGCTGCCTTTGCTACCGAAACATCTGTACCGCATGGCAACACCACAACACAACTTTTCAAGATGCTGTGCTGGTGTTTTTGTTCTCACCAGCAATGAAGAGCTGGGGGGAATCAAGCAGAACATTTTGCATGCATAACAGCAATTGCCTTTCAGACACTAGAAAATGCAATAGCTTGGCATCAAATGAGGATTTTTATGGCTGCACATGTTTTGTGCTTCTCTGAACAAGCCAACATTCAGATTAGCTGCTTTGGCTTTTTAAAGTGCTATAAAATCACAGAATCATGGAATGGCACTTGTAATGTATAGTGATTTCTGTAAAAACGGGAGGTAAGTGCTGGAATGTCTCCTGATTTATCCTTTAGCTTCGCCTAACCCATGCTGGAAGAAGGGATGAATGCAATCCTCTACTCCCTTTTTTGGCTTATTAGTCTTCCAGCCCAGAGGCAGATGGGGTACAAAATGCCAGGTACTATGGCACTTGTGCCTTTCAGCCACTCTGATAATCACAGAAGAGAAAACCCTCTCCATTCCTGAGTATTCCAACCAATACCAAGCATAGCAAATGCCTTTCCAAGGTGCAACACAAAGTGAGTGGCAAAGCCTGACCACCATGCGAGCAACTGGTTGGGCAAAAGGTGGGTAGCACCTCTCTCAAAGGTGCTGGACCTAATGCCAGACAGAGGATCTGCAGAGCAGATCATCACACTGAACTGAGTTAGCAGGGTCAGGCCTTTGCTCTCCTGCCATCAAGGTCATCTCCTTGTCCCCTCCTCTCATTCCTGCTCTTTTCCTTCATGCTGCTTTAATGCAGTCAGAAACCCACAAGGCCATGTCATGGGATTGCCCCCCCCCATCACAGGCTCCTGCCAATTTCAACATATGTGCTCGACCACTACCAAGCATCAAGTCCTCGACACAGATTTCTCAGTGGCTGGGCTTACTTTCCACTAAAACAAAGCTGTGCAGATGCTTGGCAAAGGAAAACATCCCAGGGACTAAGGCTCCCATTTTCTGAGTCTGGGTAGGAGGAATGAGATATCAGTTCAAGCTCCATTTTAGCTTGAGGAACACTGTCATTTATGGGAGCCAAACAGGTTCTTTCTCTCCCCTGATACAGAGCCAAGCCGCCCAGCGCTGCTGGTAACCGACGCTGCGGTTGTTACCGGCCGACAGGCAGCCGAGGGTCGCAGCCCTTATCTGCTATCTAGCTCTCTGCAGTCAGGTTCAGGCGAGCGCCTCTGGAACGCACAATGAGTATTTATGAGCTGGAAGTTTTTAAGCGCGTGCCTTAGTGCCATACATGTTCAAACCCATCTGTCCCCACAGAGCAACTGCAGCTCTCTGCTGCCAGTCCAAACAGGTAAACCCGACAGGATTGCTTCTCACATCCATTTTACACATGTATGAAAGGTTGTGCAACAAGCTGGAGGGTCAGCAGACCTCAGATCTTTAAATTAACTTTGTACGTCTTTATATAAAAGCAACACTTAAGCACGGTTTATGGGACATGGATTAAACATAATCATTTAACAGCTGCCATTAACTGGCTTTGCTACCAGCAAAATTTATCACTGCATCCTGAAAGACGTTTAGCACAGTCAAGGTTGAAATGCAGATTGCTTTTAAGATTTTCAGTGCAATTAACGTAAGATAAGAAGTGCTAAGTCTAGCACTGGTAAGGGTGAGCTGGCTGGACTGGGAACCTTCATGCCACTATCAAAATTACAGAAGCTCATTTGAATATACCTCAGTTACCTGGCTGTCATCACAGCAGTAAGATAAGTATGATGGAAGGGAAGGTTAAGTGGAAAGGGAAGAGTTTCCTCAAACATCACAAGATGAGTAGAGAAGCTCCATTTCCAAACAGATCTGCCCAAGCCATCGAGGACAAGAGCATTTTGTCTCAAAGTCACAGCAAAACCAAATCAGCCCCGTCCTGCCCAGCACCCTCCAGCCTCTGCTGACTTCGGGCCCCCTTCTGAGGACTGATTGCCTGCACCCCAGCTTGTGCAGGGACACCCAAGGGTAATAGTTCAGGTGGCCAAAAGCTCACCAGCCTCCCACTGAGACAGCTCTACCTGTGCAGACACACCAGCGAAAACAAGCACTGTACAGGGGCACACACAACATGCAAACAATTTTACAAGACAAAGTCTAGAAACACATAGTAAAGGCAAGATCAAGCCTTTAGCATTCAGGGCTTTTTCATTTCTATTAGCAGCTCCTGCTCCATCCTCACTGTGCCAGAAGCCTCTCCTCCTGTCACTTCTTTTTGGGGGTGACACTGAGCCAGTGAACAGCAGGGGGGAAGTTGGATGAGCAGCTCTGTCTCTCCTGCTGAAGTCCTGGGACCTAAGCATCTGTCCTTTTGTTTTTGAAAAGACCGGGAATACAAATCTATATTTTCCAGCTAATTTCAGAGAGCTGGAATGGTAAAATTTGGCAACATTTGCTAATTGCAAATATTTGGAGACCTAAGTCCAAACTGGATTGAAGCACCAAGGGTAAACATAGTCAGGGAGAGTGCTTTAGGCACTTCAGCATCTCATGGCTAATTAAAGCTGGGAGGAATTTGTCTCAGCAAGTTGTGAGCCATTTACCTCTCTGGTGTGACTAAGCCACTGTATGGTATCTAAATTACCAGGAGGGGTGATGTGCTGCCAGCTAACCATGTTCTTGCAGTTGAGGTGGGCTAATTGAATATAGTTTGATGCTTCAGGGCAATCCTACTTGCCAGTTTACCTGCACCTTCCCAATCCCAATAGGCCTTGCAAACAGCAAGACAAGCCAGTGGGAATTTTAATTACAAAGGAGTATTCAAAAAATCCTGACAAAATCCAAGGGCCTGACCAGAACAACAGGTTCTTGTGGTTTTCTGCATGGCTGTTTTTCCAGCGATGCCAACTGGGTTCTTTTCTTGCAGACAAGCAATACTAAAACATGCTCTTACCACTCGCAGGACCTCGAGGCTCCCAACCTCCTCCAAGTGCTGTCCTTAACCACGATAGGAAAGTTGTGGTGCTGCCTTCTCTTGTACTAGTGATGCAAATATCAACATGCATTTCTCCAGAAATAGCTCATTACCAACCACTCTTTCCTTTGTCTCTGTCTCCAGCTGAAGCAAAGGGTCACTCCAGCAGAAGCTGCACAACTAATGGCAAAAAGACATTTCTCAGAGTGTACAACTGAGTTACAACAGATGGTGGATTTGGGGACCTACCCTGTGCACCCCACTGTTCTGCTTGTGGAAGGATGGAGGAACTCAGAGGTCCTAGTTTCCACTTCACTTCCCCATTGTTTCTCTAGACCAAAAAGGCTTTTTTCCTTACTTTTCCAGCCCAAGGTGACTCCCTAGCCAGGCTCACCGAAGCTGTTGGCTTGTGCCAGTTTGCAGCTATGCCAGTTTCAGCTCATTTGCCGAAGCACCAGCAAGGCACAAGGGGCTCTGCCCTGCGCAAGGGTTAAGAAACGAGCCACACACTGGAAGCCTCCAAAGGTCCCTTTCCAAGCATCTGGGAATCCCCATCTGCCCCCCATTCCCCTGGGACAGCCCGCACAGAGGGGAGGTGACCTTGCTGGCTGGACTGATGCTGTCACCATTATAGTTTGCATGGGTTTGGTAGCACCCATCGCAGCCAGCATTAAAGCCAGCCAGCCACTGTCTCCTCAGCGGAGAGGACAGGCTGAAACTGTTCATCTGGAGACAGAGATCATTTTTAGAGGGAAATCCTGGTCACTTCTCAAAATCAGGTAAGTTTTTACCAACACATGTCCCCAGCCAAATGCACTTGTGGCACCAAATGCATCGCTAGAAGAAAAAGACTTGCTATGTCAAACCGGAGCTGTGGTTTTCAAAGCTAACAAGGAGAAAGCGCACTGTAAATACCTGGAGGAAGTGTAGGCATGGCTTATTAATAGACACTTGCTGTGAGACTTTAAGCTGTATGACAAGGCTTTCACTGTCCTCCTGATGTCCTCAGATGACCTCTTCTCGTACTGAGCACTAGTCTCTGTAACCATGCAGCACATCAATCAGACCTGCCAGCTTACAGATGAGGCACAGGAGATGGGTTAATGCAGCTTATACTAGTGCTTTAACCACCCAAGCTTTAACCACCATCTGTCCTCAACTGGTGCAGAGAAGCTCCTGCCCCTGTCACTGGTTCCTATAAAGGATCAATCCAGGGATTTTGATGGGGACAGCTTAGGGCCCAAGGAAGGCAAGCAAGGATACCACGTAGGGTCATTCCCCAAAAAAACGAATTGCAGGGGTTTAACATTCCATGAACAGCAAGTAGGAGTTAATTTTATCATCTTTGCACCCTGGCTTGACCACTCATTCCCCAAAAGGCTGCTCAGAGTACTTCCTCTCTGATTTCTCTCATGTGCTACTGCATAGTGCTGCTGTTGAGACAGCTCCTGAGTTTTCCATCAAAAGTTGTCCCCTGATATTTAAGGCTATTATGAACTGGACCAGATTAATGCATTCCTGCATAGCAAAGCCTTGCCCAGCACAGGGTGCCTGTATCCTTTGACTTCTTTCCCTATGAAAGCCATAACAGAAAATTAACACCTTACTTAAGCGAAAGCACAATAACCAGCCTATGCACTACCAGGCATCTCAGCATGGTCACACAAGTTGTGTCTCTCTTTTTCCAGATAAAGGCTTTTCTATCAGAGTACCAGATAGATGGGCTGCTTTTGGAGAGGGGTTGGCTACTTGCCTAGGGAGGTAGGCAAAACAGTCCTCAAACAGCCCTCCCGCTTGAGGTGATGCTGGTGAGAGCTGCTCCCCGAGCAGTAAGGCGCTCTTCAGAGAATCTTCAAACCCATGAGCTTTTGCAGCATTTCTTCTCCCAGCTTGTAGATTGCTCAGAGCCCAAAGATGCACAGACTCATGTTATTAAATGTCTGTTTCTATTGACATTTTTATTTTCAGGCCATGCTACCAAAACATTCACCATTACTGCTTAGAGAAAACAGAAAACCAGGCGAGGTCCAAACGCTGGGTGATGGGGACCTCGAAGCAGGCAGCCAAAGTGGTCTGGGGTGTGTCCCCACTTCCCTGCTGTGTTTACAATCTGTGCCTTGAGCAGGGACATGAACGAATCGTGGCAGTGTCCTCAGCAGTGTGTGGTGGGCTGGCATTCTCCCTCACCAGCTGGCCACGCTGTCTGCTCCCCAAGGGGCTAGATGCTGCTCCAAAGGGACAGGAAGCAAGGTACAGCCTCTCCCCTTCAGTTTGCAGGGGTGGGAGGCAGGAGGCAAGATGCATTTCTTCCTCAAAATTGGTTTTGTGACTTCATGCTGAATCCCTCCCTGCTTTCTTCAGCTTTAAATGTCGTTAAAGGGTCTGTTTGTTTCCTCTGAGTGCTTGGAGCTGGGTTGTCCCTTGAGGGGCCAGCTCTGTTCCCATCCCTGAAAAGGGGGTTTTAAATTAAAGGTGAAGCTTGCAGTCTCAGCACTCTTTTTACTGCTCCTGAGTGCTTGTGATAGAAGGACAGCAACAGGCAATACCTGGATCTGTACATTTGTTTCTGTGCTGCTGCTGAATGTCAGGTGGGTTGCAGAGAATAACATCCTGAAAGAGAGAAAACAGGAATCACCCCAGACTGAATAAACTCACTGCAGAACACATTCCTCTGTCATCTGCTTGCTGGAGGGGAAGCGCTGAAGGGATGCAAGTTGGCCCATTAGCAGCCCTGTGCCTTTCTGTGCTTCCCCAGCATGGGGCTGGGCTGGCTCCATCACACCCTGACACACTCTGGTGCTGCTGAAAGGACCCGTGGATATGTTCCTCTCTTGATTTTGGTGAGGTGGCTGTGGTGAGCCATGGGACCTAGAACCAATCTCCCCAAGAAAGCCGCAGATTTCTACCCAGCAGCCACTTTGCAGAAGCCTCTAATGTACCTGGCAGTAAATGAAACCCTCCTGACCCGCACCATCAGGATCACAGAGACTCAGGCAACAACTTCCTGCCTTCTGTCCACCCCAGGCTGAAGGGAACACACCAGAAGCAGTGCTGGCAACGTCATTCACTGTGTGGACTGCAGTGCAGTCACACCATGGGCTTTGCCCTTACCCGGGGGCCCTTGACTGGGCTATCCTCCCCTGCTTGCTAGGCCTGGCACAGGCAGCGAGGGGCAGCCCACTGCCCCAGGGAGCCACCATTCAGGAGGAACCACCATGTGACAGCTGGCTAGACAGGGAAAGCACATCTTCTATATTTTAGAAGATTTGACAAATTTTAAGTAACTCCAGTTTTGCCCCTTGCAGTAATCAGCAGAATATCTGTCAGAAAACCAAACGTGCCACCAAAACACAAATGTGATTAAAAAAAAAAACCCAAAACCAAAACATATATTAGGTTGAAGTCATCATATTCCCTCACTGGTTTCCTTGTGGGTGGTATCACAAGCCTAGATGCCATATTACTTGGCATGCCCACAGCTGTATGCACACAGGCACACAGGCTAATCGATAGCTCATATGTCCTTTTTCCAGGCCTTTGCCAATATCGTAACACTCTTATCCTCTACAAAATCACTTTCTGAAGCACTGGTTTTGACCTGTGAGAGGCTGTTGAGAAGCACCGTCTTCTCTGCAGCCCGCACAAGGCAAGCTAAGGGTGCCAATGCCAGGGCAGCGGGGGCACAATTGCCCTGTTGTGCAAAACATGGGGTGCTGGGTGCAACGCTGAGCACTTGACCACAAAGACCCAAGACATGCTTAATAGGACTCTTGCACTGCTTGCCTGCTAAGAGCTTTAACTTCTTACTGCATTATGCTGGGGTTTACGCAAAGCAGGCTCCCAGCAGGGTGCTGGATAGATTTCCTTTCCCATGAAAAGAGACTTATGCCTTCACATGTGTGCCTTGTCCCCAGATCCCATTTTTTCCAGGTAGACGAAAGAGGAATTTGATGGATTATGCTTAAGGAGGCGTTGTTCTGAGCAAGGGGGGACAGGAAGGTTAAGGAAAGATGTGGCTGCATTGCCTAAGGAAGAAAAGTTTTAATGGGAAAAGCCTCGTGAGAGGAGAGCTTTAGGGCTCTTCTCCCCAGTGTAGCAGGTGGGTATTTGCAGGCACAAGCTGGTTGGGTTTATTTTGGCTGGAGGTGGACACCGGACTTAAGAGGTCCCACTCTTACTATGCAGTGATGCTCAACAGTGGTGAGAAGCTATAGGAGCAGGGTATTTGTACGGCTTGTGTTTGGAAGCTCCACTGCATCCAGGCATCAGGAAAGAGCTGCTTACAGGAACACAGAGCTCATATATGTAATAAAATCCAAGTAACTGCCAATATTTAATATAACCCTTCCCAAGCCTCCAGCACCATTCACTCCAGAGCCCCAAAGCACTGTACAAACAGTAATTAAAACTTCCCAGCCTCCAGCTTTGCCAAAGGTGCTGAATTCATTTTCCAGTGTGGGAAAATAATCCTTGCATGATTAAGAGAAACAATGCAATTTCAACAGCAGGAGAAGTTACTGGTGAAATGTAAGCTGTGGTCTGAACCCTGGTCTTTCACTTCCAATAAGAGGCTCTTCAAGACAAGAATGAGCAGTGGGTCTGTTCTCCATCACGTACACTATGCCTACCTATCCCTGGGCAAAACAAGACTAACCAGGTAGATCTATTCAGTCCCAGTGGCTATAATTCAACTTGCTTTGCAGAATTAAAGTCTGCAGGTAAGTGAGGAGCACTGGAAGAACATGGCAGGGGATACCTGTGACACCTTTTGTCCAGTTGCTCCTCCTAGAGCATCTCTCTGCTTTTATCTAGTACTAGCAAGTTCAGAGCTCCTTGTGCCACCTTGCTGACCACACAGCTGGTTTTCTTCCCCAGAAACATGTTACCAGAAATGTCCTTCAAGAAAGAAAGGGACACTGCAATATGCAAGAGCTTGGCTTATTTCAAAACTTGCCTGCACCCCAGAAACACTGATCCCTTGCTTTCTGGTTTACTTAACGTGGTAGTAAGAGTCAACATCAAAACAGCCTGTCTCTCTCCTGGTTCCTGCCTGTTCCATGCTCTTCAGGAACTCTTGGAGAAAAATCCTGCAGTGTTGAGCATGAACACAGCCCTTGGGTTCAGTATGAGCATGTAGGAGCTACTCAACAACATGTGCTCCTTCAGGTTCTAGTGGACAGACAGTAAAAAACCCTGTTGGTTTGCACCTGATGACAGGGTTTTGCTGGAGCTCTTGGCCAGCATCTCTCCCTTCCTGTGGTTAATGTGCTGGTCACCAGTGCCATCCTAGGTAGTGCCTGGTCCCTTCCCTTCTCCTCTATCCTGCCACTGCCTTGCAGGTTGCCCAACCAGATTCCCCCTACCTCTTAACAGCTTGGTAAATGCTTAAGGACCTTTTGGGAGGAAAAAGCAATTTTAATGAAAAATTACATTTCTGCCTCTAGGAAACAGGATATCTCCCTGCTCTGCTGACACTGCCTTCAAATCACTGAGCCCAGAACCCCAGCCTCTGGTGGGACTCCTCTGGTGTGGACACTGGGTTGCCTGGAAATCCCAGGGAGGCCACAGGGCTTGCTGAGAGGTCCTGCTGTGGAGGGGAAGGGTCCAGGCCACCAAAAAGTTCAGGCTCTCCCCCACCATTGGGCTGTTTCCAGACGCATGCCAGCACTGCCTGCACCCCTTCCCTCCCGGGAGCACTTGTGCAGTCTCCCAGCAGCTGGGGAAGCGCTTGTGGAGCCAGCAGCACTGCACGGAGGGTTATTTAGGTATTTGTAATGGATTTTCCATACCTGCCATTATTTCCAGCCCTGAGTCAAAAGAAAGGGACAAAGGCTCTGCTGGGAGACAGGCTGGCTCTAAGGGCTTAGGTGAAGCCTGTGGTTTTGCAGTTCAGCTCTGGAGAGCGCTGAGGACTTGCTCCATTTCTCTTGTCATCCCTGCAGGTTGATCCCCAAGGAGAACAGGGATCTGGTTTGGGCTTGCTGTGCTTCATGTTTGACAGGGACAGTTATCTGTAAAGGAAAAGGGAGACCTGGAAATCTACTGCTTTCATTATGCTTTCTTTAAGACTAACTTAGTTGTCAGAAATCAACACAACCATGAAGCAAGCAGCCTGTGGGACTACTCAGTGTGTCCGATTCCTACTAAAGATCAAGGAAGATCTGTGAGAGAAGTAACAGCATGGCAACAGGGAATGATCCCTGTGGACAATGTGATTTCAAATTAATTTCTCCATGCAGGGGGTTTACCGCTTGCCCAGCAGGCTTTGGGGAGGCCAGGCAGGTGTAGCAGAGAGGGGACTGCCCTGCACCAGCAGTTTCACAGTCCTTGCTCCATCACCTTTCTAGGACTCAAAAACACTTGCTTTTCAATCCGAATCAAAATGATGCCAAACTACAAATACCAAAATCCTTCAGGCTAAAGCCATGTTCTTTTGCTATTCCTCCTCGGGTCTGGAAGGTGATTTCCTAGCTCGAGATGTGACCAATTACTGTAGAAGACCCATCTACAATGCTCCCAGCAAGACCCTGCTGCCTGCCACAGCTGTGCCAGCACAGTCCCACCATTTACTTCAGCTCATTTATAGCAGTGAAGTTGGTGGGCAGGAACCAGCCTGAGCTGGAGTGGCACAAGATTTCTGCTTTGATAGCCTCCACCATTTCTGACTTGCAAAGACACTAGAATTGTGACAAAGCCACGGGGAAACAGGAATGTCACTCCAATAAAACAGGTTTCATGATAAATGTTTTCCCAGATGGCAGTGTAAGACAGAGGAGAGTCTACCTTCACCCAGAAACATGTGGCTGAGGGCCACTTCTGCCAGGAAAGGAGGTAGCAAAGGGCTGAACAAGAACATTTGTCTGAATTAATGGTCCATGGAGACATTGGAAGGAAAGTTCCCTTTGGACCAAAGCGGGCATGTCTCTGTTTTCACTTACCATCCATCCATGGCAGTTCTTTCCTGCTCTTGGCACAGAGTTCTTATCCTCAGCTGACATCCCACAGCAGAAAACACTAATCACATCCTCCTACTAAGAAGAGACAATGGGGAAAGAGGCTTGGCAAGGGAGAAGGTACCTCCCAGCATCACCTGCAACGCCAACCTCGTGGCTCAGGGTCCCCCCGCCAGTGCAAATCCCCATGGTTATTTTTTGCTGAGCTGGGACAAAGTGGGCACTGGGTTTTAGCAGATGCTGATTAGAACATAACCGTGAGAAAGGAATAAACCAATTAATTGCTGACCCACTGACAGACAACACTTCTCCCCCACCTCCCCCTACACAATAAAACCTGTCTTCACAGCTCAAGGAGATTTAGGGTGGCTGCAAAGAGCCCAGAGGAGGAAAAAAAACCTTTCCCACTCCAGCTAATAATATTTCCAGATAATCTGTTTGAGGCAGAACCCTCTGCGAACCAGGAAAGCCTTTAAGAGCCGTTAACACCTTTATTCAGACTTCCTCATCCTCCCCCAGACAAACTGTGATTAATTATCCAATCCACCCCGATCCCCCTGGGAAACAGCGCTTGGTCTGGGCATTCATCCGAGGATTTGCAGGGTCCCTCTGTGAGAGCAGCTCCTGCTCTCACCGCTGGCTCCAGATAAGCAGGAAAGAGCTGACAGGGAATAAACTGCTTCCCAGCCACGCGTTTACGTTGGCAGGGGTGGTGGATGGTGGGAGGGGAGGTTAACGCAGGGTCTAGGCAACATTCACGGGTTTTTCTTTTGCTGGTGTTTGTAGGCAGCACTGACTGGACTGTCCCTGGAAGCCTGTCTCTGAGAAGTTGTCACTGGAAGTAGAGACCATTTGTTTCCCACATGGATTTTCACAGCTGTACTTGTAGCTTTGCCACTCTCCAACTCAGCTTGCTTTGAGGTCACTTTCTTTCCTACCATTTCCCAGTCCTACCAAAGGCTTTGGGGATGGAGAAGGCAGGGAGGAAAGGGGAATTACTGCCTCTTAGGTTGCTGCGGTAGCTGGGGTGCTGCATCTTAGAAGTGCCCCTGTGTAGGCTACTGCAGACCACTGCAGCTCATAAAACTCATCCTCTATGTGCACTGTCCCATCTCTGCTACCTTTGTCCATCTAACCTTGGGCTTTTTCACATCACAGGGTAACTCTCCCAATCACCCTGAAGCTATATACAGACCATCCTGGCCATGCAAATGTCCATTAAAGCTTCTTCCTTCGCCACCCAGGGCCATCCAAGAACTCACCCCCGTGCACCACGTGTTGTCTACTGGCCTGTTTATGTCTGCCAAGGGCAAAATGTCAGAAACATCCTGGTCTGCCACCATGAAGCAGTACCTGCTGTTACCCTTTTCTCCCAGCCACCTCTAGAAATCTTTGGCCCGGAAATAAAAGCAGAGAGCACAGTAGCAGCTTTGCGGTCCCAGTCAGTTTTGGAAATGAAATATCATTGTCCTTTCCTTGTCCTCTTCTCCCTATAACCAGAACAATATAAGCAGGCCATTTTCAAACAAAATTACTTCAGATTCATCATCTTATGTGTTCTTTGACAAGGTGCCAAAGAAAGAATGAGGAGAAAGAGAGAACATGAGTGCCAGCTCCCTCGGGATGCTTCACAGCCCCAGGTGTTGGTTAGCATCATACCTACACACTCTGCTTCATGGGCCGAGCTTGGTTTCAATACTCCTTTTATTTTTAGCCACGCTTTCAAAAAAGGTGGGGGGGAAAAAAAAAAAAATCTCAGAATCAATGCAGCTTCCTGAAATCCTTAAAAAAGAGAAAGTTGAGGAGTAAGCAGGCAGTTAAGAAGGCCGCCGCCCTCCTCCCTGCTGGAGGCTCCATCCAGCCTGAGAGATGTCTCTTCCTGTCTTCCAGTCTATATCCAGGATCAATGGTCATTGAATTGGCTTGACCAGGTGCTGGGAAAGCACGTGGGAGTGCAAAATACCCATGGCTTGCATATCTGCTCTTCCAGTTCTTCTCCAGGCCAAGGAGCAAGTGGGACGCTCAGGTTTCTTCAGAGGGAATGCAAGCAAGGGAGGACCTCCATTGCAGAGAGTTCCTGGCTCCCCCAACAGTGCCTGCTGTTGCTGACTAACTGCCTGCAAGAGTGAATATATTGAGAAAATAATGACCAGAGGGAATCATTGAGGACTTTTTGTCTTTGGCACACGAGTTGCAACTCCATGGCAATTGAGTCCACCGTACCCAGGTCAGGAGAGAACACATTCTTACCAAACCCATGCTCTTCTTGAAGGAGCTGCTTTGGAGAGGGGACCTCTGGTACAGGACAAGGGTTCATGTTGGCTGTCCATCCTGTCCATCCAGGATTCCATCTTCAGCAGTTATGACCTGCTGAGCCAACTGAGCCAAGAGCCACCAGAATTTCCAATGGACACGTTATTCTTCACTCTCTTCCCACTATGACTACTGAGTGACTTTTCCCAGGTGCCAGAAAACACTACTTACAGAGGCATATGAAATACAAATTCTTCCCATTGTCTTGATAGACTTTTTCTTGCTTTCCCTCCCTCTAAGGTTCACCAACCCCAGTGTCTACTTCATCTTGCTTGTATAATTTCTCCGCCCAGCAGTTGGCTTCACTCTCCTCCGACTCACTCCAGTTTGTGAAGGTCACAGCCATTCCTAGCTTTGGCTGAATGAGCGCATCATGCCAGACCCTGTTTGCCCTGCTCTCCATCACCTCCCAGGAAGGTACCAACTGCACCTTGGTCCTTGACAGGAGATCCCAGAAAAGAAATAATTGATTATGAGACTGACATTAATGAAATATGAGATTGTGACTCGAGACAGACTAAAGCCATAGAAAGCATTTTAAATAATTCACCATCCTTAAAGTAAGGCATATTAGTGGGAAAGATATTCAGGTCCTTTCACAGCGGCATTAACTTCTATGTAACCAGAGCTGACACTGTCAGCTGACAGCAAAATGGGACTACTGCTCAGTAGGGAATCCTGGCATTTCAAACTGGATTTGAAAAATCAATGTTTTTCCCCTATCTCTCCCCCCAAAATTATTTGCAAACATTATAATAAGTTGTTGTGGTAGTATCTTGTACAAGAAAATGAAATCCCAAATTAAACAAGAACACAAACAAAATGCTGAAACAAATTGCAAACCCTAGAGACACATGCTGGCAAAACATTCAGCCAAATCATTGCCTTCTTCAAAAATGCTTCTATTTTGGCAAACCCATGATTTTTCAGGGGCAGACTGATCCACCAGAGACTTCTGAACCCAAAGCAAGCGGCAACAGAGGCAGAAGAGAGGCACTGCGTGGGAGGCAATGTTTAAAACATTGCCATTTCATTTTTCACTTGAAACCACTCCAAGGGCTGCAGGGAAGGTGTTCAAGAACAAGAATTGTGCTTTGGCCGTCTGGGAAAGTCACCATCAGTGCCTGGGAAGAGTGTGGGGTTACCCAGAAAACCTCTGCGCATTCACAGACATCACCTGCACAATTATTTTAAATTTATCTCAGCAATTAAATGCAGTTATGTTCACACAGTGATACATTTGTATTGGTTAAGCTAAGCTCAGTCCAAGAGGGTGTTGAGGACGTTTTGCTGGTGGCACATGCTTCAGTGGCTGGGGCAGCAGCAGGAAGGGACTGTGACTGCCAGGCAGGAGACAGCTTCATTGTCTTCATTATTCATATCTTCATTATGGAGGCAGCTCTTCATAGAGGAAAAGTGTTTCTTTGAGGTTGGTGGACAGGAGTGAACGAACAATACACAAATGGCATGAATTTGCTAGCTCTGATCGTATGCAACTCACATGTGGTACTCTATAGAGCTACATTACAGTCATGGATCTGTCCCATCAATGCCTTCTCTGGGATGGCAGAACCTTTACAGCCTCCTTTGGAGACCACATGGTCTTCGGGACATCTATGGACACCTGTGCAACAACAGCCTCATGCAAAATTCAGACTCTGTTCCTTCCCCTGCTGTTGAAATCACTGCAGAAATCCCAGTGGGAAACTCCACTGAGATGTGACAACACTTGTGGGACAACATTCCTGCCTGCTTCTGCCAGGCCAGGAGGTCCTGCTGCTCACAAGGATGCTCTAGCCAAGCAGAGTGAGGAAACACCTACAAAGGAAACACCCTCTGTGGTTTCACCTTAAAAGGTCAGTTATGTTACCTGTCATGCAATGTGCTCAGAACCTACTGCAGGTGAATAAACAGTTGGGAGTTCTTAGATCACACATTGTCCTCCCCGTCCTACAGTCCTCCCTGTACCTGGCAACACAGTTGGTTATAATCCATAAATTCCAGACATGTTATGATTCCCAAATGGAAGCAATATGCTGAAAACTCTCTTCTGCAGCTTTTGCAACAGAATACGACTAAGGACTAACACAGACAGCAAGTGAGACCCTTCTTAGGCTGACACCCGTGTCTGGAGGTAGCAGTGAAAAGGTGGGGTCCTGCCTTCTTAATTTTAAGGACACAGCAGGGTTCCTTGCACCCTTCTCCACCAAAATGCTGTGAGATGCTCGAGCCACCACTGGTGCTGGGAGGTGACTAGGAACAGAGCAGTGACACCTGGGGGCAAGAGGAACCAGCCTAGAAGGGTGCACATAGGATGAAGATGTTACTAGCTGGTGAGGAGGGGGAAAAGTGCAGAGAACCAAGGTCTGTCCTCTCTACCTCCACAGCAGTCAGCTCTGGGCTAGGTGTGAGTCACAACAAGAGAGCTTGAATTGCAAAATGGTTGCAATTAAAAGCTTGGATCCTCAGGGTCGGTTTTAATAGCTGCATTCAACTGAATCAACTCCTGCCTCACCGTGTGCTGTTGAGGGGCTGTTTCTGCTCTGCTATCTTCTGAAATGCTCTTGCTACAGCTTTGCCAGCTTGCTTCAAGCCAAAGCAAAATTCACTTGAGCTGCTGAGGATGAGCAGGAGCAGTATCTGTCTCCCTGAACATTGAAATGGGAGAGCAGGACTGTCCTGGGAAGTGGTGAGCAAACTCATCTTGCTGCACTCACTTGTCTGAGTGCAAACTCATGCAGGTGAGCAGCACATATGCAGGAGACCACCTAAAGGAGCTCCTGTGGCCGTCGTATTCTAGGGGCATCTGTTCTGGCCACTTTGCAAAAGGAGGAGTGGGGCTAGCAGGACCCTGGTTCCAATTTCAAGTGCTTCTTACCTTAGATGACATGAATCTCATTCAGCCTGTGGATGTGGCTGGGTCTCTGGAGACTGTTGCAGTCACCCTAAATACTACTGACAAGTAAGAATCATCAGCTTTGCCTCAAGCGGCAGTATTGGGTCTTCAGCAGGATGAGCAGGAAAATCCTGTGTCAGGAACAGCCACTGCTTCCCAAAGCTTACCTGCCACTGACTCATGCACCCCTCAGGCTGGATCCAATAATGACCCCAAAAGAGGAGCACCAGTAAATCTGAGGAGACGATAGCCCCATGCTCATCCATCCTGATGTTATTAACATTTTGCTTTTGAGATACGCCAGTGTCGCCAAATTCACAGGTATAAATCCCCATTAAATATTTCATTTTTATCAATTGCTTTCAGTAAGTACCTGTTGAGGAATTCATAGGAACATTTTCCCTTTGACACAGCGATGCTTTCAATTATGAAAGATGTCTAAAAATAAAAGTAAATTATACTGTTCAGACATCTCTGGAGGTGGAGACAGGAGGGGAAACCGACAAGGAGAGCCAGGGAAGAGATTTTTGTTAGATGTAAAGAAAGGCTACTATTTTTACTGACAGAAAATGTCAGGAGGCAGCCTGACTTGAGTATCTGGAATCTGTCACTCACCCTCTCTATTAATAATTTGGCCCCAACAATTTAGGGTCTGAGCCAGATTACCAGCGTTAAAAGTCAGGACAGTCTCTTTCCTTGAGGGGGTTGGATTACCCTCCTAAATCTCTCATTTGTACACCTTTTTTTGTAATGTGCATTTTCCTTTTTTTTTATATTTTTAATTTTTTTTTAGTCCTTTGAGGTAAGATACTTATTCCTCTGACAGCCGTGGCAGATTGCTTAGCTTCTCCTACAGACCGTCATCAGAGGGACATGACTGAGCTCCAGTAACCATCTCCCTGCACATTTTCAGCCTTTCACAACATTTCCAAGCTTAAAACTCTTTTAGTGAGTAATATAACTTGCATTACCAGGGGTAATACCTTGAGCTCAGAGAGTGCTCTCCTCCAGCTCCCCATGCTAACACAGTGGGGTGGAATCACTCTCACTCCTCTCTCAAAATGAGTACCCAGGAAGCCCACTTCTCTAACTGCTAGGTGATACAGGCTGGGTAAGATGATTTCCCCTTTTCTCCAGAAAGTCTTACAGAGTGTTTTACAGGGCCACTCACTGGCCTGGCTGGCAGCCAAGTCACACTGTCATTTGATGGGCAGACATCCTGCCCATCATTTTCCTCTACTTAAAGTTAGCTTTCAGGTCTTTTGAGGATTTTCTTCCATATGTTCATTCCACTGAAGTCACAGTGAACCTTGGGATGGCCTATTTCCCAGACATCTTTAGGCCAACCAGTTGAGAAACATGGAAATAAACCTCACTTCTAGAGGAGTCCAACTTTTCCCAAGCCCTGATCCTAAAGTGAGTTCCCACCAATCTTAGAAATAAATCACATTTCAAGTGCTAAGCTACTCCTTTGCTGATGCCTGTTTATAATTGGTGATAAAAAAACACAAACAAATTGTTATAGTAAAACTCTCACCTCTGTAATCTGAGGGACATGGAAGAAGGGAGACTCACAGAAGATAAATGCAAGTCCTGTGATGATGCACTTCTTGAAGAGCTCCAGGATTGCTGTGATCAGGGCAGCAGAACTACCTGAACAATGCAGAAAGGAAAGATGTCACAGAAAAGTAGCAACTTTCATGCAGCAAGGAATGCACTAAAACACCAAACAAAAAGTTTAACGACAAAGGGAATATAACTCACTGATGGAAGCAATTGGGTGTGCCTGGTCTGTCTGACTGCTGATGTTTTCTCTGGTCCTGACATGCACAGCACAGACTTTGGGGCTCTGGGTTAACATCTGAATCTTCAGTTCCACGTGAGGGGAAAATTCCGCAACAATTTTCAAGCACTCTGAAGGCTCCAGGGCTGCTATATGGACTGATGATGTGGGCTTGCCTCTAAGTCAGCCCTGTGAATTTGCCTACAGAAAACCAGTTGACTCATTACACTTCCAAAGGACAATATACTCTCATTATGTGACCTTGTCTATTTTTTTCAAGCCATGTCCTCCAGTAGTGCTACAACTTACACCGTGGAGGCTCCTTGTTCATGACTACGTCAGGTTCAAAACAACATCAGCACACTCATATCTGAACCTGTTCAGCTTCTCTAAATAAAAAACCCAAAGCTATAGTTTGGGGGTTTTTAGTAGCAGGCTCATTGCCTGGGAACAGTGAGACACACTCCATGTCTGACAGTGCAGCTATACCCATCTGAACAAACGCGGTGCTGGGCAGCCATCACTCTCTGGGCAGGTCTTCAGTGGACAGATTGCCTTGCCCACAGCCACGAAGAACATCAGCATATTGAGAGACTCCTGATGTAAAGAGGCAGGGATCTGTCCATTTGCTTAATGGGAGCTGAAATCAGTTCAAGCTCTGATGCAGCTTGGCTTTAGAGCATTTACTAAGTGGCCTTAAATAAGATATCGCTTTCAAAATAAAACAAATTGTTCCAAGGAAGCGCTACACAGATATCAATTTGCCAGACTCCAAACAAAATATGGTCAGTCTCCCAGAAGTCAATGGCCACAGGACATTTCAGACACTTTTGCATCATCCCTTTAAATAGATGATGCCCACTCAGTAGAAGCTTCTATCCTTAGTAAGAATCAGTGTTACTAACAAAAAAGACAGCATAAAATTGAGGAGGAACGGAATTAAATGAGTCCCCCCCAGACTGTGGGATGTCACTGCTGAGCGACACTGAGCCATTGATCCAGTGTATAGGATGACAAGAGGTGACAATACACAGCCCTTAACAATTGCTCCATCACTTGGGCTGGCTTTGTTCCACCACCCCTCACAGTACTGAACTACAACCTGATTTAAGTTCCTAACTGGATACATACATATAAAATATACTGAGTGCTTTAGATTTGCTCTGGCCTTGAGTAAAATCTATGTCTTGCACTCCGTACAGATGACCAGTGAAAAGGAAAGAGCTGGATAATACGATGCTGAAGCTGTAGATCCACGGGTGCTTATTGTCTCTGTTTCTTCTCCACTGCAAATCAAAGTTGCAGGAAAAATATTAAAATTACCACAAAAGGACACAGCCTCAATTCTGTAGATGGGAGCTGAAAAGTCTCTTGACCTTTCTACCCCTCTGTAGCACCTGTTTTTATACAAGCCTTTAGCAAAGTGCTCTGCTCTAATTGGATTGGGCTGTATTCTCTGAGCCACATGCACTAATTTTAAATGATCAGAAGCTTTATTAGTCACAGTCTTCCTTACATTTTAAGCAGCCATTTTAAGATACAAATACTGTGTACATTTGGTGTTTTGGGGGAACATTTCTATGTTAACCCAAATGGAAAAGCATCCTCAGCACAGTGTGTTTTCTGCAAAATTACCACTAAACAGTGAAATGGTCCAGCCAGCCCCTGATATAACTTCTGTTAGGAGATGTGCTGAACACTGGGAGTTTAAGGTGTTGCTGCACACGCTTTGGCCCCATAGAGTTGGTGTGAATAGATCTGCACTTCTGCTTGTCCTCAGTTTTTCTGAGATAACAGATAACCTGTGTTTTCCTTCAAAGCATCTGGACTCTATAATTTATTAGGGGGTAAGAAAAGGTTCTCTGCTATTCAGCAGCATTCACCTGCCTGCTGTCACATTGATAATGGATGACAAAGGAAGACTATGGAGTGATTTCGAGGTAGGCATCTTCTCATTGCACTTGCACATTGCTTTTTATCAGGACTATTCCCTGCACAAGAGGTTTGCTTATGAGGGCTCCCTTCCCCTGTGTGAAGCAATGAAAGCACAGTATAATGTTGCCCTGGGAGGCAAGGGAAAATAGGAACTGTAACAAGGCTGGATAGCAAGGGAGAGATGTTCCACAGGAGCTGTGCTGTAACTGGGCTCACGGTCACCTGTGACCTTCAGAGAAGAGGGAAGAACTCAGACCTCCTGTGAAGACAGGATTATTTACCATTACTCTTTTTTTTTTTTTTTTTTCCCTCCAAACTTGTCATCTCTTTGCCAGATCTAAAGAATAATGCTTCAAGCAAACGTGCTTCATCCATAGTCTTGCCTGGCAAGTCACAAAATGACGAGCACAAAGTACAATTATGAAGTATCATGCAAAAAGCCTCTGCCATGGGAAATGATCGAGCGTGGCACAAGATCACTTGGGGAGTTCTGCATGTCATAAACGTGGTTTTCCAGGGTGCAATAATCTGACAAAAAAGTATTTGATATATGCATGCTCAATTTAGTTCCTGCACAACCAGCAGCAATATGTTGAGTTGCTATAGAAATCACTCCCTGGATGTCCTGCAGCCTCTGGAGTGTCCTAGCTGCAAAGGGAAGGGATGGTGCTGGCTTCTCAGAGCATGCTAGACTGGGATTTTCCTCTCAAAGGAACCCAATTGTCTTTATAGCTCATTGATCCTGTGTTGGTCTTGAGCAAATATTTTAAGCCTTGGGAAGCACTCAGGTATAATAACAATTAGGCTCTAGAAATACCAAAGATAGAGGACAAATTGTCCTAGAGAGAAAAATTGTGTGTCGCATCTAAATGAGATGCAAAAGACTGCTTCCCATAACTGATGTGCCTTTTTCCATGTAGCAAACATGGAGCCCATCTTCTTACTCTACTGATGCCAGCTTCTGCCTGTAAGAACTCATTTAACTCCAAGAATGCAGTGCTGCCTTCACAGATGAGCTGAGGGCACTGGTCTGTGTGCTTGGCTTGCTGCCATGCTTTACCTAGGCAGGAGCTGGGACACGCTCATTTCAGGAGCGCTGCTGCATTTCAGTTGGTCCTCAAATGACCAATAATGCCACTGCTTCACAGCCAGAGCTAACCAACAGCACTCACTGGGGTACAGCAGAGACAGACTGGCTGCTGGGAGAGGTTCTTTGTTCAAAAAGCCTAAGGAGGAGAAGTCATGTCTGTGCACCACTAGTTACCTTGAAGCTGGATAACTGTGACAGCAGGATTCACATCTTCCTCCCTATGCTTTCCCCTCTTTCCCTTTCCATTCCTCCTTTTTTCCAACAAGACAAGGCAACAGTAATATCACCAAAAGCATTTTTACTGGCCCTGCAAAGCTCCATGCAACCTAAGCACCTACATAAGAATTAGAAGCATCTTCAGATGTACTTTGGGATGGAGGGCAAGGTGGAGCATGCCCTTCATCAGGAGTCATGCCAGCATCAGAAGACATGTGGCAAGGGAATGGTGCAAAATTTGCCTGGTTCAAGCAAGTCCTTTGCAGGATTTGCACTTGTATAGGCAGGAGAAGGTCTGCTTAACTAGCTGGAGGAGGCAGCCCGGTGGCAACTTAGCTCTTGCAAGCTATCCTGCAACAGAGACAGAAGTTCATCTCCAACAAAGGACATATCTTATTGAGAACAAGAAAAGAAACAAATGTGGTGGAAATGGAAGGATAAGGAAAATGCACCAGAACATGCCAGCATGCTCCAGATCCATCATATGCCAGCTAAGGAACTTCAGCTCCCCAAGTCCTTGGTAAAAAGCTGGTCTAGAAAGGATGTAGTAAGATTGCACAGCATGTAGTAAAGCATGTGTTTCATTCAGTGTTGAACTGAGCAGTGTATATGGGATTCCTGGTCATTTGTGGTGCTCTGGGATGAGAACAGCCTTAACTTTCAGGAACGTCCACCTCAGCATCTCAGCAGAGGAAGCCCAGCTCAACTACCAGAGATGAGCCCAGGGTGTCTGTGGGAGGGTTAGTGCCTTAAAGCTGGAGGTAGCAATGAAAGGAGTGCAGTACTTGCTCCTGTTCCACTCCGTAGTCTTGAGAAGCAGAGTGCCCTGGGTTTGTGCTGCTGCTGAGCAAAGGCTAGAGTTAAAACCTTGGCCTGAGAAGGGGAAAAATACTTTGTTTCATGAACCCATCTCCAAAGACTGCCCCTTAGAAGAATGCAGCCAGTAAGATGAAATTGCCATTCATGCTTATTAGAGATGTTCAATGAATTAGGAATTCAATTAAGAAAATGTTCCACTGCAGGAAGCTCAAAAATTAAGATTATCATTATTGCAGAGGAAGGAAATATTTTTAATGCATTATTATTTTTTTAAATGACATCACTACAATGTACTTATTCTTGCAGCTTCCAGGCCAGTAAGGACAACAATTTTCCTTATCAATGGGGAATGGTGGCAAGATGGTTACAGAGAAGTAGATGATACAAAATAGGTTTTCTGTGGGACACAGAGCTCTGGAGGTTGTGAGGCTGGATAATGGGCCCTGAACTGTTGTCTGGAAGAGATGACAGCCGCTGATTCCTGGATTTGAGTCTTAGTTTTCACCTGTAACTAGCTTTACGTCTTTCAACCTAAAGCATCTGGCCTAGATGGAGGCAACATCAATAGCCATCATTAATGCAAACATGGCTGTGAATCCAAAGAAAAGTATTCCTGGGAAACTCCCTCGTATCCCCAGACCAGGGCAGGGATTCACTGCCCAGACAATTTTTTTGTGGTACATTTGCGTAGTGCCAACACCTGATCCAAGGAGCATGTGTGGGGGTTCCTACTGCTGCTTCCGTACCTATGAAATAAAGCAATGACTCAGTACAAAGCAAAAGGTGTTCCCAAGCAGCTCCCCAAAATAAGTCTAGATAAGGTAGGTGGGTTAGTTGGTAGTTTTGGGGTTTGCTTGTTTGTTTGTTTTTTCCAAGGAAGGGAAAACCAGGAATAGAATAAATTGCAGGGGAAAGAGAGGAGGAGGAAATCACTCACAGGCCTTTCACGTTTCTTGTTCCCTTTCCAAATCTTGTTCATGCCACTGTTTTTATTAATAACTCTGTCACGCTTCCTAGAGTTCAAACAAAGGAGTGTAAGGACAACGTATTGCAAGCACGCAGGTAGTGGGGAAAGGAAGTGATGGCTTTAATGTTTGAAGACCTCATTATGGTGCTCTAGCTCTTACTCAAAAGTTGTTCTCTGCTAAGAATTATCTGATCCACTACCTCATGAAGTCACTTTGAATCTGGGCTCAGATAATATTTAAAATAGAAAAAAAAAAAAAATCTAATACTTTGGCTGGAGATTAACTAAAATAAACACATTCACACAAACACAATGACCAGTGATAACATTTCTCTGCAAGGCTGCTTTGTCACTTTTTGCAGCCACCTAGCACACTCTCACGTGCACCCACTGTTATTCTTCTGCTGGCACAAAGGTTGGGAGAGCCAATTCCTAGACCAGCCCCATGAGGACAAAACAAGCATCAATGCCCTCTTTGGAAACTGCAACTTGCTGAGCATCAGTGATGCTCTGTACACAGCAGCAGCACTCAGGCCTCTGTGCAGGCAGCGTGTTGTCCCCTAGCAATGGCTGCCCACTTGGCACATTCCCCTTTGACTTCATTTTGGAGTGAGGAGGACCACAGCTGTGTCTTGCTCTGTTCATAAGAGGCAGCGTGTGGTTTGTTTGTGCTGCAGAGCACTGGGACCATTTCCCTTTCTCTCTGCAGTTAGGTACCTGCCAAACTAATGCTGCATATCTCAATACACTTTCCACTCCAGTACTCTCCAATACACTTCCCACATTCCGTCCAGTAAGAACATCCTCCTTTTACAGGCTAGGAAAACAGGATGTCTTAAGACCACGTGGAAACAAGAGACAATCTCTGGAGGCCCCACTGACCTCTATTTTTTGAGCAACTCTTTCTCCTTTGGGCAAGACAAAAAGTAACTGAAACTATCTGCAAATAACTTCTGTGGAGGTAGCAAGTGCCTTGTGGGAAGTTGCTGATGTGATATGTTCAGGCTGCCACTGATCATCACTTGCCTGCACAGACAGTTTGATGATGATGCTTTCCTTAATTGCATAAGAAAATTGAGTCAGGAGATCAAGAGTGCCATGAAGAATTCATGAGGAAAAGAGACAATATCCATCACCTAGGATGGTTGCTCCAAAAAGACAGACCCTGCAACCAGAACTCAGATGGCTGGTAAATGAAATGATAGAAAGACAAAATTCTCGGAAGCTGCTGTTTCCATTTTAATGTAGTTTTAACAGCAGGTAAGATTTGATAACCCTGCACATCCAAAGACAGAGGTTGTGTCACCTGAGGAATCAGCTGTGGTTATCCACTGCTTTCCTTCTGGCCATTCACAGAGCACCAGCTCTGTCTCCACAGTACCCAGTGAAGGCCCATCTTGTGATGGAGACATCCTCTCTCACAGCCCCACCATCTCCTTCTCCCCCATAGAGTGAAAAAAGCCCATGACAAGTTGCTTTTGTTAACCTTACAAAAAGGAGCTTTTTGAAAGTACTAAACAAAAAAGGATATCATCATATCCAAAGCACGAGTGGCAGAGAATAATCTCTATTAAGACCAGCAGACTCAGCCTTTCCCCAGACACTCTCCCAGCTGAACCTGCCTTCCAGCACATGAGGACTCTGGTTCAGCAAATTCAGGACTTAAGACACAAACTCATGGCTTAGTCTGAATAAGGCTGTGGTGGGAACTATCTCCTCTCCAGGAGCTTCAAAGAATCATAGAATTATCAGGGTTGGAATGGACCTTAAAGATCATCTCGTTCCAACCCCCCTGCCATGGGCAGGGACATCTCCCACTAGAGCAGGTTGCTCACAGCCCCATCCAGCCTGGTCTTGAAAACTTCCAAGCATGGGGCTTCCACCACCTCTCTGGGCAACCTGTTCCAGTGTCTCACCACCCTCATGGTGAAGAAATTCTTCCTAATGTCCAACCTGAATCAACATATCTCAAGCTTTAACCCATTCCCTCTAGTCCTATGATTGCCCGACAGCCTAAAAAGTTCTTCCTCAGCTTTCTTGTAGGCCCCCTTCAGATACTGGAAGGCCACAATAAGGTCTCCCCAGAATCTTCTTTTTTCTAGACTGAACAACCCCAACTCTCTCAGTCTGTCCCCATAGGAGAGGTGCTCCAGCCCTCTGATCATTCTCGTGGCACTTCTGTGGACACGTTCCAGTACGTCCATATCCTTCCTGTAATAGGGACTCCAGAACTGGATGCAGTACTCCAGGTGAGGTCTCATGAGAGTGGAGTATATGGGGAGAATCACCTCCCTTGTACTGCTAGCCACGCTTCTCTTGATGCAGCCCAGGATACGATTGGCCTTCTGGGCTGCAAGAGCACACAAGATGCTTGGATGAAAGGCACTAGCACAGCTCAAGCCTGGGTGAGTTCCTCATCCCAGCCTACAACATGCTTTTTGAGTGGGCAGTTTAAAGGGATCAAAAGGATGAGTCAGGGAAAGAATTTCACAACAGACCTGCACAGTCAAATGGTGGCTAAAGAGAAGCATGCTGGTGTAGGAGACTGGGCCAGCTGTAGGGCTGGAGAGATGCTAACAAATAAGTCATCTCCAAACAGATCCAACCGTTATAGTGCAGAAAACCAGGGGCACAATCCTCTGACATCAGTATATAAAGAGGTGTCGGAGAGTTCTCAGGAAAGCCTTGGAGAAACCCATGGTAAAAGCCAGAGACATGGGGGAAAAAAAATGCACCAGAAGCAATCAGGAGAAGCATGGGTAGGTCCAGGCAGCATCTCATAACACGGAGTAAAGTAGCAGCGTGTAACAAGAGCACCATGGGCAGGACACGGTACGGCAGATTGCCTCATGGAAAACTGCAGTGTGGGTTGTCCATTACATCCTTTCTTGCGGAGATGATGCTTTCAAACCAGGTGCAGATGCTGTTCTAATAGAGCTCCAGAAGCACTTTGGGGTGTCTGAGAGCATGAAGGCTTATGAACCAAAGCCAAAAAAACCCCCAGGAAAATATAAAAGGCCAAACTTGGCTAAGGGAGCATACAGTATCTCTGATGGTCTGGCCTGTGAATCACTGTACACTGTTTCAATTGCCTCCACCCAAACTCACAGTCCTCACTGTAGTTATGTGAGCTGAGCCAGCCTGCAAGGTCCCGGAATTTAAATTTGGGGTGAAAACCCCCATTTGCTTCCAAAGAGCAGAGAAACTAGAAAAAGCACAGCACAGTCAAATGCAAAACCATTTGCTCTTTCAACACCTACGAGCACATTTTTCTTTTTATGATCCATTTAGAAAACAGTGTCTTCTGAGAAGAACAAAAATAATCCTCCCATCAGGCACCCCGAGGCATGGCAGTGGTCCCAAAAGCAAATCACCAGCTTTAGATCTGCGTGACGTTACAAAGCTTAATGAGGGTGACATGTACTGCCACGCACTGAACACACCTTTGGATAATGCAGCGAGGCAACAGCCCTTCCCAAACTTGTGAGCTGCAGCTTAATTCTGGCTGATCCCACTTGCTTCAACCGTCACAACGATGACAACCCACCACCCCACGCCTACTGTGCTGCTGAGCACTTGAGAAACCCTCCTAAAACACAGTGCTTTCTTTTTTTGGCATTGCCGGATTAGTCTCCAGCACATCCCGATCACTGCCTTGCAGTTTTTGTTCTGAACAGCCTCCAGTATTTCCTTCAGTGCCTGGTACCTGGTAGAAATTTGGGGTGCATTTTGGGGTGCCTTTCAAGAGTTTCAAAGCCTAGAGATCATGTAAACATGAAATAAATGTGGTTTTGTTGTACAAAATACAACCATAGGGTGCTTCATTTTGCGGAGGTGCGTTACTACCAATGCCGTCAGGCAGAATAGTGGCTTCTCATATGATTTTGGATCCCATTTGCATTCAGATTAAAGCAAGAGAATATTGCCAGCAAAGTGGGATTAAGAATATTTATGGATCCTATTGGTACGATGTATGTGTCTCCCAAGCAGTGGAAACCAAGTATAAAATCGAGAAACTTCATCAGTCAGTGGGAAAAGGAGACAGACTGCAATGACTTTTTAACACTTTATATGTTTTTTGTGTGAATTTGGTGCTTACAGAAGGCAATTGTAATAAAAGGTTTGAAAGAGAAGGTGAATATAGCAATGCTTTGTCTTTTTAGAAAGACCTGACTTCAAGAGCTCAAAGCACTTTTCAAAGTCAGGGAGGTCTTAACTGCATGAGGTCATGAACAGTAAGTAAACTAAGGTCACATACCAAATCCATCACAGATGCAAGGACATCAGCCTCTTATACCTGCCCTTCAGGTACTCTGAACACTGGAGCACTCTGCTTTTCTTCTCAGAATGCAAAAATCTTATGCACAGAGCTGTAATTTCTAATCTCCGGTACCTCCCAAGCAGTATCAAGCAGAGAGCGCACTATGGTACAGATCTGTGATGAGAGTGGAGAAGAAACATGCTTCTTTCCCCCTCTGCATGGGCAAAAATCTGAACTCAGACTTTACGGGGTAAGATGTTAAATACTTTTTGTAGTAAATATCCACAGAAAAAAACCCAAACAAAACACTAGAGAAAAGGCATCTAAAATGACTTCACAGGCATAGAGAAAATAATAGAAAGTCTGAAATGCAAAAGGAAACTTAACAGAAAACTGGATGGGCGGAGACACATCCTGGGTATTCTAGATCTAGCTTATTATCTCCTTGATTGATTTCTATGGCTTCCTTTATTTGAGAACATTTTACTGTGGTTCAACAGCAACCTTTTCTTAATCAGCTTTAAGTCAAAATCAGCCTGACTTAAAACTTAATCACCATTCTTCACTGATATAACTGGTGTAACCTTACTTCCATTTCTACTGGTGAAGCGACACATTAGCAATCCTTTTAAAACTGAATTAATATTCCATCACAAAGCACTTTCAAATGAGACCTACATACCTTCCTATTTCCAGGAGTGCTCAAAACTCTATCGGATTTGGCTTTAAAAGCCTGAACGCTGCAGGTAGGATTCATGGATACCGAAACACGTGCACATTGTTAATTGACTTAGGTAAGCTTCCTCCACAAGCTTCTATGTGCCATATGAAATCACACATGCTTTTCATTTATGGCCTGGTTCCCAAAACACTGGGCTTCCCAGGTAGCTTCCACTGTCCTCAAATGGGATTCCAGGGTCCAGCATTCCCCCATCGCATGTCTGAAGGATGAAAAATAACCGCCTTTCCCTGTACTTCTGCAACTCAGGTGTAGCTCCACCAAACTCTTATTCTGTCTCACAGCAGAAAAGAGGCATAGGGTGGAGAACAAGCAGCCAGAAGGCACCCATGATGTCACCCCAACACCCAGCCACGTCCAGAAGCTGCTGTCGTCAATCTATGCCAGTGCTCAGCCATGCTGGAGTTGCCAGTGAGCAGCAAAATCCTGCCTTTTCCTCCCATTGCCACTCCACACCTCTACCAAAGAGCATGACCAGACTGGCATTTAAAGCCATCATGTTTCCATGTGACCATAAAACCAACAGGAGAACTGTAGCCCAACAAAGGTCCCTGTTCAACACCTACTGAACCACTGGCCATTTTGACTGTTGGCAGGTTTTGGGTCAGGAAAAAAGGAGGCGGCAACTGCATTTGAACCCAAAGAAGCTATTTCCTTCATTATTGACCACATGAAGTGGCCAAGATGTTTTACTAAAACCAGTTGCCTTTCCCCACCATACTACTCTGTAAGCTAAAGTTGTCTCCCAAGGGCCAGGACACCCTTATAATCCTTACCCATAGCATCTTTTCATGAACATTCTGCCCAAACCCATACTTTTAAGTATGATGTCTGTCCTTGACTGGTTTGGTTTTGTTTTCAGGTTGAACAGAATTCCCTGGGCTGCTCCAGCCTGGGTACCTCGGCAACTCCTCGTAAACATCTCCAGCATGGACAGAGTCTGCAGCTGGAGCTGTATCTGCTTGGCCCAAGACCAGATTACAGGAAACAGCGGCCTGCCCCACAGTGATTATTTCCACCTTCCTTAGTTTTTGGCTCCAGCATCTATTTTGATAGATGCCAAGATCTGAAAGCTGTTAGTGAGGAAATGGAAGAGAGGAATGGCCACTCTTTAACCCTTGCTTGGCAGCAACATCATCCCACAGCACAGTTTCCATGTACTGGTGTTGATGCATTTAACTAAGGAAAAAAAAAAAAAAAAAAGAAGAAAAAACAGAATTAAAAAAATAAGAACAGGAATGACTTGTGTATAAAAAGGAATCACTAAGCCATGTCCCAGTGCTGATCTGTGATACGGAGACAGGAATCTCACCAAGGTTGATTGCTCACAGTGTGACTCATTTTTGGTGCACCTTCATTTCTAGACTGGGACAGCACTGCACCAGCACCCCTCTTCCAGGAAACTTCAGTTAATGTATAAGTGCTAAATTTCCATCCTGCACCTCTGACTGGGGAAACACCTTGGTAAGGACAGCATGAGCTCCTCTGCTTGCCACGACCCTCGCTGAAGGAAAACAGAACCCAAAGCACTTGCACTGAAGCTCTCTGTCACTGAAAAGTCAGTGACCAGTGCACCACCAGGCAAACCCACAGATGTTTCTGAGTTTCCTGCACGTTTGCCAGAGAAGCCTACAGAAGTTTTACAGAACCTAATCCTAAGGTACAAAGCCATGACAAGAGAAGCCCAAGGGTTAAAGTTGAGCTTTACTTTTCTGCTGGCAGATGCATCAAAAAACATAATGCCCCCGGCATTTCAAATTACTACAGATAAGGCAGTAACAAAGATGCAAAACTGTTTTAGAAAGTACCTGATAATTTCCCTTTAAACTTCCACTTCAGAGCAAAAACCTTCTTGCTTTGAAATAAATGGCTCTGGACAGGTGGAGGCGGGGATACGCAATGTGTCATGCTCCTGAATTCAAGTTTGAACTGAAAAAAAGGAACAAACTTCCGAGGATTTACATCCTAAGCAGCATTTAACACTCACGCCCATCTCAGTAACTGGGCATATTCCTCCCTGCACTCAAGGATCATTTTATCTGCTCTTCCTCCATTACAGTTCTACCTAAAGACAAAATGCACAGACAAACTTCCTGATGCAAGTAGTCATATGGGTCAGGTTTTTTTCCCTATTTGATATAATTGCAATTTAGTTTGCTACAGAGTTAACCCAGAAAACACAGAAAAAGGGAATGAAATCCAGGACCACAAAGTGAAAGGAAAAAAAAAAAACCAAAACCAAGAAGGCAAGGGAAAAATACACTAAAACATAACTGCCTAGTAGGTGACATGTTGCAAATTCCATCTAAATTAACCAGTGGTGAAAAGCAAAGGAAGATTACTTAAAGCACACTAAATTTCTTTGTGTGAAATTACACATGAAATAAATTTGTGTGAAAAACCCTTCTCCAGAATTAATACGTGGGCTGGAGTGTTTGATGCAGAGGATGGATGTCAGGATTTTCAGCATTAGGACCAAGCCACTGAACTGCCCTTAGTTGCTTTGCAGTCCATGTGAACTGGGAATCCTAGGTGCTTTGGTTTCTACAACGTAAAGAAAATGTATAGGAAAGCCTGAAGAGGTTGTTCATCCTTGTTCCTTAGTGGCTGCTGAGCACAACACTGAAAACATAATGGGAAACTATGGCTTGGCAGTAACCAAGGCAGAAACTCACCCATTTAGCATCCAGTTACTGCCTAACCTAACATGCATGAGAGCACTATTGCCTCCTGGAGCAGGTCACCCCACAACACTGATGGCCCTAGAAGAAAAGTTTTGGCAGGCTCTTGAACCCTTCTCCCCGACAAGCACTTGATCCACACACGACAAGCGCAGTGAGGACCCTATTGCTTCTTGTGGCCTGTATGGAGAACCAACAGTAGTGCAGAAAACAGAGAAGAACATCTGTCACCTCCCCAGCTTTGCTCTTCCTATCTGCCTCTGAAGTCAAAGCAATACATTCATGAGATGAGTGGCCAGCTGAGCCAAGGCTGGTTGCTCCTGAGGTATCTAAGACCATCAGTGGCACAAGGAAAAAGCTTCTTGTTGACTTTTTGGTGAGCATACCCTTAGAGAGAAGTTATCTGTTCCAAACAGCACATACACATGTCACCTGTCAGCCAGCACGGGGCATGGCAGGCTCCATGGGAGAAATACCAGCTCCACTCAAATAATAGTAATGAAACAATGCAAACAAGAACAGGGCTTAGTCACTTGTTCGAGTCCCATCCCCTCTTGTTTTTACAGATGTGGAGTTCACGGAAATGAGATGATTAGCTCATCAAAGCATCTGTCAGGGGAGAGACAAACCAGCTTTTTACAAATGCATCCAAGTGACAAGACTTGTCAGATATGGGCTGCGGGGAATCTCTGAGTCTTATTTTTGGATCTATCGTAATCAACCTCACCAGCTTATTAGTTATCTTCAGCACATCAATGGGGAAGGCAAAGATAAATACATAAAAACTTGTCAAACATGGCAATCTGAAAGTGGTGTGGTGTTTTTTTTTTTTTTTTCCTAAAGGATGTCTATCCTTGCACTTTTACCACACTGGCTTTTAACAAGAGCTGTACAAGCTTGGCTTTTGCTCCTGGAAGATTTAAATAACTTGCCAAATTATTTAAATGGACTAAATTCTTTTATTTTCATGTTATTAAATTGGGACACCTTAAAAGGAATGATTATTGGGCATCTGGTGGTCATCAGGCTTTGCAAAATATCAGCAAAACCACTCACATGCTTAACATTGGACACGTGCTTTGCTGCTTTTCCAGCTTGGGTAAGAAAGAGTTTTCAGAAGTTTAGAAGTTCTTAATTAGGACTCAGGGGATTTGAACTAAGCACCACTCTCTACCTTGGGCTTCCCATGCATCTCTGGACAAGCCACAACCATCCTCTGGAAGAAGAGGAAAAGTCCCCCACCTACAGTGAGTCCATGTCTGGAGACATACAGGACATACCTTATTGTGCTGTCTTATACGCAATGCTTGTGAGCACGGGGAGGCTCTAGGTTCAGTTGGAGCCACACTGATGACAGGTGTATATGGTGGCAGTCAAGTGCAAAGGGGCATTCAGTGGCCATCAGGAGCTCAGTGATGGAGCAGAAAGGGGTATATTCCTTTATATATATAATGAAAGGTGAAAGAGCTAGGACTGAAAGGGAGATTACTCATTTGTTCTTAGACCTTTGTTGTTAATCATACCACACCTACTATGAGAGCAGCAGCAAGCTGTCGGCTTCAGTGCCTGGTTGGCTTGGTGCCACTCAACGCTTGCCTAGCCTGCACCGTCTCTTCATCTGGGCCGAACCCGGCTGGGGCAGAGAGGAGCGAGTGCTCAGAAAGGCAGTGCTGCAAGTCTGCACAGCTCTGGGCACAACCGAAAGTTCATGTGTGCTCAGCAGGCGGTGAGGAAGCAACTCCAGCCAAAGAGAGATGTAATAAGTGGAAACAAACGGAAATGACACAGCCTGGGCACGAAGAGACATGTACAGTCGCCATCGGGGAAAAAAATGGGTTATAATATAAAATCAAGCATTAGCTGCCAGTTCTAACTAGCTCATGGCAGCGTGACAGCTCCTTGTATGTGCAGAAGCACCGTTCAGGCTCAAACAGCCACAAGCATAAGGCATGGGTGTGGGGAGAGGGCTAGGAACTTCAAAGAACTAACCATTAGTCTTGCTCCCTAGTCAGCTAAAGACACAACACAATACTCATGTTGTGCAGATGCAGGCTGGCTAACATCCTCCTTTGCCCCTTTACCCACTCATGTCACAGGAGATACAGAGCAGCTGCTGCACACTTCAGGCTGCCACAGTTTCATCTTGGCTCAGCCTCTGACCAGATGCAACAGTAGATGCCTCCCAGTGATTACCATGTCTTAAAATGCCCATGGTGTCTACCATGCACAATTCCCTTACTCCAGCAAAGCCAGCCACATTTCTTCTCAGGATGCTCCATCACAGTACAGGCTGAGATGTAGCACTCTTCTCCCAATACCACAGATCGTCTTCTGAAGCACAAAAGACAACATTTGTGTTGGGCACTGCCCACCAGTGTGTTTAACAAAGGCCTCCAACCTCTGCTTGCTGCTCTGTACACCTTCCACCAGTTTTCTGGTGAGCACTGTGGTCTCTTTTGTGTGACAGGGATGATGGGAAATGCTTTTACGAAGGCAGATGCAGTCTGCCTGGCCAAAATGGCTTTCCTCCTGCCATCTCTATTCTCATCCTCTTCTCACAGTTTCTATTCATTCCTTTCCTCTTCCTAAGCCTAAGAGCCTGTCTGAGATGTCCTGTTCCCTCTAGGCCATATCTGCTTGCAAGCAAACCAGTATCAGCAGAGCGGTGGCAAGCAGAAAGCCTCCCTTGACTGGCAGATTTTCCCAGCCAGCAAGCCCAGCTGCCTTGTTCCTGGGATCTCCTGAATCACAGTGACTTTTTGTCAGGACCTGCAGCAGGAGATGATTCAGTTCAAGCTCCTGGGTGCGAAGTGGGTGTAAGAGCTATGTGGAGGCTTTGGCAAGTCCCTCCTAATGACTTCACTAGGCAGGATGTGGAGCACTTGCATTGCAGGTGTGTGGAGGGGGAATACTGCACAGTCACCTCGAGTAACAGAAACCAGTGGCTTGGATCCTCTCATGTTCTTCCCAGCTACACAGGGCCAAACAGTGCCAGCCCTGGGCTCAAATGGACAACTACGCCTGCCCTGAAGGTTAGAGGTGCTCATAGCTTGTGAAAAGCAGCACAGCCTGCTCCTTCAAAACAAGGGGAAGGAAGAGGAACGTATTCATCAGCTCCTAACCAGTTCAACCCTCCCATGGGTTGAATTATGTGTAAGAATTTATTACCTGCCTCTTGCCCTTGAAGCACAGATCAAGTCCAGCTCATCTGCTCCCTCATGCTTTGACATCTGCTCTGCCAGTGCACCCTCAGCTTGTTCCAGACTAGAGACAAGCTGTCAGCAGACACCTTCTCTGGTGGGACAGCACACCCTGAGTTAACAGCTCAACGGATACACCAGGCAGCCATGGTGGTGAGCAGAGAAAAGGAGGAAAAGTTGCACAGGTGGTAGTGATGCCCTGAAGACAGTATGCTGATCATGATGAACTAATTGGTAGACAGGAAAAATCTCATTTTTCTCTCTTTAAACGTCCAGGAGTGATACTAGGAGCTACATGAGTCAAGCAACTGAAAGGAATAAAAGATCTATGGTGTTCAGCAACTTGCTGGACTCCAAGAAACAGCAGTCAATAAAAGACTTTACATTTTCACCATTTTTTTTTCTCATCTCCATTTTTGTTCTACGCACAAAAATAGAATAGAAATACTACAGCAATTGTTGGGCATCATGATGCTTTTGTAGAAAACAGCACCCTGGGCCTGCAGTGACACAAAACCAGAGAATCAGATTATATCATTTTTCGTAAAGTTGGGAGAGCTGGTCCCCAAGGGCACATACCAAGTCTCTTAGCAGCTATCCTGCCATAATAGCTTTCTTTCAGCCTTCCAATATAACTTTTCCTGGGTTTCCTCCAAAAACTAATAAGACTAAAGCTGCCTGGAACAAGCTCACTCTGTAGAATTTCCCCCACTCACCATCAGTCAGCAGATGTGTGACTGCACGGCTAACACATCTGAGGATTTATTTGTAGCTAGGTGGTCTGGACAACAGTTCTTCCTGGCAATTCCCTTCCTAGACCTGTGTGCTGTTGGGCAGTTTCCAAAGGCAGCAGTGATATCGCCAAGCGTGTCTGACCATAGCATTTATTATCAGTGCACCTTGGGTACTCCCCCACTTCACACAACTTGCAATCAACACTCCATAAGGCTGAAAATAGAAATGCAATGAGCAGTATGAGTGGTAACGGTTTGGGTTCATCAGGGGAGCTTAAGTGAATATGGCACCTGCCTGGTACCAAAACTGGTGGGGATTCTTCACTGCCCTCAGTCTGGACAGAAACCACAAGCCAGACACTCCCATTACAACCAAGCCAGTCCCATAGGTAATCCTCAACTCATCACTGTGATTTGGGGATTAAAAACGAACACGCAGAATTTGTACCCATTGTCTACAAGCCAATA
Source organism: Todiramphus chloris collaris (assembly GCA_025345505.1). Lineage (NCBI taxonomy): Eukaryota > Metazoa > Chordata > Aves > Coraciiformes > Alcedinidae > Todiramphus > Todiramphus chloris. The sequence continues at coordinate 17,006,493 of JANVCC010000038.1, read as the reverse complement.
CATGAAGTGGTCAAATCCCAAAAGTAAATGCTTTTGCTTTTCATATTTCATTCCTAGTGACTTCTCAAAGTGTTATTACCTCACTAATATCTGCATGAAGCTTATTCTGAGTGGTTTACTGGAAAATTATGACTTGTTGGCATTTAGCATAACACAAGTAGGATTTAAAGGCAGGAAAGCCTGTAATAAAGGACTTTTTAGGCACAGTTCTGATACTGGTTCTTCAAGTATTTTAAGAATGACCCCTAAACAGGTACAGGTCAAGCAGATATTTTATATAATGGATTCAAGAAGGACTGACAGTCTGATTTACAATTGGAATACGAAGAGTTCCTTGCTTTTGAAAAGAAAATCTTTCTCCTTGTTTTACAATTTCCATTTGGAAAAGCAAATCCTCTTGCAATGCACACCTGGCTTTTCACTTGAGCTCTCCCAAATGTCCTAAAGAGAGACCAAAAACAGCTGAGTGTCTAAATACTTCAGGCCCCTTCTGTGTACCTCCTTCTTTAGAAGCCAACTGAAATAAGAGGAATAATTTTACTTTACTCTAGAGGGTCTGCATAAGCCTTCAGAAAAGGTGGTATTTCTCAAAGGCTCACATGTGGATAAATGTCCTTCAGTCACATTCTTTCTGCTCTGTTTTGGATGGCTGGTGAGTTTGTTTGCCATTTGCCACATTGGGCAAATAAGATGATGTCAGAGATCCCTCGGAGTCCCCTTTGGGCCATCAGGTGATTTTCCTCTATGGCTGACCTTGAAGCTGGGACCCCATTTTCTCCCATAAGAGGACTTTACATGCACTTTGATGGAGGGAAGGAAGAGGCTTAGCAGCCTGAGAGCTTGCTCTCTTCCATGTAAAAACTCTAGATAATTAATCTTGCTACCATCATGGGGGTAAGGGTATAGAAACAGACGCAACAGCCCAGAGACGTCCAAGAGACCACAGGTGTCCTTCACCCCATTTGCCATTACTGAAATCTACTCACTAAAGCTTCTCCTGTTCCACTTCAACCTCAAAATTCTGCCAAATCTCCAGTGCCAGAAATCACTGCCCACTTCTTCTGGGATTATGATGCATTTCTTCCTCAGACTTACAAATCCATTTCCTTCTCAGTGGCAGAGGATTAAATTTCTTTCAGAATCAGCGGAAACACTTTGTGCTCTTACAAATAACATATTAGTATTAGGACAAATTAATCTCTGATCTCATTCATCATTTACTTCAGTCCTCTTGGGAGACAATATATCAGTCTTTTGACAGTCAGCACAGACTTACCGTCTTGAAGAAAAAGGTTTGGCATCTGACTGAGCCACTGCAGCTCTAGCAGCATGAGAGCATGGGGTGATGAGGACAATCCTGACACAACTCTGAGATGCCAGCAGTCCAGTTGTAAGGGCCTGTGGTGGCTCTCCCTGAACTGACAACAGTGCAGGCCCTGCAAAATCACTCATTTTCACATGGCTTCCTATTAGTAACCTTCATCAGAAACCTGAGGCTTCCTCCCTGAATGTTCATCTGTATCAAACCTGCTTACACAAGGGCTCCACGTGCTCTCTTGAATGACTCTCCTTCCCACATTTCTCATTGTCTGTGAAGTGGTGCAGAAGTGGATTAAATAAGCTATCATCTCAGTTAGTGATAATGAGAAAATTGAAACAAGCTGTTCCATAAATGTGATCATTATCTAGTAAATTAAATGAGATATTCAAAGTGTCCACCCAGCAATGGCCAAGGAACTTCTCTTACTCTGCATTTCTTTTATCTGGGAAAAGAGGAAATGATCACAACCTCCCACAAATCAGAGACTTGAGTGGACACACTGTCATTAAAATCATCTGGCTTTCCACACTTGCTGCAATGGACATAGCATGGTAGCTATGGGCTGTTCAAAGACTGAGAAATTAAACTCTGAGTATTGCTGGTGCTAATGGCTAGTTAACAGGGACCAGATTTTTGAGGTTTGTCGTTTGGACTGCAGGGCTGGGACACCATACGTCACCTAGGTGAGAACTGCTGTCGTGCTCATACTGCCTCTAAGTCCACTGTAGACAGTGGGGGATAAAGGAGAGGAGTAATCACAGCTTCATGCATGGTTGTTACTGGGATGCCACTGGAGATAGGGGTACGGGGTAAAATCAGCCTGTCTACCTCTGTCTTCTACCTAAATGCCTGAGACTCTAAACCTTGGGAAGTAAATGTACTTCAAAAAAAAACAAGACTGGAATTCAGGAGTTTGTATTTGCTCTCTTGTTTTACCATGCAAAATATTGACAAAATGCAAAATAATTTTATATTTTAATTCTTTTTTTTTTTTTTTCTTGTGGTACTGTTGATTCTGTTTCCTTTTCTGGAGAGGAGGATAAAAGCATGCCCCCTCCAAGCCAGTTCCTCCTTGTCCCTGAAAAAAGCTGACTGCTGGGGAGTGCCCAGTCCATGGCTCGTCCATTGGACCCTGCTTTGCTCTGGAGTGCGGAGTGTTTTGCAAGAGACAACACCAAATGGCCTGTGGACTTCCCTAGGGCCAGGGGGAACTCCCACACCAGCAGCCCAGCAGGGCCCAGGGTGTATGACATGTCCCCAGTCCATACCAGCCCAATCTGCTCTCTTCACCCCAGTTACCAGCACACCCCAATGTGGGATTCGTGAGGTATCCAGCCCCAAAGCAGAGAAACGATCTTGCAGTGGGAGCCACGCAGAAGACATGTTCAGTGAGCTTGTGTGGAATGGTGCTTCAGCCTGCAAATGCTTGTCAGATGCTCTCACGAAAAGCGTAGCAGGCAGCTCCAGGTATTTTGTAGATTATACAAGAGTCTCAACAAGCCACAAACAAGTGACCAAACCATGAAATGGAGAGCAGGCCCATGGTATTTCCAAGAAGCCAAAACTGCCTTCAAGGAAATGTGCTGCTGGAGAAGGTGGTGCTGGGCACTCTCCATGAGAACACTTAGCTCTAGCAAGCCCCCCGTTACTCCCTTCCTGACAGATTATCTTTGGGATGGAGTAAAGACGCAGGCAAGGAGCACAGTGCACTAATCCAGAGTTCTGAGCAGTCCCAGCTAAAGGAAAACCTCTGTGGCAGTGATGGGAGAGCTGGAGCTGCAAGCTCCAACTGGCCATCGGAGGGCAAACTGCTCCAAGCATTGCTGCACAGTTCAACACCAGCATTGCTAACTTTGCTTGCAGTCAGCCTCCTTTTTTTGAAAGATAATCCCAGCCTGCCTTCCAAGGAGTTTTAATTGTTTGGGAATTTTGGAAGAGCTCTTATTTCAAGCAGACATAAGCGCTGGAAAAGGCAGTGAGTGATGCAGGACACACTGGGAATGTCCCGCAGGTCCCTGGCCAGCACAGAAAATACCTCTTTTCCCCAGTGGCAGAAGCATTACGGCAGGCCTTTAGCACAGCCCAGGCAAAGCAGGCTGCTAGGAAACATCGAGAAGGTTAAAAATAGGGATTGTGCTGATTTGGTGTTAACTTAATGGAGAAGGTTGTGATTTCTCACTGGGTGCATGGAGGCACTCGGGAAGGGATTGCTGGGTGCGGACATTACCACCAGCCTGCTTCTATTTAGCAGTCTCCCTGCTGTGCTGCCTTCGATTGCCCTGGCTCCCTCTCATTTTCCTTCATAGCTCATTTGTTTTCCTTCTAACACCACAGAAATCAGCCCAGAATGACCATTTTCATGGCTGGCCTGTTTTCAGCGCGCGTTCTGGTTGGCCTGCAGTCCTAATGGCAATAAGCAGCATCAATTAACAAGGAGTGGAGACTGTAGCCCATCACCATGGAGAGGGGCAGGCTGCCAGAGCACGACCTGAAGATCTCTCTATCTCCCTGGTTATGCCCAGCAGCATTCTCATCTGTCTGTGCACACATCTCCACTCCTTTTACTCCATAGCTTTTTAGCATGGAAAAGCAGCGAGGTAACTCTCTTGCAAGTATCTTGGCCTCCTTTTATTTACTGGTGAATTTTAAGATGCAGATCAATTGAGCTCCATGTGCCTGGGTCAGTTCCCAAGTGCTTTATTTCTTTTTAGTGCTCTGTATGGCCACAAGGTACAGCAACATTCTAGCTGGAAAGTGCTGAAGATTATTAACATCAAGGAAAGACAAAGAGTGCCAGGACAAATGGTGAGCTACTCGCTACCCATCAGCAGACAGTGCCTCCAACAATCTCTCCTTACTGCTGCATAATGCTAGGATGGAGAAAAGCTTCTCTCATCCTGAAAATGAGAAATGTCCTCAGTACACCTCCTTCCACTAGGGAGAAGATAGGTCATGCTCAATACAAAGAGAAATATTTAGAGTTCTGTTAAAAAAATGGGAAGCAGGTGGACTGTGATCTGCTCTTTCAAGCCAGCTGTTGCTGCCATCCAAAAGCCCTTGGAAATCAAGTTGCTCTATTTCTCCATTCCTTGAAGCATCATGGAGAAACCACTTGGCAAAGCTCTTTAAACACTTACTCAAATGGATTGTGATGGAAATACAGGGCATTGAAGTGAAAAGACATAGCATGCAACCAGGTTTTCACTGGTTGACCTGCTGTCACACCCAGAATACCAACCTAAGAAATCCTTGAGAATGGACAAACATGAACTCTGTATCTACCCCCACCTCTGTTTTGCTGGTAACAACCCACTCTGTCTATGCACCAGGGAAAGACCAAATAGTCCGGGCTGTGATTTGTCTCAGTGACCACACTGAGCTGGAGGTGCAAACCTGGTGACACTTCTTGCAGACCTGGCAACCTTCCCAGTGCCATAACAGTTTTGCTTGAGTAAGCACCCATGAGGATGTCCAGCAAGCTCCAGTAAGCACCGACTCTGCTCAGTGAGTGGACACCTTGCCAGAGCTGAGAAGAGAGGTACTCATGCAGAGAGGCAGCCCATTAAGAAGCGAACTAGTTTGTATTCAGTGCAGGAGGGCAAGGCGAGATTGACCACCAGTCACAAGGGCAACTGCCTGTGCTTGAGCTGCTCCTGGCCAAAGCGCAGCCCAAATCCACCTTTAAATCCTGACAGCGAGTTGCTCAGGGACCTGCTAATCCCCTGCTCTCACATCTGCACAGCTCCATAACAAAGCAGGGGGCAGCTGCTGGGGCTGCTGTTGTCTAATACTGACACTTTCAAGGTGGTTTTTGTCTTTCTGGTCTGTGCCAAGCTTTTTTCTGTGCCTGAAGGATAACACCACACAACAGCAACACCCATATTTTGTGATGGAGCTTTAAAGTCCTCATAAAGCACAATCCACAGCCCAGGTGGTGAGGGACAGGCTTTCTGTGACTGAGCCCCTATCCTAAATGTGAAACCATCAAATGATCAGCCATGAGCGCGGCAAAGTTTGGGCATCGCACACAAACAGATCACTCGGGCGTTGTGGTTTCCAGGTTCGGGCATCTGGCTACTGCCAGAGCTGGTCAGCTAAGAAAGAGCATCGTCCTCACACTGATCAGCACAGCAGGGTTTAGGTTGCAAGCCCTGGCAAACCATTAACCTTCAGAAGCAATGGTTTCACCACAGTTTCTGCAACATGATGGACCAAGCCAGAACATCTTTCTATTTTACTTCTGCTCTAATAGGAAGGGGCAGCTGATGGCACGTGATCCCAGACCACAGTTATAGAGAATCATTCCAGACCATTGCACAAATAATAGTAATATTCATGGAATTACAGGAAAACCTCACTTTTCTAACTCAAATTCCAGTTTGAAAGGCAGTGCTATTAGCAGTCAAACACGAACTCAATTGCTTTGATTAAAGAGCAACTGTCTGACCTCTGCCTGGACTCAGTCCTGAGTTTTAATGCCTGAACTACCCCCTGCCAAGATTATTTTGCATCTTTGCATATTTTGGAGCTCTATGTTTCCATTTATCACTGAAGACAAGAAACTGTTTAAACCAACTCTCAGTTGCACTGGCAATTTAAAGCACTGTGTGAGAGTTTGTGGCAGCATATTTCAAGGGGCTTTTAGGGTGATCTGCCACTTCCCAGGGAGTGACCCAGAACAGGACACTCTCAAATCAAGGTGGTGCTGTCTGTCTTAGCCCTTGTGGCAGACACCAAATGTGACATCCAGAAAAATCAAGATACCAACCTGTTTCAGTAGAATTCAATGGAAAATGGACATGCCATTCTGTGTCTTTCATATGAAATAATGCAATTTTTAAAAAAAATATATAGTTTTAGGTTTTGAGTTTTTCTTTTTCCAGCACAACATAAAATTGCTGTGGGAAATACAAAACTTATCATGGAAATTGTTTATGGATCCAATTGTATCAAATTCTAATATTCTTTATAGGAAAAAAAAAAATCAAAACTCGCTGAAGAAAAGAAACCAAACCAACAAAACAAAACACCAAACTTTCTCAAGAGCTACAAGTACCTGCCTCCTAAATAGTTTACCCTGAGCAGTTGGATCTCATTACTTACAGGCACTCATACAATTTGTATCCCACACCTAGATGTAGCATCTTTCTCCTCTATCACTATAAGCCCTTGCATCCCAGTTGAGATCTCTCAGGACCACCTGAGATCTCTCTTCTCCTAAAAGACGACATCAGCTCAGCTTAGAGAAGCACAAAGTGCACCAGCTTTTGCTGTTCTCCTCCAGACTGTAGCCCTAACTGTGCTAATGCAATCCAAAGCCGCTCTTCTTCAAGAGCAGCCCATGTTGGACTTCTCCCTTAGGCCAGCATGACTGTGGTGCATTAACTTCAGGGAAGAGCAGCAGCTTTTCTGGACTGACCAAGGACTGACAAAAAATCCACAGCCCCTTTGGCATAAGATGGCCAGATTCTCCAAGATCTGGAGCCAAGAGGGTTAGCTGCGAGCAATACCTAATGCCTTAGGTGATCATTGCTCCTACACAGCCCTCCCCAATTCTCCTATCTTCTATGTATTGCTAAGTACCATATTTAAGGACATAATTTTTGCTGCAGCCAAAACATTTCAGTGCAGACCAACAGGGTTTACTAATTGGGCAGGTGGGATGGGGGGAAGGAGAATAGGGCTTAGTCCCTACGTCCATAGCAAAGCAGCAAAGAGGATATTTCCATAACAGCGCCCTTAAAAGAGAACAAAATGTCCCTGTTAAATCGGGTAACTGGGTCACAGTACGGAGCCAATGAAAATCAAAGCCCTGAATGATATCCATGCTTTGGGGTGGCGGGGCGGAAATCTTCACGCAACAGCTCAACAAGTACCAGCAAAATAAAGGAAAGAGTGTGTCAGGTGATTCATGCACAGCTCTGCAGGTCCACACCATGCTGGAGCCACCAGAAAAGGCTCACTCATGCATTAAGGCAATTCCTCCTACAGGCTGCCCTGAGCCTTCAGCATGTTTTATTTTCTTCCTTTGTTTTTGCGTGTGTCTAATTATTGAGGATGTTCATGGAGAAACAGGATTTCTGGTCTCTGGAAGCCCATCTGCTCCCACTGTTTATTTCCTGCAGTTGTCACAGTTGTCTCGTAATGAATTCCAGCGTCACAACCGCACTGATGGCTCTTCCCATGGGGAACGCACAAGGAAACCACCCTGGTTGAGAAAGCAGGCCTACAGTACCCAAAGGACCCCAGCGACATGGGAAAGAGCAGAAGATGGCCCTGTGTTTCATGAGACTCCCACCAATGAAGGAAAATCTGGGAAACAGGATTCACTACGGAAACACATCCCTCCAGACTGAGAACCTGGGTGCCTGCTCTGCAAAGCAGTGCTAGGACACTGCACACTTCCAGTCCACCAGAGCTGGCTTCCCACTCTGGTCATTGGTTTGGCCAAGCAGTTGTGCCAGCTTGGTGCTGATGCAACCAGTCCTGTCTGGCCAGAGAAGGCCACAGGACCTGTCTGGAGAGATAAATCTGACAATGAGCTTTCAGAAGCTGAAGAGTTTTGAGGTGGATCTACCCATGCCCTCCCTCAGCACAAGTGCAGCACTAGCAGCCTCCATGACTACCTCCGACTCCAGCACCTACCTGAGCAATGAACTCCTAGAAGAAAGAACCACAGTAAAAAAGTTAAAACTACCAAAAAAGGATTAAATCGAACTCTTCTTCCACTCTTGCCTTGAAAGACAAGTCCTTCCTTTTAGGCTTGGTTTCACTGGGCCTTCCAGAATGCTGTGAACTTGACATAGTCTCCTTCAGGTGCCTCCTTCTTCCCACCAGCTCTGTGACCTGGCTCTGCACTCCCTTTCTGCTCCTCTGAGGAGCCTCGGGCTAGTTTCTTGGGCAGTCAGGTCCCTTTTCAGGCTAGCCCTGCCACTCTTGCCCATTAGTCTCACTGCCCTGGAGCCCACTTCATTGTTTCTCCCCAGGAGCAGGCTCCAGGGCAATCCGGGGTGGCACACACCTTTCCCTCTTTCAGGGCCAGACCTAGAGCACGCAGCATGGTAGAGCACGCTCTGAGAGGACAGACTCACAACTGGACATAGAGCAGTCTGCCCATACCGTCAGATGGTTGGAGAAGTCAAACTTCCCAAGGGAATTAATCACACCACTGGTGTACACGCTGCGGTGTAGTTTATGGGGTGAACCCGAATGAGCAGAGAGCGCAGCACTCCACAGGTCTGTTCACAAACTTTCAAATGAACCACACTCACATCTGGTTTCCACCTGGTCTGCTTTCCCCTTTCCTGACCACCACCCACCTTGAATGTCTGCACAGACTTCGCAAAGTTACCAGCAAGTAAAACAGAGCTTTGCTCCCCACTCTCCCAGCTTGACACTTGGCTTCGCCAGCTCAAGGGAGGAGTTGAGGTTTGTCACCAGCTCATATGTACCTGCCTACTCCATCACACCTGCACCTTGCAACAATGGCACCTTCATAACAGATGGTCTCTACTTTCTCGAAGACTCCCAGAGATATAGTGGCCAGACCAAAAGTACAGGCAGGTCAGGGGCATCCAAAGCCCCGTGGAAAACGCACAGACTGTGCCATCTTGCTCTAAGGGTTCATGCAGGGGGGAATAACACTTTATACTTCAGTTTTGCTTTCTACAGGTACAGTGAATTAACAGGGTTTACTGAAAAACACCCAAGAAGAGATACAGTTAAGGTCTCCTTACATCATACACATACTGCTCAACCAGGCTGAATCTGGAGAGGCTCATTGGATGAAAGAAGCACAGTAGTTTGTCCTAAGCAAAGAAGCACAGCTTTGGGGATAATTTGCTGTCCAAAATACTGATTCAAGATGTGATGCTACCCAGGAGGAAGAACTTGATCAGGGCTCCTCTTGACCTTGACTGGCAGGACAAGCACGCGCAGCATGGGAGAGCAAATGGACAGTGGGAGAGTGAAATGGAGAAAATAAGGCAAATGTATGAGAGGCAGATGAGTATTATCAGTTTAACCACAGAATCACCATCAGCTCTGATGAGCTTTGGGTTATTTAAGAGGTGGTAAAACAAAACAACGCATCAGTTTGTTTTCTTTCTTTGCTTCCTTTCTAAGCAGCACTGAGAAATTAAACCCAGGTCATGCGAGAGTACAGCAGTGCCTGTGCCTGGCTTCCTTCTCATTTGTGAGCTTCCTTATTTCAAGATTATACGTCTTCATTTCCACACTGTTCCAGAACAAAGACAGCACTGTTTTGTTACTGTACAGCTACTTAGTCATTGCCGAATCAAGCCAGAAAAGCTAGTATGTCAGAAAAAGCATGAATAAAGGATTTGATTAGGGCAAGGGAAAGAGGGAAAAGGGGAATAGATATATGAGGCTTGCATTGCTGCTGCACAGAGTTATTAGAAGCAGCGGGGACAACTTGGATTGCATTTTGAAAAGTTCACAGTAAGGCCCTTAATCATTAAATTCTTGGCTGATGTACATTAATTTAATCTTAAGGACTTCAGTGGTAGCAAGGAGATGCATACTTGTGAAGGGTGCAACTCCTAAACGGGACTGTTTCCTAATTTCCTTACCTAATTTCTAACAAAATGCCATTCACAAAGCTAATACCTGCTATATGAAGGGTCCTGTTCAGCCGCTTAGGCCTCACTGCCTGTGGATCTCAGTAGGGCTCTGAGGCAGAAAACACAGCATTTTTGTCCTTTTATGTCTACAGGCTGCATCACTACTCACTTCAAGTACAGAGCTTTCCAAATCTGAGCTGACCCATTTCTGCCTGTGGCATTGAGGGCACCTCTTCCACTAATCTCGTGTGTCAGCATGGTACAGTTGGTAATATTTGTCTCTGGGACAGCAGGTTAGGGATTTACTGAGTCCCACACATCATGTCCTTTAATTCAGTGTCAACCAAGGATAAGCCAAGGACCTAGGGCAAAGCATGATCCATTACAATTTCATGCTGGGCATGTGCTTTATTGTTAGAAACACAGCTCTGGCTTTCAGATGAGAAGCCAAGTCTGAATTGCTGCCTAGCTGTATGTGTTCCAGATTTGGGAACAACAGTGTATTCACATTTTCTCCTTTCTGTCACCCAACAGGACTTAACATAGCTAAAATTAATGGTGATGCAGAAAAAATGTAATAAAGATATACATGGCTATAAAATCAGAAGCCGCATAGTCCAAACCAGAAAGCAGACAGAAAGAAATGTATTTCTCTTGATAATGCCAAGAGGTTTGCACCACAGTGATGTGGAGGGCTGGGCACACAGGGGCAGAGGAGAGAGGCAATGGGCAGTGACATTTACACTGCAGAGAAGACCGCTCCTGTGCTGTGCCCCCAGCACTGGCTCCCTTGCTGCTCAGGGGACACCTCTGCTACAGACATCTCCCCATGTGGAGGCTCCAGTTCACTGCCGCTGTAAATGCCTGCAGGCTGGGTGACATTTCATCAGGTGGCAATTGCTGAACACATGGCTCATGGCACTGCCCATCCCACCCCAGGCGGGCACCCTCTGTAACTGTTCACCGAGATGGGCGTCGGGGGAGAGGCAGCCCTTTTCGGCAGCTTGGAACCTGACCTCTTCGCACGCTGCAGACTTTTCTGTGCAGAACGGAAAGCAGGAGCAGATTTGACAACACTTTAAAAAAACCTAGTGCCTTTTCTTCCCTGGCAACATCCTCCAGCTTCTGTGGAAACAAAATGGAAGCGTATCTGCTTGTTAATAAACCCCACGTCTTTTTGCAGTAGAACACAGTGAGCCTCTGGGGCTCATGTTAGGACTACAAAGTTTGTTTGTATACCAGCAAGCCAGGAAGAATTATCCCATCTGACTTCCCTTACATCTCAGGCTATTCATTTTCACTCAGTTACCCTGTATTAAGCTTAATTACCCCAGTGTTAAGATTAATGGCTTGTGTTGATTACGGCCTATCTCAAAGGAGAGACTATTACAGCGTTTGAGACAAAACAGCCTCTGCTGGGGGTGATTTGTCCCCAAGGCTCACTGTCCCTGCTGCCAAAAACACAAGCCTTGTTGAACTTCCTTTCCTTCATTCTACCAGCTAGGGATGTTCATGCTGAATTACCTCCTGAGATTAAGGAGCTATTTTGTATCTGGCATTTTCTTTCAGTGAAAGTACTTTGACAGAGAAGTCAAATCATTTTTCTCCTTACCTCACTGAACAGGTCTCTTGCCCTCAATGCCTATTTCTCTAGGTCTCATCTCTCTCTTTGTGGCTCTGTGCTCTACCTTCTCCAGGTTTTCAAGCCACCTCTTAAAAAAAAAAAAAAAAAAAGCCAGCACTGCATCTGCAGCTCACAGTGGCACAAGATCTTGGGATGTTGCAGCCTCCAGGATCACGAGAGGGAACTTGCTGCTCTACCCACTTTAACCAACTTTCCCAAATGAATCCACCTCCAATCAAGGTGGGTTAAAGTAAAATTGAGGCTGATAAAAAGGAAAAAAACCCCAACCACCAAAACCAAACCAGCTAGGTTCTCATTTGCTTCTGCTATGCAGGGACTTGGGAAACCTTTCTGTAGGTTAACGTAATCCTTTAGCATTCACTGTAGCTACTTTGGGCTGGTATCAGGTAGGTAACCTTTTGACATGGTTCAGAAGCTGCCTCCAACATTGCTTCTGAACCAGATTCACTACTTTGTGGCCTGGTAGACAAGTGCAGATACTGCATTTGGTATCTCTTAAGGAAATGATCGCATTTTCTAATACAGTAATAACTGTCACAGTGCCTGTTTTACATAATTTCTAATCTCCATACTTTTTTGTGATCATTAATGAGTGCGGTTCAGTGCAAGCTGATCTCCCAGCATGGCAGCCAGGGAGCTCTGGGAAGGACCATGGACTGTCACGTTGTCACATACTCGGCGGCTGTGGTGGAAACCGCTCCTTTCATTCCTTGCTTCTGGAAACAGAAAGAGGATCTAGGTTTCCATGGGGGTTTTCTGGGCTTTGATCCTAGAACAACTAAATCTTTGGTGAGTGAAAAAGGCTTTGCCTAGGTGATGTGATCTTCCTCACTAGAGTCTGCCAGCACAGACAATTTGTCCTGGCGAGCTATCAGAGCAGGGCTAACCAAGCATAGGTCAGCAAGAAAGATGCACTTTGAGTGCTGCTTTATCCATTCACTTCCCTGCTGCCTTGTGTCAAGACTACAGTCACTTTAGATGGGATAAACAGAAATAAACGTCACCAACCCCTTTTGTCTGCCATAATCCTTCCCCTAAGCTCAGCTCCAGCACTGAGCAGCCACACTGTTCATGACACAGTTAAACAGATTCCCCAGAGATCAGGTATGCCTCAGCTGAGTACATTTAGGAAATACAAAATAATTGGCTTCATTCCCCCTAAGCACTGACCTTGCAGTGACACATCCCCACACTGAGCAGCTCCAGGTTCTGGGCATTTGTGTGCGCTCTTAAGCAGACAGCTCATGTGTCTTCCTACCTACTCCAGACCCTCTAAGGTTTCTAATACTCAGATCTGAGCCCTTTTCCGTTAATATTGCCATTCAGCAGGACTTTATTCCCCGCCTTGAAAGTCGCCTTGCCTCCGTCAATCTTCTTTTTACTCTAGTTTTCTGTTGCTGTCATTTGCTTCTCTCTTCAGACCAAGATGAGTACCAAGCCAGCTGAGGCTACCGCAATGGCACAAGAAACACATTTCAATCTGGTGAGCAAGCAAACACCTTGAAAGCATGTAGAAAGAAAGATGGGGTGTCATCCTCTATGCTTTCTTACAGCTCTGATGTGGTACTTCAGCCTGCCCAGTAAAGTCTCCTCAACTTCACTCCAGTCATGAGCTAATTGAGACCAGGTACAATACAATCACAAAGAAAGGACTGTGAAAACAAACTAGCCTCAAAACTCATTAAAAAAGGGGGGTTTTTTTGTCATCAGTGTTGCTTAACTCTACCTGGAGGACAAGATTCCCCGCACCTTATCACTCAATCCTTTTGTATTTTGGTGTCAAAATAATTCTCTTCTAGGACAATGATACCATGTTCCCTTAAAGACATGATTCACAGCACATAAGTAGGACAATGCTTACTAGGTGGGTATTACCACCAGTCTTCTGGGCTATTTCTACTGAGCGTCACTGAAAACAATTTCAGTGTGAAGAAAGAGCCTCCCTGTTTTCTATCGAACCAAAATGGTGCTGTGCATATCAAAAGCAGGGAGCAAAAGCAGCATCCCTGGATGACTGCACAAATGCAGGCTGCTCAGAGCTGTGGCCCAAAAGGTTCATTACCTCGGGGGGCCCCACAGGACCAGAGCAGCTGCAATCTGGTTCCTGCTCTCCAGCATGTCCTGACTCTCTTTTCCACTCTCAAACAGTCGGACAAGAGAGTCTGTAAAGACCATAAATTAACATTTGTGAAATGTTTTGAGGTCTTGAGATAGGAATGGCTATAAAATTCCCCAGAACTATTGATGTCTTTCATTATTTATTAATGCTTCTGTCATGCACTTAGTCTGGAGCTCTTGGAGCATTTTGAACAGCAAAAGAAAACCCCCATGCCTCGGCAGAGGCTTGAGCTCTGCATCAAGGTGGTCCTGTGGGCTGCAGAAGGCCATTTTCATGAGCAGTTCTGTGCAGGACAAAGCCAATGGGGCAAAGCAAAGCAAAGAACAAATGCCTCCTGAGACACCGAGTCAGGCACTGGCTGTCCAGGCCTCCCAGAGCAACATGGAGGCTTTTAGATGTGGGTGGTGGGACAGGGAAGGGTGTCACCCATAGGTGGGAGGCACTGCTCCATTGCTGTATCCCAGAATCCAGCCTGAAGATGATAGATTTTTCTCACGCATCTCTGTGTCCAGCCTCAGCTCAGCAGGGAGAGGTTTGTCCCAGCTGGGAGAGGTCACGGGGTCAGGAGGGCAGAGCAGCACCCACGACCCCTTTGGCCATGGGCTGGACCTTCCTCAACAGGAGACTGCAGCCAGCCAGGCCCATTTTTCTCTGCATTGTGTTTTTAATCAGAGCACAAAAGCCATTCGTTTAAGTGGGTTTAAATGGTTAAAGGCACTTGTTCCTCTGAAAAGAGAATGAAATTGCTATTGACACCTTCACAAAAGAGAGGCTTTTCAGGCATAGTAAGGAAAGCAGGGGATGAGGAGTCTTCCTCACTTTGCATGCCTGCAATTAGATCTCCAGCCTCCTCCTTTGCTCTCATTATAGAAACAGGTACCAGTGTCTTCAAAGGAACAAAAACTTAATGGCCTCATTGGTGGTTTGATGAATAATTAATGCTGCTGCATTAATTAAGAAGTTAACTGAGGCCTGGAGAGAGACCACCTTTAATGCAGAAAAGCATCTTTGGGCAGTCAGGCGAGGCAGTGAGTCAGGGAGACACGCAATGATCTACACACACACACTATCAGTCAGAGAGCACGCATGGACAGACACTAAAACGTTTCCCTTGCTCAGTGCCATACACTGGGGAACTTTTTTAATGACTGGCAGGTATGTCAGGCTTCCCTCCCTCACACAACTGTATGGCACAGGATGGGAGATCCCGTGTGCGTGCCCCCCCGGCACATCCCAGCAGAGCTCAGAACAGCGAGGCTGCTGCCGCTCCACTGTGGAAGGCCTCACTTTGCAGCAACAGGTTGTCCTTGGGCTCAGAGAGGCTCAGCTCGCTCTTTGGCATGACTAACAAGGCCAGTGTGCCCCACGAGGAGTCATGTCAGTGCCGTGCAATGGTGCTTCCCGTGGTAGGGCGGACACCTCCATCCCTACTGTGTGAAAAGGGGGCTGGCGATTTTAGCCACACGTTGGGTATTTCGCTGGAGATGCTCTTTAAAAGTGAAGCCTTTTGCTGGCTGGGCTTTTTGTAGTGCCTGCTACAATGGGCTGTCACTGCTGTGCTGTAATACAAATAAATAGTATCGCACATGACTCACTGGTTGTACTTGTGAAACATGAGGAAAGGAGGTTAACAGCCCAACCTGTTTAAGCACATTGGCCTGATTGATATTTTTAAGAAAACAACAGCAGCACCGTGCCCATCGGAGCCTGCTCAGATAAAAGCTAAATGTGTCATTGAAAATACCATCTCTTCAGCTTCTGTTCAGATTTAATCATCCTCCATTCACCCTTTCCAAAAATAAAATGACCAAAAAAAAAAAAGACAAAAAAAAAATCTTTCTGGCTGAAACACTTGGTTCTTGATCAAGAATCTGGTCTGAATTTCATAAAGGTTTCCTGGAAGCAGAGATCAAGGGGCTGGTTTGGGGCTCAGAAAAAGCCCTCTGGCAGGATGAAGATGAGAAAGCTGCCAGAGACCAAGACTGATACTCTGTCATTCGTGTATTGGGAACACTGCACAGGACTGTTCCTGCTAATTAAAATCAGCGGTGACCCAAGCTCATTTGCAGAGACTGGGCTTTGGCCAAGAGCTTGTGTTTGGATGAGGAAATGAGATTATAAAAGTCACAACTGGCCTCCAAGCTCGGGGTGTGTAATTGCCTCTCACACCTCCAAATACCACCTTTCCTAATAAAAGTGGGAGCGGGGCTCCTCACCTCTATTTTGAGCTGACAGACCTTGGAAAGGGACCAAGAAAATCCCTGCACTGGGATTGTCCCCAGTATGAGTGGATTAAAACCACTCTGCAGTTGGCCCTCATCCAGCTGGATGTGGCTTTGACGTATTTATGACTTTTACGTGCAACATTTCTCCTCAGGTAAAAATCTGTGCCACAGTCAGCTGAAATGCATATTGAGATCCATAGGATTAGTTCAAGGAAGGACTTGCTTTATTGTTCAGAGAAGTGCAGTCCTTGGTTGCTGAGCCATCCTGCTGACCACAGATGCAAAGGGATGGCTGAAATGTCTCCTGGCTGACAGCCATCTCAGCGATGGACTCCCCATGACCATTCTCCAACACCGTGGGTGAACAACGGGCATAGGCACCGACTGATTTCTCCCCAAAGCTGAACTTGTCACATTCTCTTATCGATAAGGTAGGTAGGACTGGTGGGCTGATATGAGCAACGTCGCAGGATTGCTGCCTACTTAAATATATATATACATAGGAGAAAAAAATACACACTGTCTTCAGCAGATACTGTGATTTAAGTCACAATACACCCACTGACATGTCCACCTCCATAAATTTATCGTCACAAGCATCCCAGTACAATGGTACCACCGGGTTAGAGCAGTATAATCGTGTAGCATCACTCCTACCCCAAAGTATGCAATGCTTCCACACGCTAAGCCTACCCCAAATATCACGGTTTTATTACCCCAGTGCAGTTTTGCTGGGGAATTTCTGAGCCATGACCTAAGATGCCATGACTTTTTCTCCAGGACTAATTTAGTGCCTGTCTGGTACCCTCAGCCATATGCAAAACTCTGTTGATAAAATGTGTCCAACAGAAAGAACAGGGTTAAGACAACTGATGTCTTCTAATGGCACTTCTTCTCATTTGTTTTCTTCTCAAAGGACAGAATCAAATCCTGAATTAACTAATACCTTCTACTAATACACCAACTAATTGCACTGGCTGTGTTTCCCCAACTCACTCCATCCATCTACAGCCATTTACTCCTAATGTGCCCTAAAAGTTGGCTTTTGAGTAGGAAGAGGTCCCATCTCATTCCCTAAGGAAAGAAGTATCCTTTAGAGTAGCAATATTTTACGAGAGCTGCCTCATAGCCTGTTCTCACAGCTGTTTCCCCGAGAAAATGCCGTATTAAAGCAGAAGATCCATTAGCAAACATCCCATCTGGTTGCTTGGGATTGCACAAGGTCATATTGGTTCATGGTAGGTGTTGTTGATCAAGGTCACCATCAGCTTTACCTGCCTAACATTTGGGCACATTTATCAGGTTCCTTGAGCACTGGAAAGCTTGAAAAAGGTTATCATCACTTTCTTCAGTGAAATCCCACTAGCTGCAAGGATTCATCTACCACTTTCTGGACAGAAATTATTCTTGAACAAGGGACTCCAAGGAGCCAAGATGGTCTTTGTGCAACTGTGAACTACTTATTTTCCTCTGCAAAGTAACGTCATTACAAGGAACAGCAACGTTTCCGTGGGACAAGGGAAGTGGGTGACACAATCAGGAAAAATGAAAGGTATCAGCAGTTCTGCTAGTATTTGTGAGGCTCATATTTAGCTCCTATGTAGGCTATGCAGAAATGATGTGTCAACTCGTGAGGGATCCTTAGGGGGGTAACTGCCAATCTCAGGGAAAGGGCTTGCAGACACCAGTTAGATAAACCTGACAGCACCCTTGCTCCCGCCCAGTGACATGATGGAGAACTTCAACACACAGAATGTGAGAAACTTTCCACCTCTGCCCAGAAAAAGGGATGGTTTGGGATCAATGGCAAGGGTCAGCTTGGAGAATCTGAGGTCAATCCCTGTATATATTCTGCTGTCTTCAACAGGAATGGATGAAAGCCAGCACTGGCTTCAAAAGTCTCCCCTAAAAGCACACTGGTAGGATGCCCACTGGCAGGCAGTGGAGGTGGGACAGCCCTGGTGTCACACACTCTGTGGCAAGCACCTAACAGTTGCATACCAGCATCCATCCCCTGTGCTAACCCCAGGACAGCAGGCATTGGCGTGCGTCCAAGGCACAAAACTCAGGAGGTCTCACCAAGAACAGCAGGGTGACTTATCCACCTTTCTGCAAAGTCAAGCTGAGGATTAAGAAATTCTCATTACTGCTATTTGCACTGACATTTTTCAGAGTGTGACTCACAGGAAAGGCCTAGAAAGAGGTTGAGGTGCCCTGACCCTCAGGGCCAGGTGCTAACTACTCAACCATGCCTGTCAGATTGGGTAAGGAAAGTGCAGAGCTCTGGAGTTATGACAAGGTTTCACAACCTTCCAGCTCAGAGCCTGGAAAAAGAAAGTGACATTAAAGATTATTAAAAAAACAAAATCTAACTAACTAAAAAACAAGAAAAGAACCCTTCCCAGCACTAATAACAAGATTACCTGATGACAAAGCAGAAAGGTGCTAAAAAATAATCTACACAGGTGGCTCTAAAAAGTTTTGAGACAGAAAAAGAAAAGAGGAAATGTAATTGAAAGAAGAGCCTCTCTCACACTAATGTCATTCTTGACATTTGAGTAAGTAATTTTAAAGAAGACTAAAATAATATTTACATACTTAAAAAATCACTGGATTTTGAAGACAACTCTGTTAGATCATCTCCAGGGAAGTGAAGAATGACGGGCTAATTAGCTGTGTTTGCCAAAAATTGCTTTGCTTCTTTTTGTTATTATTTGCTACATGCTTCTTGCCTGGATTGGGACCTTTCTGTGCAAGATGCTCTGCAGATAGACCCAGCAATAGCTCTGGCCTCCAGATGTTTAGTCCTAGGGAGTGTTTGTGCTGTGATGGTTCTCTGAGGCAGCAGCCAAGCACAGTAAAAGCCCATTGTGAAGGTGAGCTCACTCTCAACTAACACCAGCTCTGTTCACCTTCTCTGGTCTTACCAGGTAAATACAAGTTGCGCTTTATCCAACACCCATTTTCTGAGTTAATTAGGAAAAAAAACCCCATAGACCTAACGCAGAACTGCAGCACAAATCAGACCTCAGTTCAAGACTCAGGCAGATCTTCTCATTATTTCTTGTTGGCTTGTTTACTGTTTCTGCTCAGAAATTAAAATCAATGCACAACAAGGCTAGTTTAGTGGGATGAGGCTTGTGAGTTAAATGGATGTCTATGAACACTGTTGGTGAAAAGACACCAGTGGGGTGGCGAGGGCCCTGTCTGCTCACTCCAAACTCCCTGCACTCAACAGTGTTCTGAGAAACAAGAAGCTCTGCCTCAAAACAATCCTTGGACAATGTCACCGATTTCACATATTTCACTAGCAGGAAAGGTACAGAAGGGAAGGAGGGAGGGAAGCAAGAAAGTGAGGAAAGTGTTGGGCAGGATCAGAGAAGGACAAATAAAGAATTCCTGTATGCTAGGTAAGTCTCACAGCTCTCCAAATAAATGGAGGGAATTCCTATCATGATCGTGATTATTTCAGCTTCATCATCAATCCTCATTTCAGGTTCAGATCCTCCCAAAGCCAGTTACCTGCAAACCTGCAACACTCACCACGTGATTTGTTCTGGATAATCAATCTGCCTTTGCAATATGCTGTGTGCCTTCTTTGGCACTATGGAAATCTATAAATGATATGAATAGAGAAGCAGTGAGCTTTGTGCTCACACTAAAGGCAGCTTAGGGAGAAATGACCAAGTATAACCTTATTTTCAACACAGCATAGTTCTCAAATGCACTGGGAAGGAGCTGCCAGGTATTTTCCTGGCAAAGAAATATCACTAGCCTGAAGTCAAGTGTTGATTTAAGGCTGTATCTGTGTGGAGAGGTTATAAAGCTAAAGATGTGATTCCAGGGGAGCAAACGAATGGATGATTTAGCACAAAAGACTGTGTTTGAAGTACTAATTGCAAATGAACCAATACTTGCAGTAATGCCAGTAGAAAAAAATGAAAAGATTCACAAAGAATATCATGAATAGAAGTCCTGGGGTAGATTTCTGCTTCTTCACAACCCAAGATGATAATAAATAAGCATTCAGGTACTTGTGAAAATGTCCAGAAGTTTCACAAGACCTCCTTAATTTTGACCAAACACTCATATCTCCTAAGATCTTTCATAGAAGCCTGTTACTTATTAACTTCTTTTTTTTCTTAGTCCTTCAACTCCAGCTTTAAGGCTTTGATTCATGGAGCAGAAAAAACACCATGTGATCTCACCAGCCACCCACCCTCCCAACTGCGGAAATTAACCATAATTAAACAATCCTTTGGGTGCAAATCCTCTCAACTGCTAAGAAAACATTTACCAGCAACACAGTTGCAAAAACTGGGACCAGTTTGTGAACAAATAAGCATGTCTCACTGTAAGACCTTTTGGGAAAAAAAGATCTTACAGCATGGAATAGAAAACCCAGCTCATGACAATCACTGTAGCTGCTTCAACATCCATGGAGCTAGATGAGTTTACCCCAACCAGGTATCAAGAACAGACTTTTCAATTAAATCTCGCAGGACTTTGCTACTCTCAAGCATGATGAATTTCAGGGATGCTTTTCACAACAGGAAGAACACCCTAGCGAGTATTAAACTAATGTTGTAATGTAAAATGTGCATAACAAAGGTCCCAGAGAGATACACATGTACATTAGCTTAGTTGCAATCACTAATAAAGGCCACAGCTTTGGACTGCAAACACAAATCAGAAATTTGAAGACTGAGGATCATCAAACATACCCTGAAAGTACGTTTCTACCATCACATGCAATCTGTTCTCCTTCACTCAGTGAATGCATCTTCTGCTGGAAGAGGACAGGCTAGGGAGGAGCTAAGCACCTAGAGCTATGAACACGTAGGATTAAGGGACAAAACAGCAGCCCCAAAACCAGTAATTCCAAGTTGGATTTTCCTAAAACCTTGAAAGCATAAAAATGTCCAATACCCACTGGAATGGTCTGGCACATTCATGTCCAGGTCCTGTTAGCTCCCCTAAAAGCTCTAGTCTTTATCAGATGATGTATTTTTGAATCTTAATCCACAAAGCCTCTCTGAGTCCAGCCATGCTTGAGTATTGGTTCACTCAGGCCAAGAGGAAGGGTTTTTCTCTCATACACATCCCAGACACTTCCCACCTTTCTGCCATCCACGCCACACTGCAGACAGCTTTCCCAAGGAATGTTATGCTCAAGGAAAGGGAAACAAACCAACCAACCAAAAAAAAAAAACCAAACCCCAAACTTTGATCATTTTATTAGGGCACAATCTACAGTATTTCCTTATGCCAAAAATCAGGACAGGAAATACAGACGTGACTTCTGTGAGTCCTCTCCCTACATTATCATTTGAAAGGATGGGAACTTTGTGTTGTAGCTAGCTAGAGATGAATGCAGCTTGATGAGATCTTTTCTGCAAGATATAAACAAATTGGCAGCCAAGAAGATTCTCTCTCCCGGTTGTTTATATGCTTTTCCTTTGACCTGGTCACCTCTTTCCTGCACAACTGCTCTCTGTGGGAATGTATTCCCAAGTGCTCCTCTCCCACTTTTTTCATGCTTGACTCTCCTGCCTGAAAAACCCGAGACCTCTTCCTCTGCTTTGATTTTGCTCTGAACAAAAAATGGAGCGAAACCTGTGTCTGATGCTCCTCTCTTTAGTTACTACACCAAGATGTGCCACATGAATATGATGTAACTTAAGTGCTCCTCAGATGCAGTATGTACCTCCAGAATGTCCTTTGAGCTGAGACTTCTGGCTACACCCCTCTCATAGATGTGAGAAGAGAAGCAAGGGCTGTGCATGGGTTGAAGTTCCTGCTCTCCCCGCTTCCCTCTCCCCTTCACTTCCCACACGACAATAACAAGTTTTTAACCTGAGAGCCACATGGAACAGTGAGGGAATGGAACGAGGCTGTGCCTGTCCCCAGTCCTGGTTTGCTCCACCCGCCCACCCCCCAAGTCATGGCTGACACATTAGGTGCCAAGGTGCAACCAGGTGCTGGGACTCTGGGAGTCAGCACTGGTAAGTGGAAGTCAAAGCCTGTGCAGATTCAGTTACAAATGGAAGCAAACACTTTGAAAGTTCACTAAAAGCTGAAAGAGAGCCCACAGGGGAAGGAGGGGTTTTATTTAACTGAACAGACAGTTCCCAGGATGGGTCTGAAGCAGGTCGGCACTGGCCAGTGTCTCTGAGCCTGGTGGGTGCATATCAAGACTATCCAGGTTAGGAGGACATTTTCCTCCCAATCCATTTTGCAAAGCACTACTCTGTCTGAATTTCTCATGCTCCCACCATTTCCAGCCTGGAGACAGCACAGTTACAAACAATGAGGCTGTCAGGGGGTCAAGCACCTAATTACGGTCACAAGACCAAAGCAGACGGACAAAGGGAAAAGACTCCATGAAGGCAGAGATGTTGCACATGCAATGAGGAAATGTTGCCTTCCCAGTGGGAAATGCAAGGTTCAGGCTCCAATTGTCCCTGTGGAGAGGGACACGGCCATGTGGGAAGCCCCCAGGGCAATGTGGGGACAGCACTGGTGACAGACAGAAAGTGGCACTGTGACCAGCTGCAGTATGGAAAAGGGTTATGTCTCTGCTGCCAAGGGCTCTTGCCCTCCTGCTTATCTTGCTGTCATCCTCTGGTCCCTCAGTGCCCCCAGAAAGAACAGAGAATGTCCCTTTTTGGTCCCCCAAGCCCTGAGAAACAGGAGCCTACACTGAGGCCAGCCCTATTCTCTAGCTTGCAGCCTGGATGACCAAGTGCATCTTTGCAGATCGAGATCTTGGGTTTCAAATCCCCTAACAGTCAGGCAAGTCTGTACCAAGAAGTTGGAAAGGTCCCACTCTGAGTGGCTGTTTGACCCCACCATCACTGTGACGGCCAGAGAAGGGTCCAACCTACCCATCGGTCCAGGCTGCCCCATCAACACCCCCCCTCAACGCACACACAAGGTCAAAGCTGATAGACTTATTTCACAAATAATTAACTGGACAGCCTCCCCTGAGCCTCTTCTATTGCTTTCTGGGCACATCCCTGAAATTAACCTCAGAGCTAATGAAGCCAATTATCAATGGCAGACATGGTCTCCCTCTAATTATTTTCCCTGGAAAGGTCACCCAAAGCGGCACATTGTGAAACCCAGCTAATTGCATTGTCTGCTCACAGCACGGAGCTGGCTCCTGCGGGGTTCCGCTGGGCTCAGGGGGAGGCTCATGTGCCATCGCCCAACAATTGGAGCCTCCAGCTGAGGGAAAAAGCGTCTCAGAGAGGAACCCACTGCCAAAGTCTCCACGCCACCAACATCGCTCACAGATACAGGCTCTGGCTGCTGGCTTATCCCTCTCCTTTCTGATGTGGCCAGCCAGCCCAGCAGTCAAGGCA
Organism: Todiramphus chloris collaris; assembly: GCA_025345505.1. Classification (NCBI taxonomy): domain Eukaryota; kingdom Metazoa; phylum Chordata; class Aves; order Coraciiformes; family Alcedinidae; genus Todiramphus; species Todiramphus chloris. Next base: position 16,983,234 of record JANVCC010000038.1, on the reverse strand, counting down.
GAAGATCAGATGAATGTGCCAAGCTATCTGGGTGTCAGAGGAAAGCAGCTGGATGCTTCTCTTCGGAAATTGTTTTGTTTTCATATGGATTTTTTTTTTTTTTCTTTTTTTGAGAAAAGAAAGCGAATGAGAATTTGGTTGGAAAAATCCACATGGCCTAGCTCTGGGACATGGAGAGGGATGTAGTTGGTAGTATCGGCTATAGAAGAGCCCTGTGAGGATGCTGCCCCATTTCTAACTTAACAAGGGATGGGGGGCCGAGGCATGGAAATCCTGGTATTTTTGAAATTTCTCTAGAAAAACATACAGTCAGGCCAAACCAAAAAGGAATGGCACAGAGCAGGACAGGAACAGCTCATTTTGCAATGTTTCTGTTCGGACAAAACATTTCTGATAGCAACAACCAGCAACGTTCCTGAAGAGCTTATGCAGGTAACAGAGTCTCCACTCAGCGAGTTTAATAATCAACCCACCCTGTTTTATCTCCACGATTACCAAAGTGCCCCTGAGAAGCTACAGCCCATCAAGCGTTTGCTCTCATCAGTCCACAGAGCACCTCAGAGAAGGGGCAAGAGCATCACCTTCTCATGCATTCATACAATAAAGGTATAGCACAACATACTGTGCCCTGTCTTCACCACCGGCATCCAACAGAAAATAGTTTCAGTGCAAGACCCCAATGTCTTTGATCCTATGGATCAGAGCTCACCACACTCCACCCTTCTCTATAAGGGAAAGTTTAGGAAGAAAGCAAAAATTTTTCAAGCAGCACTTCTCAAATCTTGTCCTCGTCACTTAGGATTGAAGAGGACAAAGCATTTATGCCCACAAGTGGACACCATTTGAGAATCTGAGTGGGAAGTAATACTGTGGCTGCTTGTCATGTAACCAAGCTGAATCTTGAGTTTGTTACCCCAACTCCCAATGTACAGTGGGATCTTTGGTATTTCCAACAGGATTCCCTGAGCCCATAATCAGGTTGCTGTGTGATTCATTTGTTTTTAAACATACAACCAAAACTTATCTGTTGAGTAAAGAAGTTGCAACGTCCACCCCTCTAGCAGGAAAATCCAGCTGCTATGTTGGATGCCAAAGCTTACTTTTATCAGAGGGCACTTTGGAGAGAGAACACATTAAGTCAAAGGTAGTTAACAAAAAAATACACGATCCATCAAAAGCAAGCTGTAGATGCTGCATTTTTGGCATCAGCACCAAGAGGATCCAAGCAGCTGGGTATTAGACCAGCTGTGGGGACTCTGCCTCTCTCCTTTCCCCACCATGGCTTGGGGCACAGTGTGCCTGTGCCCCGACATGACACAGCCCGTAATCACATTCACATGTCAGGTCACACCAGGCGGGAGATGATGTGTGTGACCACATTAAAGAAGGGAATTTTTTCCTTTGAGATTTCTTTGTTGACTTTAATAAAGGCTCCCTCTGGGCTTTCATGCTTCAAAGGAAAAGGAGAGAGGGACCGTCTTCACACATCCTAATTAACAATGTTTAATAATTGTTCCTGCATGCTGCTTTGGTTCTGCATCTTTTGCACAGCTCAAAGGAAGTAAGACGTTTCTGAAAGGGCTTAGAGAACGTCAGTGTTCTCCAGCCTCAATAAACCTCAGAAGGCCGGAGGTGGGCATGCCAAAAGACTCACATGTAATCCTGTATGGATATGGCCATGATAGAGGCACACATAGGGCCATGGGTAACCAGGTACCATCTGCTACAGAGTTTCTTTCTTAGGTTGGAGGATTAAGTTATTTTGGTGGCTTCTCCTCTATCCTATGAGAGGGCAGAGCAGAGCAGCTGCTCTGAAGTTTATGTTGCCCTGTTTAAAGAGCCCTTTGGGAGGTCAGCAAGGGAGCACAGAAGTCAGCATGCTACCAACAGGTGCCCGTCACATCTGAGGTGCCTGACATTGCAGAGTCTCAGCACCTCGATGAAGTCAGGATCCTGTATCCTACAGTGAAATCCAGGGGGGACCAGAAAATGCCAGAACCTTACAGGAAGCCATTGGAAAATAGGTCATTTTTACACCTGCTATTTTCAAATGACACTTGGATCTCCAACTTTTGGTAAGAAAAAGAATTTTTTCCAACTGTGTGGCCACTGAAAAAAACCCCACAACCATATTTTCCTCATCTGCATTTGTAAAGACAGTACAACTCTATGGCACTGAAGCCCTGCCTTTGGTGCTCCTGCTGAAGACGTGCTGCCAGTGCAGAATGCAGTCCCCCAGTGTGCAGTACCACCTGCACACCAGAGCTCCCACCAGCCCGCACCACTAGTCACTTGAGGGTGAGACACAGACTTAATGCACTGAACTAGCACACTATGTCCTACTGGCTGTAATACTGAATTCTCTTACTCATACAAGTCTGCGGTCTTGCACCACAGGCTTCTCCTAAATGACCTGTTCAAAATCTAGGCAACTTTTAAAGAATGAGTTCCAAACAAAGAAAGAGGAGGACTTCTGGAAACTCATCAGGGATTTTTAAGTTATTTGCCAAACTTTATGACTCTACACTCCCATTCAGGACTCTGGTGTTCATGTAGGCACACATCCTCATATCAATACCTTCATCCTCATGGCAACACAATACCTTCATCCTTGTAACAATACTCTCTCAAGAGTCTGACTGGTCAGGGACTCCCATACCCATTTTCTGTAAGGCAAAGCCAAATGCACAAGCATCCCATATAACATGAGCGATGTAAGCTGGACAGTCTGTCACTATGCTGCATCTGTAAGTCATGTCCCAATACCTGAGCCACAGAACTGTGCTCTTCCCCCTTCAAAACAACCATGGACAACTCTTGAGCCAAATGCAGAGAACTCACCCCTTTCAGTGTGCTCAGATGGAAGAACCAGGGCTCTGTAGTGCATCAAGAGTTACATCTGGTTTTCCTGGCCTTCCCTGCAATGGTCCTCAAGTGGTTCCCATCACCACTTAGCGGTGGGAAGGTGGTGATGGCTTTTTACTTACCAAGTCAGTCTGTGCAGGATAGCTTGGAGCTCATCCCAAGTGGACTTCTTTAAAACTATCCTATACATCCCCAGTCTTCATTTGCCTGGAAACTCCACAATGAGTATTTGAGCTACAGCCAAGAACACAAGAGGTCCCAATGCCATACACAAAATATTTAGGCAGAAAAGGACTGCAGCCCATTTAAGTTTTTAAGGGCAGCTGAGGCACTATTTCTCTGTCTGGCCTATAAAGAAGGTAAGTAAAACAGTCCTCAGGCTGACACCACGAGTGGAAAGAGGACTGGCAAAGTTTTCCCCAAGGACTCCGGGCCTAAGGAGCAAAGTGACGGGATAGCAGGTGTGGTACGGGGAAGATAGAGAGAACCTGCCGTGAATACACCGGGTTTAAGCTCATGCCCATTATGGCCTTGGGTAAACTACTGCTACCTTTGTTAACCAACATGAAATGCAGGAGTCTATAGGAACCACATGTTTTCCATCCATTCCATGTGCTCCATCAGCTTGATGGAGTTAGATGATGCAGACAGACAGTCTGAGATCTGGGTTAAATAAGTTGAACTGCTTTATTTTTCTCTTGGCACTGCAGCGTGTGCAAGAAATTCTCACAGGGTGGAACATCTGGAGCACATTATTCATTAAGAGTGAAAGATGTTGTTGTGTTTGTGGAGGAACCAAGCACGCTTCTTGCAAGCATCTGACACAAACCAGAGTGACAATTAACGGCATGGCAGCTTTCTTTAAAGGATATTAGTTCTGCCTCGTGTTAAATAAAACCTTTGTCAGCTTAGCTGACAGCACAGGTTTCCGAGAAGGCATTTCTCAAGCCCAGTAAGAGACATGAAAGAGAGCTTTTAAGTAGCACACTAACATTTGTACGTGCAGCAATGGGAATTCTTACGTAGAGTAGCAAGATGGAACACTTGTCAGATTGAGAGCTCAGTAGGAATTGATGCTATGACTTCTATCTACATGCAGATATTTTTCACCCAACAGCTTACTCATAAAACCAATGCAGAAATAGCAGCTTACTCATAAAACCAATGCAGTATAGGTCAGTCAGAAATCTGGGGATTTGAGTCAAAATCTGATGAGCTGAAGCAGCAAACAAAAGGGTTTTCTATTCTTTAGTGGCCAGTGGCTCAGGCTCTCACACAGAATGTGGGACCTCTGGATTGGGTCCCGTCTTTTCTTGAGAGACCTTTAGCTCAGCTCCCCCTGGCTCCTGTATCCTAGCCCAGTTTTTCAGATTGTTTTTGCTCAGACACTGCATCCTCCAACAGCCGACGTGACACTGGTCTGTATCCTGCACATGGGCTGTTTCTTTCCTGTAAGAACTCATTATGGAAAGCTAGATGAAAAGGTGGACACAGAACTGAAAAGATCCTTCTCTGAAGGACAGATGGCAACAACATGAGTCACCTAGCAAGTGTTTCAACAGAATAGGGGAACTTGAGGGATGACCCAAGGGAAGCATGAAATAGAGGAGACCAGAAGATGACTGAGGCATGACAGCCAGATGATGCTTCTCATTGTGATGATGTCATCACACAACTAAACATACCAGGTCACTTGGAAAGAGAGAAGGGAAGGAACCTGAACTGCGGAGTCAGTGGAGGAAAAGGTCTTATGACGACAAAGCAAAGATACTTCTTGTGCTCTTGGGCTGATGATACCAGTGTGTCTTGCACCTCTCCGACAGAAATCCTGAATTGGAACCTTTCCAAACTACAGATTTCTGTTAAAGCATATATGTGCAGGTGTAGCTCAGTATTCATTTGCCAAATTATACCAATGACAAAACCACCACATCAGAAATACTTTTTAACTCTTCAGGAAACTACCTTTATTTTCCTTTTCCAAGTATGATAAATTCAAGTAATTTGTTCTTACCCACTCTCCCAGAAATGAGAAAATAGCTTCTAATAAGACACAGAACAATCTTATGTCAAAAAGCCTACTCCTTTTACCATGCTAACAGAAGAGCTACTTCAAGTTTAGACAGAAAGAACAAATAAATATGAGTTTTCAGACCATAATGGCAGAGAAATGCTCCAACTCTATGTGTACATCAATTATTTCCTTCTATTTAAATCCATGACTAATTACCCTTGGAAACAAAATAGCTAACATCCAGTTCAGTACAGGCATTCCTTTTAATGCAATCAAGAGCTCATCTAGCTTGAAAATCATGGCAATTATCAATGAAGTGGAGGGTTGTATGGACCTAAGCCCTGCAGCAGAAAGCACAGCGCATCATGGGAAGGCAACTTCCAGAGAGGAGGAATGGGAGTGTCCAGATCACAAACAAAGACGCACAAGTTGTGACAACTTTAGAGAGATGCTCACAAGTACTTGGAAAGATGCAGAGATTAGTGTTTGCCCCAGCCTCAAAAGTCCCCTTTCTGATTTTCAGTAAAAATTAAAATTTTTTTTTTTTTTATTTTTTTTTTTTTTTTTTGGGCAACCAGACTTTTTCTTCAGAAGGTAAATTAGGTATAACTTTAAATTTCGTAAAACTTAGTTAGGTATAAAAATGCTTTGGGATTACTTTTCCCTGCACTGATACAAACCGATTCAATTCTTACTGCTTCTCAACACAACCTGGCTCATCACAAGATTTCTAAGCTGGCCCCTGAAATTCAAACTAATTCATACATGGGGCTTTGTACACCCATACACATAGAGAGAGGCACATTGAGGAGAGCACATACACACTGTACCAGCTCTCAAGGGTTTCCCCACTCTCTGACAATTACAAATGTCACACCACCTCAAAACATTTCGTTGTCTGCTCTTGAATTCATCTGACATGCCACACACCCAGCAAAGCACAGGGGAGCAGCCAGAGCATTGCTTTAGGCAGATTTTCAAAGTATCTGGCCACAATGTCCAGTATGCAAACACAATTATACTTTTTGCCTTGTTACCATTGTGCAGTCCCATCCCAATTTTTACCTGCCTTGTTTCACCGTTTAGGAACAGGTTGGCTTTCAGAGAGAGGAGCTTGGTCCTAAGGAGTGGCCTAGAAAGGTTTTTACTGCCCAATCCCATACCTTCTCCCCTTCCAGAGACCCACCATGAAAAAGTCACAAGAATCATAGTGATGAACATAAGGTGGCACTGGAAGTAATTTCTTCTTTTTCAATACTGATATGTTGGGAATACATCAATACAAGTTTAACAGAAAATATACAGCTAAAACCAAAGTGATACATGGAAAAGGTCCTTTACCTCATCAAGTTCCTGCAAGAGCTGAGGAGCATTAGTGGTTTCTATTACTGTCATTTTGCATTAGTCCTTTCAGACAAGGCTCAACATAACGGGAATTAGATATGTTGCTAAGAAAATAAACAGAGAGGTCCATGGGTGTTTTTAATGCCTTTTTACACTATGCATCTCAATGCAAGACTTTCGAGACAGAGAAAAAGGCACAACACTAAGCAGCATGTGTATTTGTGTGTGTATATATACATACATGTATAAAAAAACCCCTTATTCTCATCTCCAAAGACCAAGTCAGATCATCAGTGGATTCTTATATTTAACAAGCAACTGTACGAAGCCAAAATAGAAGAGGCATTTGATTAAGACAGCCAGTTCGGGTTTGGCATAGGTACTACAAAAACTTTAGAAGCTATTGACTATCAAGACTTTTCTCCCGACAGAAAAATCTTTGCTTCTCATTTCTCAGCTAAAAAATTCAGTTTATAATCAGGACTAATTTTCTATAACCTTACATAAGCTATGTCTTATCCATGCTTGGAGGAAAATAATGGGGTTATTTTCTGACCAAATACCCCATTAGAATTTTGTGTGTCTTGTTTGTAAATCTTACTACAGAGCATGTTGAGGGAAAAAGCCTTGACATCTGAATGTCTAAGGAAATTCAAAGCATAATCCCAAGGGCACTACTCTAACTATGAGGCAGTTACACATCTCACCTCATACCTTTCCAGTTAAAAAGTTATTTAACAGGACACAGAAGATCTTTTGCTCTTTATAAATAGAATAGCTAAGAGAGACGAGTGACTGAAGTTAGGTTTTGGAGTTTGCCCTCAAGCCCTTAAACAAGGGAAGGATAACTCTAAGATGCAGGAAACCTTCGGCCTTTTCAGCAAGATGCAGCATATATTGCTTGCTAAAGTTTGTACATGTTTCAACAGCTTTCTGCCACAGCTTCTGGAACCTCTGGTTTAAACAAATTCAGGGTGCCACAGGGAAAACTAAGCTGATGTAGAAGCAGCAAAGTCTGTTTATCTCCAGAAATCATTCCTGAGATCGTCTGTGAGCAGATTCAAAGATATCTTTGGAAACACTGAGTAGGGAAGTGAGGATGGAGGAAAGTGGGTAAGAAGGTGGTTTTATGTTCATTCCTTTATGCACACACATGAGACTCCTCTTGTGTAAGTCCTAATTGGACAGACCGACCTCAGGCAGAAACAGATGCTCCCAGTGCCTCTTACATTTGCCAGGCAGGGACCTTGCAGGTGTGTCACAGTCCGGAATAGCAGCTCATCTGAAATGAAGGGCAGGGAAGCAGCTCAGGAGGTCATCTACTCCAACTCTATGTACCAAGAAGGGAGAACTGGGTGCCAAAATTCCCGCTGAAGCCACAACAGCCACCAGGTTCAGCTAAAGCTGTGCCACTGTGCCCAGAATCCATCCACACTCCCTGGTTAGGCTGCGATGCACCGAGATTGGCTCTATGGGGACTCCCAGAGTGTCCAGCTCTGCTGGATCTCCACCTTGGTGAATTAAAAATCTAAGGAAAGATAAGCTTGGCTTTTGTTTTCTAAATACGTCTTTGACTCATTTTGCTATGCTCTAATCCCAGGAGTGAAGTCCATTTTTGTCCCATGGCCATGGCTTGTCTCCTTCCTGCAGATGACGAAAATGCCCCCAGGAGGTTCAAAGGGAGCGAGTTGCTCTTGCCACAAGCCTGGTCGAACGCAGGTGGTGAACAAATGTACGGGCGAGAAAAAAGAAGTACAGGGACAAGCAGAGAGCAAGGGGGAGAGAAAAAAGGAGCAGAAACCATCAGCAAGGCAGACTAAAGGAGGGGAAGAAAATCCAAACCATTAATTGAGGAAGAAAGAACAGGAACAAGATAAATAGAGGGTTGTGGCAGCTGTGTGATGACAGGCCCCGAGATGAGCAGACAGATACAAGACCCAGCAACTGTTGTGAACTAAAAGTTTACAAAGGCTCATTTCTTTCCCGCACTCCCACTTTATAGGATTTGAACTCAGGAAGATAGAAAACCACAGACTCTTTGTCTGCTCAGCCTGACCGGGACATCCTTTAAGAAACAGCCAAAACCCAAAAGTGCTGCGATGTGTGACCGAGGGCCATGAAGAGCTCATGCAAGAAAGCAAATCTCAAGGGAGCCATTTCCCAGTGCTAGTTGGCTCAGGAGGAGGCTCCCTGGCTGCCGGGATGTTGGCTGTGGGCACCAAAGAGCTTGCACAGAATTAGCCCATGAAGAAGGCATTAGCTCTGTCAGCTGGACAAGCTCTCTCTTGTGGCTGGAGGGACAGAGAGCATTTATTTTACTGCATTCAGGTTTGTAAGAGGTCCTTCCTGGAGCAAATTAAACACCTTCTTTTCTTTTTCTTTTTGTTTGTTTGTTTTTTGAATAAAAAGGAAGCCATTGTGTGCTCTGCTGTTACATGCAAAAGTCAAAGCAAGGACATGAGCATTGCCTCAGGACCAAGAAGTGAATTTTTAGCCGTTTCACAGCAGCAGAGAAAGTGATAAGAGAAGTGGCTCACAGCCAGCAGGATTTATACCTGTACAAGCAACACCTGGCAAATTTCCAGTCCATCACCACAACTGCTCCAAGCAGTATATGCCTATTCATAGGCAACAAGAAACATGGACCTGAAATGCTGGATTTGCTTCTTTTCTTCATTAGCGCTTATTTTAACCTTCTCTCCCAAGTAAATGGGCAAGTTCCACTGCTGGCAGCTTAAGACACTGTTTATTGCCAAGACAAAAAACTAATGTTCCTTTGCTACAGGATTTATATTTAAAGCAGAAGGAAGAATATGGTTCAAGACTGCTAATACAGCTTGAAGGCTGCTGCAAAAAGTCTCCTCTAAGCTGGCTTTGATGCCAAATAAAACAAACAGCTAAAGGTTTTCCCCCAAATAAAGTACCTTTTCACAAAAATGAAATTCCTCAATGGGAAAAGATGTAGGTAAAAATCCCATTGTGGGCAACTTTCTGAGAAGCTGGCTTTAGGTTTTTCTTTAGTATTAACTACAAATCTATTTCCATGATGCTTTCCCATAGCAGGAAGCACAGAAGGTGCAGTTCCCACAGGTAGGACTGCTTTCCCAAGCAGTGCATCATTGTATAGAGGGGTGAAGTGCAAAGCAAGGAGTTGTTTGCACCAAGCATTTCTTTGTGCCCAGGATGAAGGGAAGTGGTTGCCTTTCACTGGGAGCTCTGCTCCCCTCCCATGCTACTGTGCAGCTGCTGCGCTGGGTTCCTTTCAGTAAGAGGGAACACTGACTTCAAAATTGGTTTCCCAGCTTTTAAGCCAACACACAATCTAATTCTTTTATGTTTAATGTATTTAAAACAGTCAGGTTCCTTTCTGGTCCCAAATGCATGTGCATGTCTTAATGTATTCAGACTAAACTGACCCAGCTCTGATTCCTGAAAATATTTAAGGATGCACTTAATTTAAAACACATGAGCAGTCTCAGTAAGATCAATGGGATTACACTTGAATATAGCTGCTTTCTGACAGCTCCCAGCCATGCCTCTCCTCCCCTACACCCCAAGACAAGTTCCAGGAAAACTCAGTAACAGCCAATTTTGCCCTAGAAGAGATTTGCCCATGAGGGCAAAACGTAAATGGGAAGCAGAGCAGCGAAGTGATTTGCCCCAACCCCAGAAAACAGGTCACTAGCGTAACCAAGAGTAGTACTAGAGATCTGGGATCCAGTGACTCCAATGCTCAAAGGGAATCATAAGTGGGGCTTTCACATCACAGTGTGCTGCAAAAGCTTAGTCACAGCAGTGTTTTAAACACCCCTCTTCCCAAAACAGTCTTAAGAAGAATTAAAGGCAAGTGAGGCCTGATTAAATTATTGTAACAGCCTCCTCCAAATAAATACAAGCTAAAAAAAGTACCAGAGGACAGAGATCACATCTCACCAAGACATGGAGAAGCCGCCCTTGCTGTAGGCACACAAAAGCAGCCCAGACAGATGTTTACACCGGGTGATTTCGCACATCTGAACTTGTCAACTTGTTTGATAACTTCATAATCAAGAATGTTTCTTTCCTCATTACAGAAACATCCTGGTTTCCAGTAAAAATTGTTGCTGGCACCAGCATTCACCACACACAGTTTTCTGCACAGCAGAAAGCAGCAGAGTTTATCACACAGAAAGAAAAGTCGGAGATGGATGACAGTTCTCAGTGAGTTTCTAGTGGGTCTCCCCTTCCCTTCTTCCACCTCTTAAAATGCGGTTGTTGTGCCCATGCAATGTGGACAATCTGAATCCATTCTTTCTCCAGCTGCAAAGCAAATATGCAGTGCCAGCTCAGTGCTATTCTTCCTCTGCTGGTGCTCTGCGGGGAAACGGGATCTGATTTACCCCAGAAGCTCTGCTGTTGTGTTTCAGCTCTACAGGGACGCTCCTTAATCTGCACGAGGAATCCAAAGGACTTGAAGCAATAAGAGGAAAGGAAATCATTGTTTTAAGACACGTACTGAAATATCATTATGTGGATGTACTTAACAGATGGGGAACGTGACGGCGAAATTCTGGCTCCCTTGGGTTATTTTCTCAGAACCAGGCTGCTCTGTCCTCTGTGGGCAGAATAATAGAAGGGGATGATTTGCAAAAGCTTCCTCACCCTCATGGAGAAGTGATGGTAGCTGTGGTCCAGGACCATTGAAGACCCACTTGTGTCAGGGTGATGAAGTGAGGGATTTTGCAGGGCTTGGACAGAAAGGCCCCTACATGTAAGGCCATATTTATACACTATTCAAAGAGTACAGAAAACTCTGTGGAAAACATTCACCTCAGAAAAAGTAGTAAGAAACTCAAAATGCAGATGCTATATCCATTTATACGTTGGCCAACGGTGGTTCTTGGCTTGCCAGGCCTTGAAGACCCAGGGCTGAGATGTTGGCATGCAGGGGAACAAAATTCCTGCTGTGCAGTTGAATTTGGTGAGGGCCAGATGCCTAGGCCCCTCCAGCTGCTGCTGGTGGACCTAGCCTAGGTGCCTGTCCTTCTGTACAGGAGAGGAGGTTTTCCCATTAGTATCTCCAGATTTCCCACCCAGCACACACTGGCAGGAACAAGGTGCCAGAGCATCACCGTACCCTCTACGATACTGCTGGTGGAGAGTCCAAGAAAGTGTCCTCAGGAGTTTTTGGTTTGGATCAGAAGCGTAGTTTGGATGGAGAAGTCCTGATCTTCCCCACTTTCTGCACTTTGGCTCCCACCACACAGAGGGCTCGGGCTATGAGAACAGGATTCCTTACAGGTACAAATAAGTATGTCCAAGCAGCTAATGGGTCCAAGATCTGACCAGAACTAGTCAAAGCAAACCCTAAAATAGGTACATTGTGGATGTCAAGTCCTTCACATTAATACTTCACTTTCCATGTTTCTACAGCACTGCTGCATCTGCTCATCCAGATAACACCTGAACTTCAATGAGGTTGGCTTTGTGTACCCTCCGATAACCATTCCTGGGGTGCCACATCCATCTGAGCCCACAGTACAAAACAACCCTGCCATCAATGACTGCTGCTGGACAGGACTGTGAGTTAGGTCAACTATAAAACTACATTCTGACTTTTAAGGGCAGACATCGGTTCTGAGGGGATCCCAGGCACTTTGAGGTTGGATGATACAACCTCCATCTGCTTTGCAGAAGCAAGTCTACGTGCAGCCCAACACCGCTGGAGGAAAGACCTAGCATGCTCCTGGCATCATGGTGCAACTCATCCCAAAGGTCTCCGCGGGTCCTCACCAGCCTCCCAGAGAAAGGCTGTGGACGCTGGAGCCCACAGCTCTGCAAAGAGCACATGTATCCCACAGCCTAAAGGTCTACGATCAGCAGCTTTGAAAACACGAGCCCAGGTTCATTTCAGGAGTTGAGCCTGGGATTCCCTCCTCCCTCTCTCCTTTGCTTCACCAACACAATGTCGCTCTTTCTCTGTTTCCAAAAGGGGGTCTAGGGGGGGCTCTCTGCATCAGAGATCAGGAGCTGTTTTGAAATGAGGAGCCCGCAGTTTGACCCCTGCTCTATTGAGAGACCTTTTGTGCCTCTGCAAAGCTCTTCGCTCTGCACTGGCCCCGCGGCCGGTGGAGGGAAACGCTGCAGGAAGCGTGGATTTATTCTGCCGCCGACAATCAGGAGCAGCAGTGTCCTCTGGTGCCTTCATTGTCCAAAGGTGTTTGAGTGTAAAGCTCACACATAATAGCGACTTTCCAGCTATGCCTGTTGAAAAAGCCTTTTGGTGCTCGCCAGCCCTGCCGGGAATGCAAGACCTCAGGTGTCCAGGCTTATCTTCCAACCAAACTCATTCATTTAACAGACAACTCTGGTTACTCCTTGTAGTTAAAAGAAAGCCTCAAAACAAAGGCTCAGCGGCCATGTGCTCCTCAGCCATTCAGCGCTGCCGGTGCGGGAAGCAGGTGTTTGGAGGTCTGCATTCCCACTCCAGTCTGAAGAGGCTGGAATAAGATACCGCCTTTTGAAACATCCTCTAAAAAAGAAAGAAAGAGGCAGCACACCATCACTTCGCAGGCTGGGGGCAGGCGGAGGGCTCAGCTAATTCATAGCACAAGCTGGCAGAGTGCTGTGAAACGCATTCCCACAGAAACTTCTGCAAATATGGAAATGAATCTAGCTGAGTGGGTTTTACACCCTTCTTTTTCTTTTAATGGGATTTCTGAGAGTGCTGAGGGAGCACGTACCTTTCACCGAGAACATCAGTGTACTGGGTTTGCTGGTAAACAGGCACTTGCAGGGGAAGCAGCTAGCTCCATCACTCCACAGCAACAACAGGAAGCACCCAAGCATCTGTCCCATCTGCATCCCACTCTGTCACCATGGCACAGATAAGACCGGAAGTGCTTGGCTGCCTCAGGGGAACTATATCATCTGGATTTAGAAAAACATTCTCCAAAGTGGAAAAAAAACAAAAGCCCAAACCAATGAAACAACAACAACAACAAAACAAACAAAATACCACAACCAAAACTGAAAAGGAAACTTTAGTAAGAGCATAAGAACAAAAGATAACGTTTGTCACAAGTAATAAACTGCAGCTTGCAATCATAGAATTGTCAGGGTTGAAAGGACCTTAAAAGATCATTTAGTTCCAACCCCCCTGCCATAGGCAGGGACATCTCCCACTAGAGCAGGTTGCTCAGAGCCCCATCCAGCCTGGTCTTAAAAACTTCCAAGGATGGGGCTCCCACCACCTCTCTGGGCAACCTGTTCCAGTGTCTCACCACCCTCATGGGGAAGAAATTCTTCCTAATGTCCAAGGTCAGGGTGCCAGTGTGACCTCTGTTTTGCCTTTACAAATGAGATTAATTGGTAGTTTTTAGGCAGAGGTATTAAAAGAAAGTCTGATGAGAGGGTGCTTGTGCTGCCACAGAACCAAAGGCTCTGCTCTCCCAGGGCTCATTTGCTTCCGAGAACTGCACCGAGTGCTTGGCAATGGGAGTAGCTGGAGCAGGTGTCCTGAAGTCATGCCTGAACATGATGCTGAGCTGCTTGCTCTACGATGGCTCTTCAAAGAAGTGTGCTGGTCACATGGCAAATATAACTGGGGATTCCCTCGACCATTTTTTGCTTTTCTTAAAGTAAAATAAAATCAATCTATTCCACCTGAAAATTACAACTTTCTCTCCCTTTTCTCACTTGTCAGATGAGCAGCAGACATGGAGCTAAAGCACTGGTCCATCTCAACCCAGTTTGTGCTGTAGCATCCTCTGGGTGTTCCACAAAAATACCTTCTTGTCCTGCTCTTACTATACCTGGTATAGACTGGGCAATGCCCACATCAGCACTGGATGAGCCCAGACCTAATATACCCAGATCAAAGAAATCACACTCACGAAGAATTCACATTCATATCAGCACATTCAGCTCCAAACAGCCAAGACAAATTTCTCAGCATTTCTGGCTATTAGCTGTACCTCCAGATATCAAGCCCACAAGCCTCACGGCACGATGGGGCCCTTCTGAAATGTGTTTTCTCTCTTAACCCAGCTATGTTAAGATAATAGCATCCCCCCCACCTCCCTTTTCAATAAAGCTGCCAGTTTTAAAGATGCATCATAGTAATTTCTTAAAAGCTACAGGCCATCAGTGCTGCCTAAGTGCTCTTTACTCAGAGTATGGCACTGAGGGACTGTAAAGAACTCCCTTGCAGGCTAAAAATATTCCCACCTCATTATGTACTCTGGTGGATTACTTAATAATTACACTTAATAGATCCAAAGATAATTACCGTTTTACTAGTCAGGTGTCCCTTTTGTTAATACATGAAGTCAGCCACCCCACCATTATCTACTGGTAATGGCCCCCACATGAGCAGCCCGTGGGTCCTCTGCACTCATTCCACCAAGCAAAGAGGATGCTCATTGTACCCCCAGCAGTCACTTCTAAACATCTCCTCCTTCTGCAGGGGTAAGGCCTGCAGAGAGCACTTCATACCACAAGTGATGCCCTCAATGCGACACAGATGCAGCGCAGTGGGCACACTGTGTGTGACAACCACTGCTCATGCTGGAGTGAAGAGGAGCCACCATGCACCCATCCTCATCACGAGGTCCCGTTAGGATCAGGACTCGGGAAGCACATCACCAAAACTTTCCCACAAGCTTGAACACCTTCAGGAGCTACTTGCAGCAGCAAGCTGGTGACTTGCAGTGGAACTTAGGCTGTGAATAAGTGTTTCTTGTACAAACCGTGGCCAAATGAAGATCTTTCCACCTCCTACATGTTTACTACCATGGCTATGACAGATCTGCCCCATTGGCTACACAGCCAAACCAGCCTACGGGGAAGGAAAGAGCCATGCTGGGGGCTTGACAACCCCTCTTCTGGGAGAGCTGTAGAACTTGCTCGCAGTAAGTGGTAGATGTTACTAGCCAACCCAGCCAGATCAGGAACAGGACATCAGTCTATGCCTCAGACCATCTTTACCCTGGGGGGACACCAGCTGAGAGCTTCTTCCACATTCCAGAGCGGAGCCATCAGTTCGGTGCCTGCTTTTAGTTTTGTCCTCATTTTGCCATTTCACGAATGGGTTTCTAAGAGCAAATAGAGGGAAAAGGCTGCCACGCTGCCAGTGGAAAATATGCAGGAATGAGAGGTCAGCAGTACAGTCCCCTCCAAATCCCAAAGACAAGTTAAAGACTTTATTGTTTGGCATCTAATACTGGGGGCTGCTTTGTCTCTCCTCTCTGCATTTAAAGCTACACTCCCTTCTGGGTTTTTGTCCAAGTCTGACCAGTTACCAAAAGGCATTTTTATTCTCTCTACAGTCATTTCCAGGAAGAGTAATTAATTTATGTTAATTTGGAGAGAAAAGGCATAGCGATGAACTTTTCAACTAATCCAGAGATAAATGGTAATACATTAAATACATACTGATGATAAAAAGATAAGACGCATGAGTTATGATCTTTCCACCATAAAGTACTGCTTATTGAAAGAAGCAAATTATTTTGAGTAGATTCAACCCTTTCAAATAATCTAACTTAAAACAAATATCTACTGTTTGAGCTGAGCTGAAATGCATTCGCCTTGTGCCTTCCAAGCCATATAATTTTCAGTTCAGTGTTACTGGCAATCCAGAAGCAAGAAATTCCCTTAACTCCAGACTGGCTGTGCCATAACTACTCATGGGAAATATTGAGGGGCTGGGTTGGATGTATATGAGAAGAAAGGAATAAAAGTCAAAAGGATTTTACTTTCCACTGAGTATTTTACATGCCCGTTACCCGAGATGCTTTTTGCCGTTTTCTTTAACAACAAAAGTCTGTTTTCAGCAAATAATATACATTGTTTTGGCAAAAGTTATTTGTTGCTCTAAAACCAACAGAACACTTTGTCGTGCTGTGGCAACACAGCAATATTCAGAGACCTGAGCGGTAAATGTCTGCTGTTCCTCCTTGGTGAGAGGTTATCCAGCACTGAGGGGACATCTTTCATTGTGTTTCACTCTCAGTAGAGCAATAAATGAAGCATGGAAATTATCTCTTTAATGTCTTCCTTTAAAAATCAATGGCATTCAATCTAGTTTCAGACGGACATCCCTTTCTAATTTTTCCAAGCATGGCATGACTGGTTTGGATTGATGCAGATGCAAAAGAAGAGCCAAGACACCTCTTACTTTCCCTTTTCTAAAGTTTTTTTTCCTGATTCATATAGGGAAGAGGGTTAGGATTCAGACACATGATCCAGATTTCAAAGCTGGTAAAACACAGTGAAAACAAAAAAACCCCAAAACAACCAAACATAAAACACACACACACAAAAAAAAAGAACCCAGGGAGTCACAACTCTGCCACTTGGAGCCTATCTGCTGGACCAGGAGCTGGCTACAGTCTTGCCCTTAGCCCAAAGCCACCCTAGGAGATGCTCATTAGGCACTTTTGATAGTGTTGTAGATGCAGTCCCAATTTCAAAAATGCACAAATGAGGAACAAGTGCTCAATATACACCAAAGCAAAATGACTTTGTGCAATGACTGGATGTGCACAGAGAACGATGGATAGCACAGATAGAGCTATGGCTAGTTCACTGCAGCAAGAGAGAAAAGCACTGGGAAGAAAACTGTTGCTCAGCAGGAAAAATTCCATTTTACAGCCTCTCTGCCTTGCCTTCCCCAGTAGCATTGAGGTATTTGCCAGCTACTTCAAATCTCACTTTCTAGGGTAAAAGCTAAATTACTGACAGCATGAATGGGAAATAGAACAAGTGGAAGAGCTACTGAATCATCTGTGTTGGGAAGGAAGAGCACCAGTTGCACTCAAAACCATCCCAGTCCAGGGATGGATCAAAGCCCTCATTACTATCAGACACCAGTGCAACTCCTGTGGCAGTTAGCACTAATCTGCAGCATTTAAGGATGATCACAGGTTTGAGCCACACAGGTAAATCAATCTGGCAGAAAACGCCCCCCAGACCTGAGCTTTACCTAAGTCAGGCACCTCCAGGGTTTCATAGATGCACTATTTCAGCCCAGGAACTGAACCACAAATGTGAAGTTGATAGACTGTTTACAAGAGGAGGGCAGACTCTGAAGTAATTGGTGGCTAATTATCATGAGGAACATTATCAAGCAGCAAAGCAAAACCCCCTCTGTAGAGGAAGAAGTGATGCTTGTGCTGGGGTCTCCTCAGGGATACGACTTAAACCCCACTGCCGGCTGCATTTGGACCAACAGCTCAGGGCTGGGATTTCAAGGCTGTCTTCACACACTGTTATTTGTCGGGGGTAACAGCTTGCTGGCAGCACTTTCTGTGCCCCCTCTCCAAAATCAAATTACTTTGTGCAAATAAAAAATTACCTCAGAAATGGGGCAGCTGTTTAACAAGGCATTGGGATCTTCAGAGGAGTTGTTAAGTGTACCAAACCAATGTTTTCCCAGTGGGAATCCCAGCAAGGCATGGCCAGGTTGGGATCAGGTTCATAAATGCACTCTGATGTATGTGTCATCCTCCTTGTCTTGCCAGCCTTGGCAACCATGGAAGCAGGTCCACAGGCCAACAGCATCTTCGTCAGCAGAAGGAATTGTTTGCATCCTTCCCCCCAGTGCATAGTGACCACATCCAGC
Organism: Todiramphus chloris collaris; assembly: GCA_025345505.1. Taxonomy (NCBI): domain Eukaryota; kingdom Metazoa; phylum Chordata; class Aves; order Coraciiformes; family Alcedinidae; genus Todiramphus; species Todiramphus chloris. The sequence goes on along the minus strand of JANVCC010000038.1, from coordinate 16,965,406 downwards.
TCTTACTGCCCCCCCCTCCCAGCTGCGTCTCTCCTGCTTCCCCAGCCACCACTTTGCATGAGCTTTAGAGATGCTGAACACCCCAGCAAACATGATGGACATTCCTCAATAAACTCAAAAGCTCTTACCAATCACCCTACAAAGCAAGCTTGACTCCTCTAACCAAGACAAAATACCACCAGCAGCCAGTGGGGACTGGGCAGCCAGTGCTGACCCTCTGAGCCAGTTCAACCCCTCTCCTTCACATCACTCAGTTTCTATCAGATTTCAGTGGAGGTTTTTCAAAGTGGCCTGAAGGATCCTGTTGACTGTCAACAGTTTCGTCACCGTTAGTTCGTGGTCCTTTCCCTGTTGCATTTTCCACAGTGCTACACAGACCTGACACATTGTAGAGCAGCTTGCAAGGGAGGCAAACGGCAATATTTATTCATATTTATTCAATATATTATACTATCAATTATATTATTCTATAATACATCATTAATAACTACTAATAAAAATTATTAAATATATTAATACACTAAATATTTATCTTTATTCTGGCACACCAGAGGGACAAACCAATATCACCAAGACATCAGATACTTCTCCAGAAGCAAGGCAATGAAGCAGCAGCACTGTGGGGCTTAGCAAATAGACTCCCAGGGTTTCATGTTCAATCCACCAGACCACAGGGCTTCTGAAGGCTCTGCTGCTACTAGCAAGGGACAAGGGAAGAGGAATTATTCACCCCAGTGACTCTGGGTTATTGCAGCCTGGCTCTCTTGGTGAAGGAGCTGCAGAATCATTTAGGTAAAGGACTCATCAATAATTTATGGCTTCTTCCACAGGCGAAAGAAAGAAAAAGCTGCCAACAAGCAGCAGCTTCTCTATTTAGAGAGGCAAGTGGCAGGGCCAGCACTCAGATCACTTTGCAGTTAGCAGGCTGGTGCCAGGGAGTATTGATTAATGCAGAGGCACTTAGAGGCATGGTCACAAGCCCCTTTAAAGGCAAAACGTCCTCTTCCCACCCTTCATTGCCTTTCTGTGCTCCCAAAGAGCATGGAAGTGACTGTAGGAAGGAGAACATGAGCTAATGTGTCAGAAGGAGGGTGCCTTGCTCCAGTTGTACCAAGCACAGTTCTGCTGCTGGGCTGTCACACTTGGCCATCCCAGGGATATGCCAGTGTTTTTTAAAACTTAGGATCTCTGTTTTACACAGAAATCAAGCTCAAAACAAAAGGAAGATTTTTTTTTTGGACCTGGTGGCTCTGGAAGCATCATTATCATAGAATAGTTTCTGCTGGAAGAGACCTTCAAGATCATCAAGTCCAATCTTATTCCCAGCCTTATCAAAAACCACTAAACCATGTTCCTAAGCACAACATCTACCCCACTCTTAAACACTTCCAGGGATGGGGACTCCACCACCTCCCTGGGCAGGCCATTCCAACGCCTGACAACCCTTTCTGGAAAGAAATCTTCCTAATATCCAGCCTGAACCTCCCCTCGTTCAACTTCAGGCCATTTCCTCTTGTTCTATTGATTGTCACCAGGGAGAACACAACAACTCCCATCTCACTACAACTTCCCTTCATGTAGTTGTAGAGGGCAATAAGGTCTCCCCTCAGCCTTCTTTTCTCAGGGCTAAACAGCCCCACAACTCTCAGCCTTTCCTCATAAGAGACATGCTCCAAACCTTTTACTAGCTTTGTAGCCCACCTCTGTACCCTCTCCAGCACCTCAATATCCTTCTTCTAGAGAGGGGCCCAAAACTGGACACAATATTCGAGGTGTGGCCTCCCCAAAGCCGAGTACAGAGGAATGATCGCTCACCTCCCTGCTCCTGCTGGCCACACTATTCCTGATCCAGGCCAGGATGCCATTGGCCTTCTTGGCCACCTGGGCACACTGCTGGCTCATGTTCAGGCGGCTGTCAATCAACACCCCCAGGTCCTTCTCTGCCAGGCAGCTCTCCAGCCACTGCTCCCCAAGCCTGGAGCGCTGCTGGGGGTTGTTGTGGCCCAAGGGCAGGATCCAGCATTTGGCCTTATTGAAACTCATGGAATTGGCCTTGGCCCAGCGATCCAGCCTATCTAGATCCCTCTGTAGAGCTTCCCTATCCTCAAGCAGATTGATATCTCCACCTGGCTTGGTATCATCTGCAAATTTACCAAGGGTGCACTCTATCCCCTCATCCAAATCACTGATGAAGATATTAAACAGGAGTGGCCCTAGCACTGAGCCCCGGGGGAATTCCCATGGCCCTGCCATCACTCACATCCCTGGTTCCCATGACTCAGATCAAACCTGCCCTTTTCTGGCTGCAGGACCAGAATTTGCAGCAGAGAACTTGGTCATGAGTGTCTCCATCAACTTTGGGCTTTGGAGAAGGGCTGTGCTGCTGTGGTACAGAGAGAGGCACCCTGTGCCTGCTGCAGTATGGCGGGTCCCCTGCTCCCTGAGAGCCCAGGTCTTCTAATAGTGCCGTGTGTGCTGTGCCAGATTAAACTTCTGCTGTAGGGGTGTTTCTGTGTTGGTGTCTTGGTAAGCTGCTGGGGAGCACCCAGAGTGAACACACACTGATCCAAGTCGCAACCCCACACAAAATGTTCCTTTCCACCTGTATTTTGCTTGGAACCAAAACCAATGTGGAAAAGAAAACAAGACAAACACCAAAAACAACTCAACCTACTGCAGCACAAGACCAGGTTGACATGAGGTAGAAGGTCCCAGCAGAGATCCTCAGTGTTGCAGAGAGGACATTTTAAAAGAAGCTGAAGTCACCTGTGGGGAGCAGGAGAATGGGGAATACTCTTCCCAGGAGGACTGGTTCAGAAAGGCTCTTCCACTTCTGGGGACTTGCTATACCTTATTACCTTGTCTTCTCACTCCTCATATCACTGAATTTGCACATTTTGATGTAATAGATGCAATCTTGATACCCTCAAACTCAGCAGAGGTACCTTAACACATAAAATGTGGCATCCTGACCACAGCCAACTCCCAGGCTTGGAGTTCCCAGCTCAAATCTGTTCCTCAATGCAGAACTCTATGAGTGAGGGGAGCATTGCTGCCTACAGGAACAGGACAAAACTCTTCCCTGCACCACAACAGCAAAGTCATTAAGCTGAAGAACGTGCAATAGTGCAAATAACTCTTAATGCTAGAACAATGGCTGCGGAGTCCAAGCAGGCAGATGCAGGGATCCCTACAAGGCTTACCAAAACTTCTGTTTGCTTCTGGGAGCCTTCTGAGGTTCAACAATCTTAAATAAACAGCTCAGCCATTGAAAACCTATCGCTAGCTCGCCTGGCAGCATCCCTGCAGAAAGCAGAAGCTTGTAAAGAAGGCATCGAGCTCCGGTTAGCAGACAAAAGTCGATCACATTTGCAGGGAAAGTTGAAGACAACACAACTGGCTTATGTGGTCAGGAGAAGCTTTCCTTTGCTTTTGGACACAGCAGCAGTGAAACCTGGGGTTTTCAACCTGCAGCCTGAAGATGAACGGGGTCCTCCTGCACCCAGAGACCTGGGAACAAAGCAAAGGCAGGATGCCCATGGAGAGGTGTTCTTTCAGGAGTATTGCAGTGACAATAATGATGACCTAGCAATTTAAATTAGGACATACCAGGGCTTTAGAAGAAATGGGATGCTGGTTTTACAGCATGTAGGACAGTCACTGTAAACAGCAACATTTCTCCACAACCATAAAACCTCACAAAGCCCCCAAAACCACAGGCAGGAAATTAAAGAGAATACAGTGTTAAAACACCACCAAATGATCACATCTCTGTAGGGATTATACTGGGAAAAGCTGAAAAAGAACAAAGACCTTGATCTTTCAAACACTCGGCCCATGCTCAGCTTTGCCGTCAGGAGCTGCGAAGGCAGCACTTCAGACCCCAGTGTTTCAGCTGCTCCCAGGCAAGACAAGGCACCAGAGACCACGACCGATGAGGGGAGGGGAGACAAGAGGACCCATGAGACCCCCTTTATTTCTGGCTGGCTCTTTATTAATTCCAAAACTGAAACCGAGTCTAAACTAGCTGATGCTGCAAGCTTATTACACTTGCCTGCATATTTTTTTTCTTAACTTTCCTTTTCTTTTTCTCCAGTGCAGCTCTGTAGTACAGTTTTTATTTTAGCTAATGAATCCCTGCCCACACATGCGAGAGACTCCAAAACACCCACAGACCAGAGGCAGGGGAAGGAAATGCCGGAATTGTTTGCTGAAATCTGGCAGAGGCTATTTTTTGCGAGGAGCCAGAGGAACACAGTGTTCTCCAGAGATCCTGAGAAGGGTGAGGTCAGAGACTGGCTTCTGCCACAAGGCCTCAGCTTTGGGAGGGTTTTTTGTCTTTTACAATTACATAATGTCTTTTCCATGCCTTAAGTTGGTTGCTTCCAGATTGCTGGAGAGAGCTCTGAAATGACACACTGCACAGCTTTAAAATAAAGAAAAAAAGAAAAAAAAGCGCCACACAACACACTTCTGCTCCTATAAAACTGCAAAACCTCGTTTCCTGCCACAGTCCCATATTGTAACAGATGGAGGAAAGAGGGGGGGAAAGGCGCTTTTTTTTTTTTTCCTCTCCATATTATCCATGTGTTGGCAACGCACTGCTGTCACAGAGTGGTGGAAAGTTCATTTACGGGAAACCTTCTGAAACTGGAGCAGCTCATAAAACTTTTAATGCAGAACTGGTTAAAAAATAATGATATGAGACCTCAACGTTTTTTCGGTTCAGCTGGGGAATGTATTATTGGTCTATTTTCACACTTTGAGCAAATGATGATATTAAAAACTATTTTAATCATTAAAAGAAAGAAAAACCCACCTGGAAGGGCAAAGCAGAGATGTAGCGAGACTTCAAGAAGTGAGTCAAGTTCCCTGGGTCTCATGATCCAGACCAAGCGCTAAGAGGGGCCTTATGCTACCTTGCCAAAACAAATTACCCACCCTTACCTAGGGATAAACTTCTTAATAAGGCCTTTAGCTAACACCGACCAAATGTAAAGAAGCTATGAGGCAGCCTGGAACCTTGCAGGAATGAAAAATGGCACTTAGTAATTTTTGAGTATAGACAGAAGATGAAGATGGTTTGGATGATGGGGTAGAACCACAGGCACCCACGGACTGATAAGGCCGACGCTGAATTGCAAGCTATGCCTCCAGTTGGCCACAGCCTGGAGAAAACCACTCATATCCGGATCCACAAAATTACTTTGGCATCAGACCACTACAGCTTGAAGGCTTGAAGTGACTTTTTCAGCTCTCAGAAAAATGACCGTGTCCCCTGAAATGGTGTTCCCATCCCATCAGAGAGGTGTGAGCATCTGTGGATCCAAAGGGTCTAACAGCAAGAGGAAACATTTGCCCAAGACTCTGCTCTCTGAACACCCTCCACCTCTGATTCTCCAGAGCTTCACTTCTCCCATCCCACGGCCTTTCTATCTTTCCCCTGATTTTGTGCAGATAGCTAGGAGCACAGAGTATAGGGTCGGTAAGTGGGATTAGCAATGAGAGTCTATTTGTCTAGTTTGAGTATCTGGATAGACAGAGCAACTTGGGAGACTCTTGGCCTAAGCCATGGGAAGTTCTGTAAGAGCCACAGTGAGCTGCACCCCTGGGTTAAACAGTTCAGCTGCTCGAAATCCACATGTTCATCATTTGGGTGAATCTCCCAGCTTGGACAAGGAGCAAAGTCAAACACACCCCCCCCCCCCCCCCCCCCCGAAAAAGGTGGAGCAAAAAAAGAATAGGAAACAAGAGAAAGCTGCTCACAAAAAGCTCATTCTGTCCTTCAACGACGGAGCAAAGGCATTTTCTACATAACTTGGACGATACGAACAGGAAATCTGTGTAGTAATGTATTCTCTCAGCCATGCACACGAGGGGTCTCTGTGCCTCTGGAGTGCCTACAATGAGACATTCATTGTCCTTCCTCAGGCATTCCAGTAGGAAGAAGCTACACATTTGACCTTATAAAAAGCAATCATTTTGCCTGGTAAGATGTGGCCAGTAGTAACCCAGGCCTTGCTGGCAGCCTAAAATACACCATAGAAGATACGAGTTGCTACTATGCCGCCGAGTGCTGCATCAGCGTTTCCATATGAAACCACTACTTTCAAGGCTGCTGCAAATGAGCCAAGAAAGAAAAGAAATCTGTCCCCAAGATACTTTTCCTTTCAAAATATATAAACTATGCTGCAGGTTTTCACCTACAATAGAAAAATTTAGAACTGGATATTCTTGTTTTACAACATCTTTGTTCCATATGAAGAGGACTCCTGTGCTCCTTATGATCTTTAAGGTAAGCTTGCTCACCTGCTTTCTGAAAAAGAAATAAAACAGAGGGTTTTTTTTTTTGTTAAAAAATTGGCAAAACAATCAATCTAAAGCTTACAGAGGTCAGTAGTGCTAAATGGAGAAGAGAGAATGAAGATGCCAGTTAATACATCCAGTGACTTGTCTCTTCTAAAATATTTGCTCCATCAGTGTCTGCTATCTATGAATCCCAAAAAGTAAAAAAACCAATAATTAAGACTTTTAGAAGTAATTAGTAATCCTAGGTAAGTTGATTTTCAGTGTCTGCCAGGGAAAAGAGTTAGAAAGGCGGGTCATTGCTTGATAGCACCTGTCTGCATCTCTGCTCCTTTACAGATATCCTGTGCAACCCTGAGGATATTAGGATAATGTTTTTGGCAGGTTAGTACAGAACCTAAAAACCCAGCCAAGTCCCACATACATCACTGGATGCCCTGATGTTGCCAGCAGTTGAGTGCATGTGCTATGATTGGCCTCATACTCCTACTGGTAAAGAAAAGCTTCCCAATCCAAGAGATGTGTCAGGAACAGCGACATCACTTGGGAATCCTGCACCAATAGAGGCAATGCAAGTATATCAGACAGACAAAAAGTGGACAGCACACCAAAATGTTGCCCTCTCCCAGCTGACCCAATGTTGGAGTCGAGACAAAAAGAGGGATGTGCCTGAAAACCTCACCCATTGTGGCTGAGAGCTGCTGGGAAGGACAACGGTATTTCAGACTCTGAACCTGAACATCTTGTGTTTCATGTAATCTCATTGAAAATATTTTGATTTATGATCTCAATTATCCATTAACTGAAATCCCACATCTCAGATATCATGAAATTAAGCAATAATGAATAAGAAGCTGTGCTGTTGAGGCACTTTACAGAGTGATTCATATTAAATAAGAGACTGTGTAGCCAATATAATAGTTTGCCAGATTAACACATGCCTTACTGAATAGTAAATACTTTTATTTGTGGCTGCTTTGGAAACATCATTGCATTCAGTAATTAGCAAAGTGTGCGACTAATAAAATATTAAAAAAAAAGGGAAGAAGAGCATAAAAACTTCGGGTATAAGCAGAGCTTGTACCTTATCCAAGCCTGAAGGAGAATTTAAAGATTTAATTACAGCTAACAAGAACATATTTCAAAGCTCTTTTTGCAGCTTAATAATGCATAGAAGGAAACATTGAAGTGCAATGCTCCCATGGGGAGCAAAGTGTGTTTCTCTGGGAACACATTCAAAACCCAAAGGGAAGTGGAGAGTGATCCAGAGGCCAAAGGGGAAAGGCAAATCCTACCATGAGATGGTCACTTCTTTTCCAGCTTCTGCACATTAAAATTCCTCTTGAGCTCTTCTGAGAAATTCTACATTAGGCAAAGCTCATGGTAAGCAGAGAACCTGAAAAATTGACCTCCAAGGAGCCAACAAGGCTTACAAAACCATCTCTGCCAGTTCTGTTTACTTATGAATATTAATGTGGCACTGATGACAGTTGCTGGCTTTGACAGCACTGGAGACCAAAGACCTTTGTAATTTGTAACATGCAGCCAGCTCGCTCCAAATGCCTGGCCAATGTGGTGGAAGCCAAAGGGCAGCCTATAACAGGGGATGCAGCCACCCATCCCCACGGTCTGACCTTGTCTGAACTCTAAACTTGGGTTTCTTTTGACGACATCGCAGCTCAGCTGGGCTCAGTGCTCAGTTCCTTCAAGCAGTGACCACCAGCTGGGGAAAACATATTCTGATGCTTCAATCTGGGCAGTGTACAGACAAGCGGTATCCTGACCAGCCATGGGCACACCGTCCAGCTTGGACAGCAGCTAGCCTGGACTTTGCTCTGAACTGCAAATCAAGCTCTAAGTCTTAAGTCCCAAACATTTCCTTCCAACTGCATTTTCTTCCTATCACTCTTGTATGTTGAGTTCTTACGGTATTTTCAAGTTAAGATCTCATGGCTCGAGTTGGGGACAAAAGAGATAACCAGATGCTTATGGAACATCTCCACTACAAGCTTTCAACTTTTACAAGTGTTGACAAATCCATAAGATCAGAGTCCCAGCTCACATTGAAACCTGTATCAAACTGATTCCTAGCCATCATTTCTACAGATGCTAGAAAACCTTCTTACTGGAAAATGTGGAATACACAAATACATTTCTTCTGACGGTGCATGTGAAGAAAGTTAGGAGAGATAACACCAGGTGAGAATACCTGAGATGTGTCTTGACCGTGAGATACTGTACATGATGTCAGTCAGATCAGATGCCCTCTAAGATCACAAGCCTTTCATTGTAAATGTGAACCCAGCTGCTTACACAAATCTCCCAAGTGGAAAGGAAAACGTAAGTCATAATCAGCATTTGTAAAGTTCCTAGAGATCCTTGTAAAAAAGGCATGCAGACCTATTTATCACAAAGCACTCTAAAATTATACTATATATACACACTACTGGAGGACTAAAATTGGTATGAAATGTTCCTGTAAAATGGAGGGAGCCACCACAGTAACTAAAACATTAATTACTTTCTACTTGGAAACTACCAGATGAGTTCTATTTCTCCTACTGAACACTCAAATCTATCTCAGAAAATCTTTGAATGAATCTGTTGCTTGAGATTTTGCTGCATTGTACAAGCCTGCTTCAATGAATGTCTTGTAAACAGTGAATTTCAGATAGCTCTCAGTCAAATTTAGAAATTTGTTTCATATTGAATAATTATAGAAGCCCCAGTACCGCACGTGTTCCCCCTTTTGGTGGTTATGCATGAGCTTATCATGCATCACAGGAAACACGTAATGCAGAGTTCATGTTCAGAGCCAACTCGAGCAGACACATTTCACTTGCTTAGAGAAAACCATGCAGCAGAAACACTGCTGTTGGAATGATCACAGAAAGAGAAAAAAGGCTACAGAAAAGGTAAGAAAAAAACCCAACAAACCAACCCCCAAGAAAAGATTCAAACAGACCATTCATATTGAAAGCAAAAATAGTCACAAACTGGTTTGGCATTTGGTTTCCGGCCCCAGTTTACTGAGTGAGGAGTGTGGAGTGAACAGAGGAAATTAGGTACATTTTTGAGGGTTTGACACAGCTTAGAGAATAATTTTCATGACATCAACAAATAGTTTGATTTGGAATCTGAGTACAGAATTCATCTCGCTAACAAGTCCTTACTGGGGTAAAAAAAAGATCATCCTGCAGGTGTGTAGAACTTAAAATCAAACCTTTCCCACTCTTGCATATGAAGAATAAAGGTATTTAAATCCTTCTGTCTTTTATTGAGTAAATCTATCCCTTGAAGCACACTGTGCAGGCAGGGGATTCATCCATGCAGTCTGTCATCGCACATGACCATGTGTCACACAAACATCAGGTATTTGGTTGAAATATCTGTTACTGGGCCACTGCATGGCTAAAAATGGTGGAGAAAAATAAAATAACACTTTAAGCTCCAGACAGCAAACCAGCTATCTAGAGAGACTACTTTTCTTTCTGTAATAAGAGCTGCAGATTACAGACTTTCATGGACAGATTCCTGCTGCTAACACAGATATCTACATCAACAATGAGAATTTTGCCCTAGAAGAGGAGTCTACACCAACAGGGCCAGCCTGCTTCCCAGGTTGGTGCTGGGGTGTCAATAGGAGCTCAGAGCAAAAGCACGTCCATCTGTGCGGACACGCGAGACTCCATGTGGCCCTTGGCGCTGCAGGGATGAATTCCAGTGGTGGTGAAGAGATCACCTCTGTCCTGCTACTGGTGTTCCAGTGGTGCTGTGAGAGCACTCTGGGGCTGCAACCACAGCAACACACACTGACACAGCTAATCGACAGTGTCAGTAAATAGCACTGGAATATATGCAGAGTAAGCCTTGGGGTTTTAGGACCAGGAAAACCGTGCTGCAAAGCACCATCTGTGTGCTGCTTTTTATGTCAGCTCTTAAAGCAGAAAAGATTGCAAAGTCACAGAGTACCTGCCAGCATGCCCCAGAAGCTGTGCAGCAATACAGCAAAGTCATGCATGAGCATCACCTGGGGTAAGAGGCAATTTGTTCTTGGCTATATACAGCTCCATTAAAAGATTATTTTGGCAAATCCCACCTCTATCAAGAGGTACCTCTGGTTATGTACAAATCCTAAGAGGGTCAAAATCCAGCAATAATCCCTATTGTACTAGTACAATGACCTATACCAGAGAGAGTGATTCAGACCAGCTCACTTCAGTTACCCAGTTCTGGGGCCACCCTGTTGGAATATGGCTCCAGAAACTGGAGTCAAGTCATTGTAAAAAGCCCAAGCTCATCAAATCTAAGACTTTGCTTAATAAAGTGACAAAATTCTAGGACAGGACTCACATCCTGAGTCCTCTTTAAAACCACAGATGACAACGAGCTGATTCTTGTTAACTTGCATGTTCTTCCTGAGAAAGATACATTTAAAAACAGTTTTCTCCTGCCAACAAGTTGCTATTAAGATCCATGGGCAAAACTCTGCAATTTATTGGTAGTCAAAGACTATTTGAAAAAGGAAAAAAAAAGGAAAACAAATCCAAAATTATACTACAAACATAATAAATTGCCTTCCCAAAAGCACCCTGTTCATCCTGCATCCAGCACCATCCCAGGCGACCAGCAGTCGCTCATCAATGTTCTTCAGCCAAACCCAGCAATGGTCCACCAAAGGCACGCAATGGCCATCTACATAATGGAGCTGAGAGCCCTCGAGCCTATCCTTGCAGCTGGGATGTTTAACACATCTGGTCCCCTTTTTACCAAACCATACAGATCCTCTGCACCCCAGCTTAGCACACAGCTGTGTACTAGAGAGATGGGTGTTTAAACATTGAAGAGCTTAGCAACAAATGCTAGGTACACAGAGCAGGTAAATCATTTAACAGCTTCTACATGTTTATTAGCCAAAGAAAATGTTCACAGCATGATGTGTCAACAGCAAAAGGTATATTTTTCTGTTTGGACCAGGTAAAAGTTCTGCACTCAACTGAAGCATTAACTTTATTTTCTCTCACAGTTGTGCAGAAAAGAAAAATATGCTATTGAATAAAACCGGGGCCCATAATCCATCTGTCCCTCAAGACAGAAGCTGCCCCAAGTGAAGAATGCACTTGGATTTGCTAACTCTTTCCTGCTTCTCTACACTTTGCATCTCAAGTATGCATCAGTCTCTAGGAAGCTCAGAAACACACTCTAAACTTCTTGGAGCTTGAATTCTCACAGTAACAACCTAGAACACCACCTGCTTCAGGAGCTTATTAGGTTGAGCAGGACTTGTCCTCATCAGTCTGCTGCTCAAGTGTGAAAATAATTATTCTTTGGCACTTTATTCAGTTCCATTATGATCCTTATATTGAAGCTCATTAGCACAAAATACAGCATCTGAGAATTATTAATGTAAAGCAAAATATCCATGTAAAACATAGAGATTGAGAGTTTGAAATCTATGTGTAAGGCTCCATTTCCCAAAGTTTTGGTGGGCCCTAAAGCCACCTAGGTCTGGAAACTCTGGGAAAAATCCTTCTTGTGTTGGTGCCGATAATGACCCACCCGAGCAACTCAAACAGATGCTTTTATTTAGGCATTTAAAAAGAAAAATCCCCAAACCCCAGACAAAATTTTGGCCTCATGAGGCTGCATGAAGGTGGAGAAGAGAGCACCTTATCATGGGGCTGCGGCAGTCTCTGCAGAGAGGAAAATGTGGCTCTCAAGTCCCTCTGCCCAAGGGGGTCCCACTACCTGGCACCATGCTCTTGGGCGTGCACTGTAACCACAGACAGACAGATCCCACCACGGGCTGTTTAAAAAGAAGGTGGACACACCCTCTCCATGTTTTGTGATAGACAACTATGAACTGATCTCTGTTATAAACATTAGATACTTTAGCCCTGATGAAGAGGAGAACTTAGGCCATACCCTTTTCCAAAACCTTCAGCGCTGGCCTGCTTAGATGCCCCCCATGCACTGAACACTGTGTATCCTATTTATGTGCTACACGTATAGGAGGGCAATGACAAACAGTTTTAGGGTCACAGTCTCCTGAGGCTCCAGATCCTTCCAGCTAAGAACTGCAAAGCTACAGTATCTTGTCCCTTAAAAGGAAACTGTTTGCAGATACAGATCAAATACAACAGGAACACCACAACCACCCTGCACATCACGCTTTGTCTTTCCACTGAAACATCTCGAGAAGCAGAAAAGCTGCAGTGTTCTCCACACACGGACGTCACACCACCAAGGATCCCACCCCACTGACTGCTGCACCTTTTCTCAAGAACTTGTTCCTCAAGGCTGAGACTCCCCTGAATCAGGGGAAACTCCAGAAGCAGCTTCACCACCTTTCACTTCCATGAAAGTAGCAAAACTGGGCCAGATCACAAGATAAAATATAGGACCACACCTCTTAACAACACCTTGAAAATTTTATCAGCTTCAGAGTAGGTTTCTGTACATCAGCCTAAGGAAACGGCAGCGGGCTGTGCTCAGCACTTGCTCTTGCGCATCAACCCTCCAGCACATTTTGCAAGGTGCACACACCATCCTGTTGGCTCCTTGAGGATTAATGGCTGCCCCTTCCTTTACAGGCTGGGCCACTGCTGCTAATCAGTCACCCAGTAAAAAGAAAAGGAGCTGGTCTACGTGCTCAGAGGCTGGTGTGCACATAATTACCTCACCGACCTCAGCTGCTGAACGTGAAGGTTAAACACAAGAGCGGATATGAACTTTGGACACTCATCAAAGATACGCTTGGTAACAGGGGGAATGTTTAGAGAGGAGATAAACAAAACTGTGTGGAAGACCAGAGAGGGGGGGTCCTGAAATGACTGCTCCCACAGAGCCCACCACCTGAAGGACACACTGGGAGCTTCATTGCTGCTGTTCACTTGCTTTACATCTGTAGCTACACACTTTACTTCTTGAACCGCTTTTGAGGCTGAAGCTAACCCAGGAGCAGGCAGCATTTACACTGCAAGAGATGTGCATGACTGGCACCTTCCTGCATGCTCGTTACCGCTACCAAATACTTTTTTTTTTGTCCCTTCATTATCTCTCTTGTAGAGTGATTTGTTGGATCTGCTGGGACACGCAGTGGGTTTTGTCTCAAAGTAATGAGAGCCGAGTGGTATGCCATGTCACAACTGTGCTGTTAATGATGAACAAGAGCAGCAGCCCTCAGCCTCTGTAGGCAGGGCAACACCCACACCTGAGAGCCAGTCCCTGTTTAGAGCTGATGGTGAAGAGCTGCAAGGTCAAAAGTGAGAATGAAAAAAAAAAAATTGGAAAAAAAAAAATTAAAAATCTATTCTTCCCTTCTTGGTTCCACTTTATTCCGCAGGGTTTTTTGGGGTTGGTTTGTTTGGCTTTAAGTAAAACTCATGGAATGTAATTAAAAATATAGGCTAAACTTAAACCAAAAAAAAGGGAATTAGGCAAAAAATTTTTTTCATTACATATCTCTTTGAAACGAATGTTGCCTTATACTAAGAAACTTTCAGATGCAGGAATAGGAGCACAGAGTTTTCTTGACTTTCAACTCCCTTTCTCTAGGAGCAAACAGGAAAACAGTGTGAGCAATGCACACATGAACTCTACCCAGTAACTCCAGTAATGAGACTCAAAAAAGTAATGTAGTTCTGAGTGACTGTGGGATAGGAAGGAGGACAATTATTTCAATCTGATATATTCCAATGACTTTTCCAGCCCAAAAGCTCTTCCTCTAACAGAGGCTGCATCTGGCACAATGTCTTTATCTGATCCTTTATCTGTACAGAGGAAAGAGTGCCAGGCCCATCGCTTCCTATGAGCATATGTCACTGTGGTTAATCTATAACATCCCTCATTATGTCTTCACATACAACAAGGGGTTGACGTGATGCTTTACATGTCCATTCTCCTCTAACATCAACTCTGAAGGCTTCCACTGCCCCCACCTTGACTGATGTCTTCTCTGGTGCTCTGTGAGAAATGTGAGCCTTGGCTTGCAGAAACTCACGTTGCTTCCCTCTTCAGTTGTAATCTAAATACTGGATAAAATAAACAGGTTATGGCTTATATCATCACTGCACCATCCTGTCCTGAATCAGTTCTTACCCTGGGGAACTGCAACTAAGTCACAGAGACTTTGTCTTAAACAAGGACTTTGGGCTAGGAAGAAACGTTTCCACCACCGCCATCACTTGGGGGTAATCGAAGTGGGGAAAGTCCAGGGAAGTGATGGAAAGGTTTGTTTTCTGTGGATTTTTTAGCTGAATGGGTTTGGCTCCACAGGGAAAGGACAAAACCTAGGGACCTTACAGCGAACCTATTAAAGCAGCTGCAAAGGAACAAGCTGCCCACTCCTACCCAAAACTGAAACGGACCTGTGAGAAATAATGTCAGAGGATTGTTTAAAAAGTGAGAACCCACAGACAGAAAATCCTCTGGCAGCTCCCCACCTAAGCATACAGAGTTTCATCTTCTTCTGCAGAGAAATTCCTCCACATTTCGGCTTTCTAGAACAAAATCAACTCTGGCCTGTTGGGACAAAAGCTCTCCTGACGATGAACACAGCAGTTCAACCCAGTCACCTCATAGCTTGTTCCATGTGCTATTCTCTTGCACTAACTACTTGTCAATCACATTTTGCACTGGATTAAACAATCCTGACAAGTACTTTCATCACTCTGCCATCCCACTGAATCCAGTGTTTAAATGCTTTTGTCGATAAAAGTGGTTTAGAAGCCCACCTCTGTGTGCTGATGGGTTCTGTTTGCTCACATTAGTTTAAGCATTCCACAAAGCTGTGCAGCCAGATACCCTCCTTGTCCTCAGCTTCCCATTCTCTCCACTCCACCTGGATTTATGGTTTGGGATCTTGCATACTGATGGGTCATCTGCAAGCTCTCAAATGCTGAAATGAGTGGCTAGCATTTACCGCAGCAAAGAAAAACAGTGTGGCTTTCTTTTCAAGGCTGTGCCTAGATGAGATGCTGTGTTTCGTACAGTGCAGCTGTCCCATTGTGTAGTTTAGAAAAAAGTTGCCATGAATCTGAAAACTACAAAAACATTTTGTCAGGTCACCTACAGCAGCTTCAGTTGTGTGCCATTAATGGGAACGACAGCAATACATTAATCAAATAATCCTGCTGACTTTAATGCATAAGGTGTGTTCTATCTTGCAACTCTTATTACTGGGATGACCCAGTTATAGGTTTATGATTATGGGGTTTTTTTTTCACTCAATTATTTCTGTGAAATTTTAAAACCTACTGCATTGTTTCCCAGTTGTTGAAATGTCCATACATCTCTACATGATCAGATATCACACCAGAGAAGGAGTTCAAACCAAACAACAGTGTTCCCCTTGAATGTGTTGGTTAGTGACTTTAAGGCATCCCTTTTTTCTGTGGAAGAGACAGGCTGCCATTTGCAGGAGATCTTAAGAATGATCAGATAATCAGTTGAGTGGTAACCAGGACTGATTTAAAAAAAAAAAATTTTAAAAACCCAACCCTTGCAGATTAAATACTTTGCTTAAGCCATTCTACACAAAAATAAAGGTCAAGTATATTTTGAAGTCCAATGTTACTTCAAATAAGACATACTCGGTGTTTTGTTTTGCAAGTGCTAAATCGAGATGCCTTACTGATTTCTGATTTTTGAGGAAAGAAAATGGGGATGATGGGTGAAAGTGCTTTTTCGGGAGAAGGTTCACGCAGAGCCATCGTGCCCAGTTCCTGCTACCTGCTGCAGATAGAACTGCTTTTTGCTGGATTAGTGTCAGATGTGGTTCTCCTTAATTACAGTGACAGCTATTCCCCTCTGTAGCTGCTTTGAATCAGGACTGCTAGAATCACGACTGACCACAGCAAAAGGCAGGATTCAGGAGGAGCTGGCATTATCCAGAGCCTCAACCTACAGAAGCGTTTTTGCCTAGAATATTTTCACCTAGGACTCTGAACAAGGACACTTAATTTATGCTCCCACCCCTGCTTGCTGGCTTTGATAAAGTGATTTTACCTCTTGGAACCTTTACATTCACCTTCTGTACTTTCTCCATCACTGACACCCTTTGCCTGTCTTCTTGGGTTAGACTCTAAGCTCTGCAAAGCAGGATGGATCTCCCACCATGGAGGCAGCAGCAGTGTTGAGCTCCAAACATGGCTTTTTCTAAAATGTATGTCAGTATATCGTCATTAACTGCCATAGTCAAATGTGAACATGCATTTCTTATTTTCTCTGCTTTGGTAACTCTTGGTGCTCCTCCTGGGATGTTCAAACTGCCACTGACACAGCACACTGGCCAGCTTGGAGAGCATGACAAAATTTGGAGACACAAGGGCAGACCAGAGCTGTGATTGAACTCTTTCTCCGTAACAGCCAACATGGAAATTTATTCATTCCCTATGACTTACGCTCAGTAGCCTCTTCATTGTAGTGTGATGCACTATTAAGTAAAGAGAATGGTCAATGCAACCACAGGCAGTGAACAAACAGCTATTTGGAGATAAGTCAGGCAGCTAAATAGGCCCTTATGAGGCCAGTGCCACTGAACCCAGGACTCAGATGCCCAATTAGCTCCACCATGGGCCAGAGAGTTGGCCCACAGCCTGTGTTGGAGGGAGACAAATCTTTCGTCAGTGCACAGAGGCGGCTCTGATCTCTTCCACGATGCACATAACATACTCGTGCGAATCCATTTGGGATAACAAAGTGCTTATTTCAGCAACAACATTAACGAAGCCTGATTTACCACTCATTCGTAGCACATTCTTACACTGTCAACATACTTGCCTGAGCTCCTCCTTCCTCACCATGACCATCTTTCACTTCTCTCTCCAGCAAGAACACCCTGCTTTTCCCCCGTGTCTCATCATTCAGCCCAGGGTAACGTCTTCTTTCTATATATCCCCTGCCCTTTCCCTGATCAAGCAGCAGTGTGTGCCAGGGCTGGTGCAGAGTCACTTCCCTGCTGACAGGGGAGCTGCTGGGGGTGAAGACTGGGATGTTAATTGTTGCTGCTGCTCCTCACAGATATGTACTGAAAACAAAGAGGAGAGGAGAAAGGGAGGGGCAGACAGCACAGGAAAAAAAACAAACAAAAAAATCAGGTAGGACCAACACAGTATTACCTTCAATCTTTCTTTTGCTGACTAGCAATAAGCAAAAACGTTCTACTGGGAGGATCATTCAAGCTGGTCTCAGAAATAACCCCATGATGAGAGGGCCTCCGGGGTCTGCATGCAGCAGCAGTGGCAGACACATGCTCAGTGTCTCCATCCCCATCCCTGGGATTCCACACAGCTGTCCAGGGCAGTGATGTCTCCTACAGCACAAACAGCCTTTTCCACGGAGAAATCACAGCTCAATTCATAGGTTTTGTGAAGGCTGATTCAGCTGGGGATCATTCATGGCTTTTCTCAGTCGCAGGAAGTAACACTTCACTCATCGCACAGTCCTGCGGCTGTTGAGAGGGACATTATTGCTCCATAGGACCACAAAACGGACTCCCTGGCTCAGCCCAGTGTGCTGGGCCAAGCAGGTTTGCCCTAACAGAGAGCAGAGGTTTAAGCCACCTTGTTCAAGCCACCCGGGGCCTGGGCAGAGTCTCGCATGTGGGAGAACGCACAGGCAGGAGGTGTCTGCCCCAAGGCAGCCTGCAAACCCAAACCACCACGGACCCTAAACTTCTCACACTGCTTGCTTTTTCTCTCCTCTCCTGATGTCAATTCCTGGTGCAATCCCAGAAATAACATGGACAAATTCTTGGCTTGCTATTTTTGGCAGCTCCTCCCACCAAGGAAAGCGGGAGATTACACTGCGGGCTATTCAGGCAAGCTGGCACGCCGGCCACAAATACGCTTTCTAGCCCGTACGGCTCTCATGATAAATCCTGGCCAAGCTGAACAGACAGCTTCGACTCTGGAGCGTGTTTGGAAGGGCCAGCACTGTGCTAGACAACCCGCCTACATGTTTAGAAGGCGCTATTTATTTATTAAGTATATTTAATGAGTAGAAATAGAGCTGTGTGGTGAGCACAGTGACCAAGGGCGACTGGTGTGGGATGAGAGGCTCCCAGCTCTCCTGACATGTTAAACACACACCGCCTGGCACCACCACCTGGATTGCAAAGATAAGTAGCTGGGTGATCACCTTTTAATCTGCGCATAATTAGCAAGAGGCAGATGTCCATGGCCAGAGAGGCCAAAGCAAACAGGGCCATTTACGGACACTAAGTCACAAAGAAACCTCCTGTATCTAACCTGGTGTGTCCCGAAAACGCAAGCTTAGAAGTAACGCACAGCGTTTCATCAGGTTGCCGCAGAAGCTGCACGCTGTGTAGGGTACACGACGGTATTCACACCCGAAAATGCAGCTTTGTGTTGTGGTAGGTGGTAAATGAAAGAACATTTTGTTACTCTAGGTTTACATGGCACCGCTTCTAGGAGTTTGTCTCCTGTGATGACAATAATATACTTGGATTTTCCTTTTTATTTTTTTTTTAAAGACCAAACAAATGCAGTGCCCACGCACAACTCAAAGCAGTAAAAAACACACCAAACACGGCTGGTTTCAAGAAAACCAGCAGACGGTTTTTAAATTTGCAAATACTTCAATGGCCAAAAGTCTGAAACAGTCCCGAGTTGAAGAAGGTTTTTATGGAAAGTACATGGGATCATTCACACTCTTGCACAATAGATGGGTTGCATCCAAATGAATCCTGCCAGGCCTAAAGATGAAATGTCAAATCATCCCTTTTGGGGCACTAAACCTCAATTTGGTCTCAGAAGGTTTACCTCTTTCACAGCTGAAGCTTGTTTAGACAAAAAGATAAAGCCAAAACTAGGCCAGTTTAGATCCTGCTCTAGTTCTACATTTTTACAAATTCCTGCACTATTCAGACCTAAGAATTTTATTTATCTGATTACAAAGATTCAAGCCAGCTATAACATTTGGACCTGGAAACAGGAAAGGATGTCCCTAGAGAGGAGGCTGTCCAACTTGTGGCTTTGATTCAGAGCCACATCTCATTGTAGGTGGCATTACAGCCAGAATTAACTGCATAGCACTTTGAATCCTTGCACACACCAATGAATCCATAAGCTGGATTCACAAGCCCTAACAGTACCACAGAAAGGAATTTGGGAAGTTTGGGATCTCCAGAACAAAACAAACTAGAGACACATAAGAACATTTTAACTGTGAGATGCTGAGTTCTGCTATGGAGCCAAGTTATCACCCTGATCCCAGCATCATGGCTTGCAGCCAAAATATCTTTCTGGTTCATAAAAAGCAATGAGAAGATACATGTCCTAGTGCAAGACCTACTTCCTGGTCCCAGACCTATTTTCTAGTCCTGTTTTACAGATCTTGTATTGTCTGCCATGTAGTCAACTGTGCGGTGGATGAAAGAGCAACTTTGTGCTGGAGCACAGCAAAATCCACACAAGATGTGCACATTGGGAATCCCAGGTGTATGTCATTGCTCACAAAACAATTGCTGGGAGGCTTGAGAGGGCAGTGTGGGAGGGTAGGAGAATCTGCAGATGGAAGCACTATCCGACTCCTGGGATAGTGGAGAAACTTGACTTTCTGATGAAAAAAATCAAAGTCTAGTTCATTGCCTTGGCCAAGAGCTACACAGTCACCAAATCCTACCGCCATGCCTCAACTAGGACAAAGACACAGGAATGTCTATGCTACATCTAGACATAGATTAAGAGGCCCCCTTTGAAATAAATTGAGCCTACCAGCCACTAGAGCACCTAGACCCAGCCTATATTACATTAGTTTTCTTCAGGGGAACAGCCAGTAAATAAACCCCACTAGGTCAGGGAATGGGGAAAGATTCTGCCCCGCCATATGGACTCATCCAAAAGGCTGTCAACCTGACGATGCTAGGACAAAGAAAGCCCAGATATTTGTAACCATTCACAGGCCAGAAACTCACAGCACGATCCTCCCAATTAGACCTTCAGGTCTAGAAATGCTCAGCCTTTGCAGCGCTTCTGAAGATGGTGGGTCACAACTGACTGGACTGCCAGCAAGTAATTCTCATGGTGTTATAAAGCACATTGAGTTGCCCAAACAGGAGTACTACTCTGTGCTACAGCAGCTATTATCTTATTGAACATCTCACATGGATTCCTGGTAAGGCAGGCTGCAAAGACTTCCATTTTAGTCCTCCTCTGCAAATGCCCATTATGTTCCTCAATTTTCTGAGCTGCAAATTTTCACACTGCTTTCTCTGCCAGTGTTGGCTTTCATTATTACTTTTAAATATAAACTTGGACCAAAAACTCTTCAGATGTTTTAAGTTACAAATCTGTGGAAAAAAAAAAAAGTAGTTTTCTACATTAAAAAGAAAGTTTTGTGTGCAAGTGTGAGGGAGACACGCAGAAGGAAAGAAGCAGGGAATAGCTCAAAAATGGCAATACTTTGAAACCTGAAACTTGGCAAGGGAATGGTTTCTGACAAAGTGTACACTCTGCTAAGTTTAGAAGGAATTGTGGTTGTAAAATAAAGCTACGAACACTTGAGAGTACGCCCTCGTGCACAGACAGCAAAGGACACTGTTCAGATTTAGCTATTAACACACATGTGCCTGAGGATTCTGTTTGCATCACAGAGGGCAATCGCAAATAAGGACTCTCTGGGTCTAAAACCGAAAGCTCCCATGCCTATTTTTAACAATTTGGGGTGTACTAAATTGGATAGGCAAAGTCTTGAGTTTAGGCCAGTGAGCCAATAATTACTAACAGCTTCTGTACTAAGAAGCAACCTTGTGCCTCTTTAAAAGCCATAAAACTCAATCCAACCAGACTACCCCAACACTGTAAAAGTGACCTGCCATTCCTCCTGCTTTCAATCCTCCCTATTTCACTGTCACAAGGAGATGAAAGGGGAGAAGCAATGTCAAGGTAGGCAGAGCACAGATGGCTGCCTGGGGAGCCCCAGGGATAATGTCCCTGGGATTAAACAGGGCAAGTGTCACCAGATGCAAGTCCCAGCACACCAAGGATAAATAATCCCTGCAGTGGGGAGCAGCAATCAGATTAGACACCTTTATTTGCACCAGGCCAGAGCTAGGATTTTTTTCAAGCTTCAATAACCGGTACAACAAGCACCTCTGAACACAGAATCATTTACATGTGCACACTCAGAAATGCTTAAAGAGTTTCAGCATTCATCCCCAGCCTCTACCATCTACCTGCATGAGGAAAAAAACCAGGCTGTTCGAACAAGGTCAGACTAAACCCAGAGTTGCGTGTAGGGCAGCATGGGGAGGATGGAGAGAGTCAGCAATCCCATAAAGGATCACAGCGAGGAGGAGGAGATGTTCCTTCTCTGTCTGGGCGAGGAATGGATGATGCAATTTAAACAAAAAGAATAATCAGTCCGTTGAGACTGGGACTTGGACAACCTGGTCAGTCAGGGATATTCCTCTGCGCACAGGTGTCCACCTGCAAAGTGTGGGTATCTGCATGATACCATACTTTTGCAGATACTGGCTGTGTTAAAGCAACAGCTGATGAAGTCAGTCAGACAGTGCAACAAAAACAGAACTTGTTCTTAAGCATCTAAGATAGAAACTGTGTTCACACTTGGAACTGAGCTCCCAGACCTCCCAGACAGTAAGCAAGAGCATCTCATTATCAGTGACTGCCACTTAAAACTCCACTGGGAGCTTATGGAGAGAACGTCAAACCTAACAGTGTACCCACTTTTCCATTCTTGTGTAGCAGTCTGTGTACTCTGGTTTTTCTCTGTTTCAATTCACATCATCAATGTAGTTGTTTTACAGATGTCCAACGTGGTCCTAGGTATAATTGTACCAGTCCTATCAGTACACATCTTGCTCATGAAGGTCAGGAGACCTTTTCTCCTCTCACATCACAGTTCTACATCCTTCCAGTTCTTCTGTTATTGCTACTTCTCTTTGCTGTGCCTAGCTGAACCCTGAGTGACGCATCCCCATGCTAAGTGCTGTTAGGAGAACAAGAGGACGTTAGACATGGTATTGATGACAGTTAACGTCTTAATATATCAGCAGCTGCTACTTTGATCTCCAAATAGTTGAAATTGTGCTCAAAATTCAGTGCTAGTCCCAGAATTTCTCTCCGCCACTTTTCTACCCCAAAACCAACACATACGGTGGGAAAAGGCAAACACTGTCAATCCCAGCACAAGGCTGAGAACTGCATAAATGCCTTCCGAGATATTTATCCACCAGCTAAATGCTCCCCAGCATAACACCCCAGTATCTGCAGGTTCTGAGTGGTGCCAGTCATCCTCAAATCTCAGAGCCCCATCCTGAGGAAAGCATGTAGAACATAACAGCAGAGTTGTTCCTATTTTAGGCAAGATGAAGCGCAGAGCAGCTCGGAGGTTTCAGTCCGGCTGAGCACTGCTCATTGTTACTGGTATCCATTGTCCAGCCTCAGGCTGTCCTGGCTGCCTCAGTCCCAAACTGCACAGGCACTCAAGAGCCCTGTGGACAAGAACAGCCCCAAGAAGAGCTAGAAATGACAGCAGCCCCATTTCAATTTCATTTTGATATTCACAGTCCTCACCCTGCGGTTGAACAAACAGCTGTAGCAGCACCTTACAGGCCCTCTCAAATCAACCAGTCTGGAAGGGGCCTCACCCAGTCCTTGCCCTGCTTACTGACATTTCCAACAAAAGGTTCAATTTGTGTAATTCAGAAGAAGAGCTCTCTGTTTGCCCATCTTTAGAAGCTGGACTAGAACAACTGAATCCATTTCACTCAGGAAATTCTGTCTGGACACAGACTCACAGAGGCAAATACATGGGTTGCAGCTCAATGTGCCCCTGTAAACACCACATTTCCTTCCTCACACATACATGTAAAAAAGTGGGATGGTTTTGAGCACCCTGCGTTCAGAGAGACCTTTCATTTTAGTTATCCCAGGTAAAAGCAAACAACATCACATGGTACCTCAAGGTGGTTTCTTTTGGCTTTTTATACTTGGAAAACATTGAGTGCATTTTTACGGATCCAAGTAAAGTCCAAACAGGCACTGGCATCACTTCACATTAGTTCCATCATCCTCTGTGCTGCAAGCATGGGAAAAAAAACACCTCAGGCACCGGGGAACGACCTGAACTTTGATCTAAAGAAAACCTGTGCAGAAGGTTGGAAAAAAAAAAATAATGTATGCAAATTATTTTTGCATTTGTCATTTTCCAGTATTATTTTTTCCCCCATCTTTTGTATTTCACCTGTTCCGGGGAAAGGCAAGAATAGAAAAGCAAAAACTCCCAAGGGAACTACCATGAAGTATTTTGAACACAGCTTATTTGAAAGGGTAGTCAGGGACACAGCACATGAAAGCCTGCTCTAATGAGATTTCCAGTTCAATTTTGCCAAATTTAGGACATTTACATATTAGGAATTTAACAGGCATACGAACTGGAATTAATTAATACAAAACTTGCACAATGAAACCTGAGGTACAAGTTGAACATGCTGACCTTACACAGCATTTGACCAGACCTTCAGGGCAAGAATAGGAGGATTTGGGGAACACTTCAACATGTCAAAGAAACTGGGTAAAATGACTTTTCACAGGCTGCATTGTCCAACTACACAAAGGACTGCAGCAAAGCTGCTCTGGCATCAGGATCTCAGCAGAATCAAAGAAAAGGTTTAGATATTAATGTGGATAATGAGAAGACAAATGGCATCCGAATTCCTGGTATTCCAGGGCTGAACGTGGGAGATGACAGCAGGAAAGTATCTCCTTTGAGACAACCACCTCCCAGCTCCTGCACTCTAGATCCAAGAGCCCAGGTCAGAGGTATGATATGAGAGGGACTTCAGTAACACTATGAATTTGCCTGTGTGGTGAAGGGACTTAGGAATCAAGACTACTGTGCTGATACTTTCAATCCTACATCAATGATCCACTGGGCGTTGTTCCTGTCTCTGGAGCTGTCCAGGCAGGAGTGGGCCTTATCCTGCACTAGATGTAGGTCTAGCTCAGAATGACTATAAATACTTTAAAAGAAAATATACAAAATTAACATGTATCCAAAGCTAGATTAGGCCCAAATGCCTTTTTGATGGGAAATCCTGTCACTGGGTGACTTTGCAGGTGATTTCTTTGATGTTGATAAATTCAATAAAGTCAGGGTGGCCACTAGCGAGCTTGAAATAGCCAATGCAGCCTTGAAGCAAGGATGAATTTCAGGATTTCCCTCGAGAACTGGGACCACACAGTGTCTTTCTTCTCTCACTGGGGGCCAAACTTGCATGGCTCTGCTCCAGCCATAATGAGAATCACATAACCAAGACAATACCAGAGAGGCAAGCACAGCCTGTATTCACACCATTTCAGCCAATGCATAGTTTTTGAGACGTTGGTCTCCTGACAACTCACACCCTATTTATTAGTCTCTCCTCTCCCACAGGTGCTGTTCTGTGGGTGAAGCAGAGGAATTCATGCCAGGTCTCTCACTCTTCCCACTTTCCATCAGCAGAGTCCTTTTAAAGAGAAAAAAAAATAAAAATCAAGCAACAACTGGTGACATATGCACAAGCATTTATGCCAGCATAGCTCTGCAAAGCAGGGATATGAAGAGGTGTGATCCTTCACTGATGGAGCTGTGCTGGCAACAAGCCCACTTGTAGATATCGTTATATCAGCAAACCCCTTCTCTCTCTTTTTTTTTTTCTAAACAGAGATAACTTCTGTTTTGCTGTGTATGTCTGTGTCAGCACAAGCATATATTTTTTTCCTTTACATTCTGACAGCACAAAGCACAGCTATGTCCAGATGAGGAAGCTTTTGGTGGGTGTAACAGCCTTTGATGTCTTGTTTTGGGCAGGTGTTCACTGTGCAGCCAAGATCACAGATTTCTTGAAATACAACGAACACAACTCAGGTTACTGGGAAGACATGAGGGAGATGGCTGAAAACATGACTTCAGAAGTCTAGTCACATGCCTAAGTGAAAAGTAGCTGCATTTTCAGACTCAAGAAAAAGTGAGCAGTAGGTCTTGCTGGTGATGGTATGGTGGGTGGGTGGAGAGCAGGCAAAGAAAGAAATAAACACAGCTGAAATAAAGTCTGACTTCTGATCAAGAGAATATATCCATGGAATATAGCATGCAATATTTGCCCAGCTGAACACACGTCAGCAGCAGGCAGTGTGATCCACAACCAC
Organism: Todiramphus chloris collaris; assembly: GCA_025345505.1. Classification (NCBI taxonomy): domain Eukaryota; kingdom Metazoa; phylum Chordata; class Aves; order Coraciiformes; family Alcedinidae; genus Todiramphus; species Todiramphus chloris. The sequence goes on along the minus strand of JANVCC010000038.1, from coordinate 16,939,922 downwards.
AAAGAGAGAGAAATCTGTTGTCAGCAGCAGTCCATAAAAAGGACAGAAATAATTAGAGTTGTTCTAAACAAGGTCCAGTTTTAGCTGCTGCTTCTCTTCCTTTATTTAACAATTGAGGGAGATGGCTCAAAATGATTCAGGGTGAGTTTTGTCCTGGTAAATCTCAGAGCAAGGCCAAAGGTTTGAAATCAATCAGAGCCTCCCTCTTTACCACAAACTTTTCTGTTCATTAAATGAGAGCTGAGCCATAACCTCAGCAAGGCCTGAAAGATTAGCTTGCTGCATCCTCAAAGCAGCTTTCCTGATGGGAACATGGTTGCTGACACCTTGAATTGTTCTAAAATGCTGCACAATTTTCACATCCTGCCCCACAACACACTGAGTCCCCTGGAGCACTGACTCACAGCTCTTCTCCAGCAGAGCTGCCCCTTCCACTTCTCATGAAAGAGGAAAAATATACAGCATTATCTGCAGATAGGGACTAAAAGGGGTTTTATTTCTTTTTTTAAATGATTCAATGCAACTTAAATATTCCTCTATTTGCTGCTGCATGAGTGGTTGATTTGGGCTTTAGGTTAGGGGTGGCTGAAATATAATCGTCAGTTCTTCAACACTATGCCCATGCTTGGACATAGAATCATAGAATGGTTTTGGCTGGAAAAGATCTTCAAGATCATCAATTCCAACCTTACTCCTATCCCTATCAAAAACCACTAAACTACGTCCCTAAGCACATCATCTACCCGGCTCTTAAACACTTCCAGGGACAGTGACTCCACCACCTCCCTGGGCAGGCCATTCCAACGCCTGACAACCCTTTCTGTAAAGAAATGTTTCCTAGTATCCAGCCTGAACCTCCCCAGAGACATCTGTCTTTGCATCATCTTCCAAGCACAAACAGCCTTGCCTTCTACAACTTAGTGGAAATACAACATGACAAGGGAGTCAGAAGACACCATGTAAAGAGAGCAGCCTAGATTATTATGTCAGGTTTTTTACTTTTATATTTTAATGTGAAAACTCCTGGAAGCATCTGACTGATCACCTAGTCTCCCTCCCACAGCAAAAGACTCTTGTTCTCATAATCCTTGCTTCAAGTAAAGAAATAACCAGGAAAAAATAAATGCAGTGCTCAGTGACTGGATCTTCATTATTCACCTTCAAGCCTCCGTGCTCCTCTAGAAGACAGCACAGAGAATACCTGTTCTTGCTGCTGGCCATTTCATACTGAAAATCCCCACAATTCCCCTCCAGCATGAAGACATCCATCAGAAGGAAAGTTATTTTAGATCTGACAGGCAGTCAGGGACAGAGTAAGATTGTTACATAAAGGATCAGTGGGAGTAAACAGGAACATTACTTATAGGCTTCCATCTCAAGGGACCCTTACTGTACCACACAGCCTCTGGGATTCCTCCAAGTGATTAAATGCATAGATCAGCTTTTTGGCAACTATTCAAGACTTCATACCACATATCTGCCCTTTCTCCTGTATGGATGTTCTGTTTATGGTGTGCTTCTGCTGATTCTGTCTCCTTCCATGGAATTTGCACTTAGCACATGAGGGTCTCTCCCATCTGCAGCCAAAGGATGGACCAAAAGATGCATCTTAGCATCCAAGAGCTCCTTGGTAAAGATTTCTCCACTTCAATATATTGTCCTATGCAACGATCACTGCTGTATTCAAGTTTGGAAGCACTTTGTATCCATTTGGCTCCCCAGGTCCTGTTAACTTCAAAAGACATGCACCTGACAAAACCCTCTCCCTTCTAAAACCCTAACTGCTGGTTGGAGCTAACCCATCACACCCTAAAAACCCCACAAGTACATTTTTCAGGTGAATCTTAAAAAAAAAAAAGTTAAATCCAGTAATCACAGGTAAAACCACCCTGTACCAATCAAAAACTCCCTTTAGTCACATCTCAAACTGCCCCGCATTCTGAATTTTTTTCAGATCTCAGTCACTTCAGACTTTAGGACATGATAATTCAAACGAACATAAGCAAAGCCATGCCTCCTGGGTACCTACATCGCACCTCTAATCACAATACTTTTCAGAAGCTTTCTTAACATCAACACTTGAGGTTTAGAAGGTAAAGCTGTGGATTTGGGGCAGTGGTATTTGGGCTGTATTTGGATTCCCCAGTCCTTCCTTCCTAGGAGTTAAGTTCCCCTGAGACACTGAGGAAGCAGAGAATGGAAGAAGCAATCTTGGTCTGTCAGTTTTCTGTGCAGCTCTCAGCCATGCCCATCTCTGGATTTTGTTCTCAAGTGCTGAAACGTTTCAGGCTGTTCAGACAGGGAGAGCTGCACTTTTGGAGGCTGTCCAAACCATCCATTAGGCTTCTCTTAGCATATAAATTGTTCTCCTTGATTCATGGGCAGCACTGTTGCCTCTGAAGAGAATTAACCAGAATGTAACCAGGACTAGTGCACAGACCCGCACAAGTGACTAGGAACAATTTGATCAAAAGCAAAGCAAACAGCATGAATTTTATTCTGATTGAAATGTAGGTTGAATCCTGAAAAGTGGCTTTGTAGAAGCAGAGAGAATGCTTCTGCAGGTGTGCAATCCCCTGAATGCTTCTTTCCATCCATAGTCTTCCCTATCATCCTTTGCAGCACTTATCCTTATTTTCTCTACCAGCTCATCAGAGCCACCAGGTGACTGTCACACACATTTTCCTCACCTTTCTTTGCACATATCAATGATTGGCCAAATCTGAATGCTCAGACCACTGCAAGAGATTCTGCACTTCCTAGACCATCATTCCATGGCAAAATCACTACTGCACTCCTCTGGGCCATCAGTTCTTCACAGAGCTGCATCCCATCTCCATGAGTCCAAGACAAAAAGCAATGAAGCCTGCTCAGGTTGCCTCACCAACATCTCCAGTTACTATCATTTCAGCTCTCACAGTCATTCTTCATCACCAGAGGTATCAAATTGCACCACGCTCCTGAGCAGGGCTCCCACCACTGTCTCCTCCTTGTTTTTCTCTCTTGGCCTTGCACAAGACCCTCTTCTGCCTAGTGGAAAGCAACCAAGTCTATTGACTTTCAGTCTTGCCTGAAGAGTCTTCAACTCCAGATGACAACAAGGACAATAGTTCTCTCAGAGGGTACAATAATAATAACCAACATAGTTGACCTAGCAGAGTAGACATCATGTCTGCTTCTTCCTGGTTTGCCCATGGAAGAATTAACAGCCCAAGGTGGAGACATGCACATCTACAAGCCCTTACTAGTAGGAGCTATGCATGCAAGCAGAGCAGGAGAGAGTTAAGTCAGCAGTATAAGAGCTATCCATACTTCTAGAAGTATTTGTGAGCAGCTATTGAGCCCTCAAATGACAGACCTCAAAAGCCAACTTCACTTCAGTCAGGCAAATACAAATTTTGAGGACCTCCATTAGGGTTATTCAAGGTACACCCTTTTCCCTCCAGAATAATCAAATGCATATCTGGCCTATCATCTGCAGTGCAAACACCACCCAAACGCTGCTAGTGCTGACAAATATATTCTTCCATCATTGCTCAATCACTATTTGCTCAGTCTAGCTCTGTGTGTATTATAATAGCATTTAAAAACAGCCTTCAAAAGCAGATGAATCTGAAATTAACAACAGAGGCATTTTTGCTCTGAGGTCTGGATGAGAGCATAAAATAACTGAACTTTGTTCCTGTGGCTTATTACATCATCCAGCCCTTCTTTGACTGAAAATATTTCTATTCCTCATTCCAGCCCATCTGTTCTTCAGAAAACTCCTTCTCTCTGTTTACTTGAAAAACAACTAACTGGAGGCAAAGGCGCTCCCCCCTCCCAGAGGAAAGTATGTTCATAATTAAGCGAAGAGCATCGCATGTGTATTCCCATTAGAGCATGTGCATGCACACACACGTGTGTGCACATGCCTATTTTTAGTTACACTGTCAAAAATCAGCCTCACATTTCACAGAAAAGGTCTTCTTGACCCGAAAAAACACATCATTATTTCTCATTAGGAAATAAAGAAACAGAATTGTCGAAAATCTCTCTCTGCAGGAAAGCTGTGCTGCGAGATGACAGGACTTTCCCCTGCTGTTGTGTTTTCTTTAGCTTTAATTTACTTTGGTGTGAAAACCAAGCCCAATGAAACTGTCAGCTGGCAGGGAAAGGAAGAAGAGGGTTAGGACAATGGTGCTGCCCTCGCCTTCCTGTGTGGGTTAGGAGAGGCATTTTGGGTCTTCAGATGAAAAAAAAGCATTCCACCAACAGAGGTTCATCTCATTCAGCACAACCTCACCTGCACTCCAGTTCAGGCTGCCTCTGCTGCTGCATCTTTTCTTGCACTGGAAGGAAACCAAGCTGAAGTGGTACAAACACTTTCTTATCAGTGCAATCCACATCACCAGTGTATGAAATATTTCTACTAAGACAGTTGAGCACATTGTTAACAAGAGAGGTATTCTCCCTCTTTTGCTATCTATAATGGGGAAATGACACATTCCCCTTTGTCTTATCCTTCCTTATTATAATCACTTCTGGAAAGCCACCGCTAATTTACCATTTGCTGAGGCAGTGCTTGTAATGAGATGGGTCTCAACTGAGTTCGTGGCCTCAGGACACAAGCTTAGCACACACAACAGAGGAGCATGGAAAGAAAGCTTCATTGCACTGTTCCCAGGAACAACACCCGCATGCCTGCCAGGCCCTTGGGACACAAATGCTCTGAAGAAATCCTAAATGAGTCAAGGCTGAGCTCATTTAAAACAACGACCACAAAACCACACATGAAGGGGTGAAACCCCTTCTAATGACTGCACTGATGAATTCTCAGAAATTGCCAGCTGAGGGGAAATGCATCTGTACTTTCTGACAGAGAAATCACTTGGGCAAGGCTGCCTGGTGTCAGTTTTCTTCCCTGACAGAGCAGGGAGGTAGAGCAGACCTCCAGGATGCGCATCCAAGGTGGTAGGGCTCAGAAGGATGCACAACTCAGGTTCAGAATCCATACCTTCCTCAGGAGCTGATTTATTTTCCCCAGGAAAAAGGAGAGGCTATGTAAGTTTGAACAGCGACACTCAGGTTTTTCCTTCCAGATACATCTCCAAGCTAGACAAATGCTACCACATGGGACATGACACACTGCACAACAGCCCAGACTAGCAGGTTTTCTAGGTAGGGTTGGAGGAGATCATTCATACTTCATGCTCACCGTACCCTTGCTGTCTCTTTTAACATCCTTAACGTCTACCTAATTTGGTCTCTGATACAGGTAGATGTGTATTGGGACCATTAGTAGTTGTGTTAAAAGGAACTCCACCAATGCAAGTCTACTTTGCTGCCTGTGGTGTATCAAAAACTGCCCCTTTCTATATACAGGATCCATTGTAATTGGTTACACTTGGTAACCAGTGGTTTCAGTGCAATTGCTGAAGAGAATATGCTATGCAAGAGTATAAAAATCTTAGCAGCAAACCACTGTGGGCTTGAAGCACTTGAAGTCTGTGTAGACATGGTACACAAAGAATGGGAAAGAAAACAGGTATTGAGAAAGATAAGATCATTAGGGCTCCAGAAGTAAGGAAATGCTCTCCTGGGGTATGCAACCCACAAATCCCCACAAATAGGAAGCAATACCAGGTTCAAAATTAAACTCTTTCCAGTGATAAAATGAAAAAGACCTATGACTTTCATAGGTGAAGGAGGTGAGCACATCCACCTTCAAGCCACCTGCAGCCATTTTTTCCAGTTGGAACTACTGAGCAAACCCTACCCAAACTCTTGGAGAGATTGTAGCGTGCAGGAGACCCGTTTCTGCACAAATATACCTTTTGCCACATTTTTCAGCCTGGCTGTGAAAGGGGCACTTACCAGCTCTTTGTTCAGCTACTGTGCAAAGTCCTAAGGACTGCTGCAAGGAGGAACTGTAAGAGTCCAGTTTGTCATTAGTGCTTATGTCAACGTTATCCGGCGCGATCACTCATCTGTAGCACATTTCCCAAGAGAAGAAAGAAAACCCACACTACTGGCTTTTAGAAAAAAAGACGAACACACTCCAAGCAATACTCTTTAAGTCTGCATTCACGTTGAGAATGAAACGGGTTTGTCATGTCCTGCTTTACCCATAGGAGTACAAAATGCAAGTGGCTTGGCCTTTCTTCTACCTCTTTTTGACACTGTCAGAAGACTCCTTGATGCCTGAGGAGTACATCAGGTAGATCGCTACACTCAACCCATTTAACTCCATGAAGCAAAGTGGCCATGCTCACAATGAATTTTGTTTCCCATACAGAATGAAACAGATCTTGCAAAGAGCATTATTGCAGAGAACAGAGTTTAAAGAGAGTACTTGCCTGTGATCTTCAGGCATCACAGCATCCTTAGTTAAAAGAGATCAAAGAACTAAACCTTTAAATTTTTAAATCTCAGTTTTGAAACTGGATATATCTAATATATCCAGTTTTCAGATAAAATAAGTTATTGTCCTATCCCACTGCAGTCCATAGGAGCTGCCATTGACTTCAACAGGAGCAAAGCAATCTAATAGTTAAGGAAGAGGCCTTTCTACAGACGTTCAAAATAAGCTTCCGTGTCCTTAAGCCTGAAGTCTCTAACCTCTTCCTGACTTGTGGTATCAAAGTATTAAACTGATTTGTCTGACTTTTTTCCCAGTTCACTACAGTCCTCCTGTTGGAGGGTCACCTGCTCTATGCAATAACCCTTTCAGCTTCCACCACAGCACCTCTCTGGATGTCGACTAGAGATAAGGAATGCACAGCAGGAGAGGGTATTTTCTTCCTGTTTGGCTGTAGCTTCATCTTTCTGCTTGGCTCTGGATAGTGTTACCGAACACCGACCTTTTTTTCAAGCTTAGGCAAAACTGGCATAACAGATGTTCCTGATGTCCTGGAACCCATCCAAATCATCCATTAGCCACAAGTTCACAGACTGATACATCTTCCAAAAGGCTCACGGGCAATGCTATTGTTTCTAAAAAGAATTTAACTTCAGGTAAATGAAAATAAGATTTATTGCTTGGGACAGGTTGCATGCAGTAAATAACTCAGAATTTATGAATTGTCATCCATAAGACTCCATTCATCTGCAGTGATGAGGGGCTCTCAGACCACTCAGCACAGTAACTCTCCAGGAAATCGCTGTTATTTATGCACATTGCTGTAGGAAGCCTGGATATGGATCACATCTCCACAGTGCTAGGCACTACCCAAATGTGTCAGGTCACCATAGTCACATTAGGCTGATAGTGCAGGTTGATATGGCCCCGAGTAGGAACTCCTACCAGCATCTCTTCCTATACCTCCTCTTCTATCTGCTGCGTTATCAGGTGATGCAGACCATTCACGAGCCAGACAGGCAGCTTGTTCTGGGGAAGGGGCTGTCAAGAGACCCTCAGTTCCTAGTCACAAGGTTGAGTCCTTGGTGTGGTGATCACCAAGGCACACAAGGCCACAACAGAGCCCTAGAGACATATTGCCATGCAGGACCTTCCCTCCCTATTGCTCCCTCCCACTGGATGCTGGGGGACTCTTCAAGGCCGGGCATGTTGCTGTCTAGCAGAAAACATAGCACCCCAGTTTAGAGACCCTCTCTTTCCCATCAGCAGAGAGCCTTTGGCCTTGCTCCCAGTCTCCAGTCTTCTCAGCAGCATCAGTCCCAAGCAGCGAGAGGTCCCTACCATCAGCACTAACATGGATCTGCTGAGGCTCCTTCCTACATCATTTTCTGTCTTTCCACTATTACTGAATTCCCTTCAACCCCACAAAGCCTGTAATGTTGCACTGCCAAACACAGGGTGGATTTCTCACCCCTAGATAGCTCGCTAGACCCTTAGGAATCACCATATACAACTGTGGCCTACACCGCACATCCTAAAAACACCTGCAGCAAGGGCTAGTAGCAGCCCAGCTCAAGTTTGATGTTAAACCAGAGCTCCAGAGTTTTGCTGCTTCAGATCCCCTGGTTTGCCCAACACCTATGGCCTTTTAGCAGTTTCACACACCCTCTGGAAATATATTCTTAATAACACTGCTGCAAAATCACCTCAAGGAACCAAGCCACCATCAATCCCAATGTGTGCAGCCCACAAAGCTGAGCTATCTGCTTCTAAACACTTGGAGCAGAGCTGACCCTTCAGAAACTCTCCACTCTAGGACCTGCTGGTAGTCTATGGTGAAGGGGAAAACTTTACTTCATGCTTGTGGGTTTTTACATCATGGGAAAAGAAAACAAAGACACAACAAAACCAAACCCCACAAAAAACCCAAACTGAATCCTCATCTGTTTTTCAGTATTGTTCAGCATTGATTTTCTGTGGCAAGGCGGGGGTGGGAGGGGACATTAATGTGTGACAGAGACACCCCTGTGAACAAAAGCTGTTTACAATTATGCAATACTTTGTCTTATTAGAGATCGTTGCCACCAATAGCACAGAGATCAGGGCCAGTTGCGGTCTGGTGTGCGTCTCTTCCCCCCTCCCGGCCCTCTTCTTTGAGACTTCAAACCTGACTCAAACACACAGATATTTACATGGTGGCTGAATAACCACTCAAACAATATGAAAATCGCCACAAGCAAGAATCCTCTGAGTCAGCAATGAGGAAAAAACCCTTTTACCAAATCCACACAAACCAGAGTGCAGGACAGCAGCAGTGCCAGGGTGGCTAGCAGCATCTGTGCGAAAATGGTACTCTCAGAAGCACAAGCAGGTTGAAACCTTCCCTTGCAGTTACAGCAAACAAGGAGACCTGTCTGCATGCAGAAACCTCCTGCTACTGATTCTGCTGCACTGAAGAAAGCAGCAGTACAGACTTCATCAAGGCTCGAGTCACACAAAATAGAAACTCATAAAAAATAAAATTATCAAGTTGAATCTACATTCATATCCTTGAAGCAGACAGGGTTTAACTAACAGGTTGATTCTGCCACTGACTACACACAGAGCAATGGAAAAATGCCAGAATTTCACTCATTTTCGGGACAGTATTCATTTGGGGTAGCTGGTAATTCTTAACCCCTCAGAGTTATCCAGTATTTAATCGCAAAAATAGTTTCACAGTTAATTTGTAGGGGAGAAAAAAAAAAAAAGGGTGATTTCAAGTGACCTTTTAAAGATGATATTCAATCTCACAGACCACAAGTCCCAACTATCCAGAGTTACCTAGAAAGAAACATTAAGAAGAAAAGTATGTTTGAGCAACTCACCTCCAAATGCTGGGTTTTCTCCATCAGTTGCAGCAAGCACTGCCCCCAGTGCAGGCTCCATTTTAGGAGCAGAAGATCTGGGCATCATGAAGCAACCAGAGCAAAACCAGCAATCCTTGGATGAGCTGCCAGTCTGACTCTTGCAAGATCTGGTTTTCCCTCCATCACTGGCACTGCTGCTCTTGTCTGTGCCCTCAGCCAGTCACATGATTAGTACTTCTGTCAAAGAAAAAAGTAAAATAAAATCACATCTCATTGGTCATCTTGCCTGGTAAGACCAAAGACCCTTGGAGCAGGGCTATCTCTCCCCATGTGCTCTGTCCAGCCTGGATAGACATGGTCAGCCAGTCTCAAAACACAACTGCTGATGAGCAGCAACTGCTAAGGAGCATATACACGTGTAGACAGAGAAGGTGTTCCCCCTCCCTGCCAAACATGTCTATGTTTCCTTGGCAGGAATGAAAGAGTTGATGAAGAGGTTAAGCTCAGATGTGTTAATAAAATGCCCAGTTACCAAAACACCTTTTAGGAGATGCCTCTGATCTCAAGTCTCCAGACACACATCCACATTCCTGCAACCCCAGGAGAACGGTCACAGACTTTATTTTTAAGCCCTCAGCACCTTTCCCATTTCACCAAATGATATATTTTGTACACACTATTAGAGACACTTAATTTCAAAATCCTGGTTGTAAAAATGCATCTAACCAGTCCTACAGCTTTAACAAACCTCCAAACAAAGGGCAGGCAAGTCACTGTTTCTGACATGCAGCGAGGTGCTGCCTTGGCATGGCCCAGAGGGCCATACCTTATTTACCAGCCACTTCCAGGACACCACAAACCCCCACTATCAGGCAATGAGCTGGTGGCCACCAGACAAAAAAACCAGGGGGCCCTGGCTTCCAGAAACCCATCACTTTGACTAGATTGATTAGAAATTTTGGTCAGGATTGTAACACCTTGCAGTGTCTCTCAGGTGGATGAGAAGACAGGTTTTAGGGTCTGCATTTGGCAAGTGTGGCTCTAATGCACATGTCTTTCAGCCAGCATCAATTCAGAGACTCAGAAGTCTTTGCTTCTACAGTTTGATGGTGTCTGCAAACGGACCGAAGATGACTACGCTAACGAGGCTTTCCCCAGAAAGGGCAGAGGCACTTGTGGCACTTGGCAGCAGACACAGCAGCGCAGCACTGAGATACAGCAGCTTGAAAACCGCTTCTGCCATTTGCCTGGCAAACTCACAACTGTCTTCCTCATTGGCAGCTCTTGCTAAAACATTAATGATCTCTGATCAGTTCCACTCTGCTCCCACACTGGGATTAAGCCCCAAGATGTGCAGAATCCATGATAATCACCCTGAGAAACTGAGGAGGCCGTATCACATCTGCTGGCCGAAAGGCCTAGGAGCTCTGAGAGCTCTCACTCAGGGTTCATGAGTAGGGGTCCTGGTGTCCCAGTGACTGGGGTTACTACCACAGCAGACTTGATTAATTGATTTACTATAACAAAAGGATCTTGTGTTTATCACATTTAACATGGGCCAAAGACTTCCATGCACATTTCAACCTGTGCGTTCCAACTTCAAGTCCAACAACTGCAGCTAAGAGGAGTAAAAGACCTGTGAAAATCCAATTACCTCAAATTCACAGGATTGAAAAGTCTATGCTGGCATGATCACCTCTACATTTCATAGAATCATGGGAAGTTTTGGTCTGGAAGGGATCTTTAAAGCTTATCTAACCCTTCCCCCTTTACAGTGAGCAGGGACATCTGCAACTAGAGCAGGTTGCTCAGAGCCCATTTGGTCTCTAAGAGGCAGAACCTCATGAGCTCCTGAAGCCTCTCCCAGCTGGCAGTTATGCAACGCGGGACTCGTCTTTTCCAGAGGGCTGGTTGTCCTCACAGCACCCATCTGCAGGCTCTCCCGCCCAGTCGGCATTAAAACACCAGGACACAGGGTTCCTCCTGAAGTGAGACCAGATAGGCTGTGAACTCCTTTCTGAAATGCTTTCAGGTTAGCTGCTCCTCTGCCCTGCTTGGCTGTCCCCTCTAAAGTTGTGCTTACAATGGCAGCCACCTACATCTATGCTAAACAACCTGTATCACCACAGGCTGTCCTATACTTCTCCTTCAAGTTCCTCTGCAGGTTCCGTACAGTTCCACCACATTTGTCCCTCAGAACTGCAGGCCAGCCCCATGTCTACACAGCTGCTGCTCACACCTGGTACCACAGCTCAGGGGTGTCCTAATAACACCAATGCTTTCCTCCAGAATCACTCCATTGGAGACTTCCCATTGCTCTGCCAGCCTCCTTACTCATTCCCGGATCACCTCTCTACACTACCCCCATATTCTTCTGCCTCTCCCCACCCTGTCTTGTTTCTCTTTGCAAGGCCCTTTTCTTTGGAAATGACACAATTTCCCTTTGGGGGAGATTAGCAAGCAGGGTTTGGCCGTTGTGCCTGGAATCTCTCAGCAAGGAGCAGTAGGTGGGAAAAAGAAATAATATATAACTTCTTGTGCTCAATGGCCCCTCTGTGTGTGTGCTCCTCGCGTGGGCAGTGGTTAATCACTCTGCTTTCAGTGCCACTGCTCTACCGCTAAAGTATCACGTCCTTTGTTAAACATGGGGCTGCAGCCGTGTGGTCTGCACATCTTTCCACTCACCAGGCCCCGTGTGAGAGGCACGGGTGCTTGCCAGCCCTTCAGCAGACACAGGCATCCCCCAAGGTCCTTGGGGGGGGGGGGGGGCAGGATTCAAAACAAACAACATACTGCCAAAACCTGTTCCTTTTCTTATTCCAGTGCTTAAAATAAATACAGAGTGAACAAGACTAATTGAAGCCATGGAGAAAGGAAATATGTGAGGTGAGCATAGAGAGAAAAGGGGAAAGGCTGTGAGAACTAAAAGGGAAATGTCTTGTTGGGACAGGTTTCCCACAGGATCACAACTACTGGAGCTGCACTGGACTCAGGGAAGAGCACTCTTCAAAAACCTTGAGGAAATGGAAGGGTGATTGTGAGCAAAGGGCTCATTTCCTCCACAGATTTTTTTATTTTTAGGATTCATTTACTATCATGATGTGTCAGGCCAGCTCTTCAGGTTAAGGTTTTTCCATCATTTCCTGGGAAACCATTCCTTGCATTAACAATGCTCAAGGCCAAATCTCCATCTGGCATATATTCCCACTGCTTTCAGTGAAGCCACAACCAGCAACAGCAGCAAATCTGCTCAGACCATCCTTAAACTTTTCTTAACTTCCTCTGCTGCCTCTTACACTAAAGCCCCTTTGGGCTAGTGCACCTCTTCCTTCAAATACTTCAAAGTACATTCAACTTTTCACTGTTTCAGCAAGGTAACCTTAGCTGTTGTAGCCATTCCTTCCATCCATGCCATTCTTGCACACTCAGTCTGGTGTGGAGCCTCCTGGTCCTACACATTTTTGAATGCTTCTGTGAAGCGAGCAGAAACCCCACAATTTCTGAGGTGGGGTTGGGTCTGGCACAGGATGCAGTCAAAGAAACCAGCGGATTAACAGCCATTAGGGAACCTCAGCCAGGCTTCAGACATAAAACCCAATACTTCCTGCGTGGCTGAGGAACACATGCCTGAGGGACAGTGCCCTTTTATGTGCTCCCAGACACGCTGTGTGCACTTGGTTCTCGAGAGTCTAATAAGCTTCATTCAGCAGGAGCAAAAAATAGACAAAGATGAAATCAAATATCATGACATTTTCTCAATGTTTCTAGTCAAACAGAAAATTAAACAGGCTCAGTATTATTGCCAGAATGTTAATTTATGCACTGCTTTGGGGAAAGCAGACCCAGGCACACACGGAAGGTCAGGTTTAACACTGTTATTAGCTGTCCCCTCCTTCCTCCTAGAAATCCTCATGGAGCTACTTCCCAGTCAAAGGAGAAATATTGAACATGGGGAAGAGGAGGATGAAGGGCTGGAGCTTTACAGAGAAAAGGAAAGTGGGGACATTTCAAATCACCTGGTGCCAGGCAAACTGTGAGGGCACTATGCACCCCAAAAATCATCTCAAGCTCTGCCCATTCATGCAACAGCTTCTGCATATAAGTGTTGTGGGTACATGATACTGGTGGGCTTGTTTTTTTTTTCCTGTTATGACACAGTGACACTAAAACCTATTATCCTGTGCCTATAAAATAGATAGTGGGAGAGACTTTGCCCTCTTCAAATATCAAAGGTTGAATTAATAAATAAGGCACAGAATCTGAATCAACGTTCTAATAATGCGAGTTAAGGGAGCAGAGATACTACACTGTGCTTCTTAAAGCACTGTGAGGGAGGGCAGGAGAGACAGCCTAAAGACAGTAGCCTACAAATGACAAAGATTTTCTAAGTACGACCCTTGCCTCAGGCTTCTTGAAATCAGGTTTTGTGCCATATCTGTACATTGACACGTATGTGGAAATCACATACACCCTTCAGGCTGGAAGCCTCCTCCTGGGAATTAAATCCCTTGTTTTTACACAATGCAGAACACAGCTGGCAATGTAAAACTAGTGCTGGCTGCTCTGGCAACACAAACAGAGGAGAGCTGGGTGCAGAAGGGAGGAGAATTTGGAAAAAGTACCAAATCATCCATCTCCTCAGGAACCAAACAGCAGCTGCAGCTGTGGAAACGGATCTCCAAAACTGTCAGCGTCATTAGAGGAAGAGGGAACCCTCCTTCCATGAAATCACACCACACAGAGTCCATGACCACAGTGTTGTCAGTTTACTGGGGACAGCAGTTGATGTGTGGGTTCCCCACTGAGCTGTGGTAGTCCTGAACAGATTTTGGGTCATCTTTCTGAATTCGCTGGCAACTGAAGGAGATGGATAGGAAAAATGGGCTGACTGCAGATGGAATGTGAACCTGAAGCACTTGTTGGAATGAGCACTCATTACATTCAAAGACTCGCAAGAGAATTGGACGCTGTAATGATTTTTAACAAGTTTGAGCCAACAGATGCACTGTGAACACCTCACAAAATCCCTCTACTGAATTCATATTTACCAGTGCTTGGAAGTGTCTTTTTCTTGGAAGATCAAACATCCTGATTCCTTCCAACTAATTAAATGGATTTCCCTGGGAATAAATTTTAGTTGTCAACTAATCAGATGGTGCATTTTAATAAGATGCTGGTTTTCCAGAATTGAAGTATCTGATTCCCAGTGTTTTGTTTAGACTGTGTACTCTGTTTAGGATTTAAGTCTAGGTTGTTAGCAAAGAAGTTAACAGCTTACTAAAAAAATTTATACCACAAATTCAAGCTCCAATTTCAGGGTTTTTGCTTCTCCCTTCACATCCTTATTAGGGTCTTCCTGTCTTGATTTCTTTGGAGAACAGTGAAAACTTAGCACATCACCAATATTCCTTGTGTCTTTTTGGATACTAACAACTGTTTGTTGCCATACCAAGAAGCTTGGTGTCCCTTAATTTTGTCTCAAGCCATTTCTCCGATCAGATATAAGTGAGGAATGAAGGCTTCATTAATGTGCTTAACAGCTAGTGTTTCCAGAATAATACTGCCAGAAACAAAAACCACAACAACCCAACCCACCACCACCAAAAACCCAACAGATACAGCGAGTAAAAGAAGCAACAAGGATTTCTAAAGGCAATCACTAGAAAGGACTTAAATTGTCCTGATATGTCCCCGAGCTTTCAGCAATGTAGATTACTTTATCACTACTGCAGGTGAAGAAAAACACAGCTCAATTCAAACCAGGTGTAGAAACTGGTCCACTTACTGAAAGACTCTTAATTTACTCTTTAAAACCTGTAACATGTCAATCCAGCAATTCAGTTTTCAGTGATTTAGTAGCAATGGGACCAAAATATAGAAGGCAAGCACAGGAGAGGTGACAATCTGGACTGAAACAATCAATGAGCCTCTTGGGAACAATCTCTCATATTCTTCCCTGGTGATATAACTATGAAGTAACCCCACCTGGTAACTCATATTACTTCTATGAGTGAAATACTTATGCCTGAATAGCCTGTGTTACCACACATGGGAGTGACCAAGCCCCGAGATGCATCTGGTCACATTGCATTCATTCCCCAGAGGAACTTAGATCCAGTTTCTTGCCAGGAGCTTTTTAGGGGTATCACAAACCATGCACCAATAGATTACTCGTAGACAATGTCACAATAAGAGAACATCACCAAAGCCTTGCAGAACAAATCATTAGCACATTGAAATCACTATGGGTAATGCTTGGAATTCTGTTCTAGGTACCAACTCTTCAGGGCATTAGTCCTGGTTTAAGTAGGAAGACATTCAAGTAGGAGACAGGTTTTTTTAGTTTTCTTGTCAGGAAGCGTCTCCGTGCATGCAACAACAGAGGCCAGTTATATGAGGTACAACACTAGGGCTACAAATGAACATTCATAGAACGGCTTGGGCTGAAAGGGACCTTAGAGATCATCTAACCCAACCTCCCTGCCATGGGCAGAGACAACTCTTAACTAGGCCAGAGTGCTCAAGTCCTCGTCCAGCCTGGCCATGAACACCTCCAGGCAGGGGCATCCACAGACTCACTGGGCAATCTGTTCCAGAGTCTCACCACCCTCATACTGAAGAACTTCTTCCTAAGATCCAGTCTAGACCTATTTTCCCTCACTTTAAAACCACTTTCCCTCATCTTGTTTGCTGGACACTCTTGTGAAGAATCCCTCTCCAGCTTTTCTGTAGGTTCCCTTCAGGTATTAGAAGGCAGTTATAAGGTCCCCACAAAAGTATCCTCTAGGCTGACCAATCCCAGCTCCCTCTCTATCCTCATAGCAAAGGGTGCTCCAGCCCCTGGACCATCTTTGCAGCCCTCCCCTGGACTTGTTCCAACAAATCTATGTCCCTCTTACAGTGGGGAAGCCAGGACTGGATGCAGTATTCGAGGTGGGGTCTCACAAGAGCAGAGTAGAGGGGCAGAGTCACCTCTCTTGATCTGTGGGACACGCTCCTCTAGGATGCGGGTGGCCTTCTGGTCCACATGAGCACACTCCTGGCTCATGTTGAGCTTCTCACCAATTAACACCCCCAAGTCCTTCTCTTCAGGGCTACTCTCAAGCCAGTCTGTACCCAGTCTGTAACTGTGCCTGGCCCAGCCCAGATGCAGGACCTTGTCCTTTGACTTGTTGAACTTCAAGCAGTTTGCATTGCCCCATTTCTCAAGCTTGTCAAGGTCCCTCTGGATGGCATCCCTTCCTGCAAGTGAGTCCACCACATCACACAACTTAGTGTTGTCAGTAAACTTGCTAAGGGTCCATTAAGAACATTAAGAAAAGCAGGCTGAGGGCACACCAAGGGAAAGGAGACCTAACTAGAAGAACTCTGCTAAAGTTGCAAAAGCCATAGAAAAGGCCATGAAAGACACTAGACAGCTTGCACAACCAAGAGGTCAATCCTACAGATGTTATGTCTTCCTTTTCCGAAGTGGGCTTTTTGACAGGGGAAGTAAATTCTCTCTCTTCTGCTCAGATATCTTTTCCCCAAAACCAATACGAACATAATATGGCCAAGTTGTCTAACAGTTAGGATGGGTCAGCAGGGACATAAACAGAACTCGAGTCTCTGCTACAGAAAAGCAGGCTAGTAAATAGTTCTCAAACAGGATAAACTTGGAGTGGCTTGGTTTTGTCTTGGTTTCAGGTTAAGTGGAGTTAACATTTGGATGAGAAGCACATTCCAGCGTGATTTCACCACTGAAATGGAGCCATCCCTGGGGTGGAGTCCTGCAGCTGCTGGTAGCGCACATGTATTTTGCTCAGTATATCCAAGAAAGAATTATGCAAGTAATCAAACAAAACTACTGAGGACACATCACAATTTGGGTAAGACACCGAGGTGAAACATTCTTGTTCTTGCTATATGCTCCAAGGAAAGAAAAAGACTTTTACATTCCCTGAGAACTGGTATTTTTTCCAGCCATACTGATTGTAGGTAGAAAAGAGAAGACATCCCCCTCATCAGAAGGGCAGAAGGCTGATGGTACCAGCACAGAAGGAACATCTCCCTGCAGCAATCTGTCCTGCCACTCTTGTCCTTCACTTGCACACCTGTTCCTCAAGGATCATGCAGCACCACCTTGCTGGGTACCACAGAGAAATCCTGACTGCAGAACAGGAATCTCTGAGGAATATCAACACATGCCAATATTCACCTGACAGCAACAGAGTCAAGAGAGATGCCCCTTCCTGTCACCCAATCAATGACTGAACAGCTGGTAGCTGTATGGTGTTATCAAACACACATAGCAAGATGCCAGCTATTAATTTCTCACATTTTTTCCCCAACCCCAACTTCCCCTCTTCTCACACCTTGCCATCTCACTTCACCCTTCCTTACAGCAGGCTGAAGCCACTTCATGTCCTGCTGGCTTTATTCCAGCTGCCTTGACACAACACAGTTTTTCCTATTTCTAATCATGCATTTTCTGGCATGATCCCTATTGGAAACCTCCAGTTCTGATAACATTCGATGACCTTTCCTTTATTATTTCCCCATGGCACTCTTCGGTCCCTGATAGGTTCTAAAATTGGGATTTGCCTTCCTGGAAAGCCAGACACTCAGGGTGAATGACTCATGAGCCTTGGCATGCGGCTTCAACAGCCCAGGACACAAAGGCAGTACCTTCCCCCATATGCAGAGGATCTAACAGTAGGAAGTATTATTTTGCAGGGCTGTGCTCAGTGATTTCCTAGAAAAGCAACAAAAATGCCACATGTGTTTGTGTTTCCATGTGCATTCAGCACAAGGAAATCCACACAGGCCACATGCGGTTTAGAAATTGTAGGTGTTGTGAGCCTCGTGTCTGCATAATGTCTTGCCGTTGGTATGCAGTAAACATTCCACATCTTTAGGGGAAACTCCCACATAGCCAGGAGAAGGAGGGTTTTCAAAACCCAAGATCCTAACTTCAGCACAAAGGCACGAGCGGACAATAAATTTTACATCTGCAAAGGAAGCGTCCAATTTCCCTCGATTATTTTGATACGCTACTTTAGCAATGCAATTGTGCAAGAGCAATCATAGACGGACCAGAAATCCAGCCTGGTGACATATGAACTCCAAAGAGAGAAAGAAGCCTTAGAGTTAAGGTTCTGCCAATGACCAGGTCACAATGCAGAAGTCAACTGGGCCAGATTTCTACCCAGCTTTACAGCTCACAATCAGAGCCTTGTTCAGAAGGAAAAAATTCAGCTCTTATCTCACTACCAAAAAAAGTCAACAGATACACCAGAGCACTCAGCTTGGAGCACAATACTAAGCAGTTGCTAAACCGTATTCTCCATGTCAGAGGGATCCTGACAACTACTGCCTCTGGGATTCATTTTTGCCTGTCGCATGGGATCATGACCATGTGTGTTTCTTTATCCCTCTATCATCACCCTCTGAGATGAGGATGGATGCCCCAACATTACATTATTTTTTCCCCAAGTTTGTATCTAGCTGAACATTTTCTGAAGAAAAAATTTCTGCTTCAAAACATAGAATTCTTCACGCTGAAATACAAAGAATGTGGAAAGTAATTGAACTAAAGTGAGAATGTTTCTACTGAATCAAATCAAATGTTCCCTTAGATTTTCTGATGAAGAAAAACTCAGGGTTTTTTATTAAAGTCTGAATAGAGATTAAGAATTCAACATTTTCTCTAGCATGTTTCAGGTAAAAAGAAACAAAACTCTTCCCAGCAGAAAAAAAAATGCTTATTGCAGTAAAGTGACCGGTGCCATCTTTCAGAGCTCAGAGATCCTCCCAGCTCACTTCACATACACTGGATGACTAAATACACCCACATCCCTTCACAGTAGGGATGCAGCAACTGTATGAGTTTTAGTCCTTTTTGGGAAATACATGTAGACCGTGCTCCCCAGCTTCATGTTGCAAACACCATATATATAGAAACTTCTGCACGTCAGCACACAGCAGTTATACAGGCCAACACCTAAACACCACACACCTCCATCCATCTATCCATGCATCCATCCATCCATCAACTGTAGAAGCTACAGGAGCCAGTGGAGACTATGGAGCTGGCAGAACTCCTCCAGCTTCCTCATGAGTACACACAAGCCAGATGCTTTGGGCCAGGAAGAGCAAGAGATCATAAAAATTTCCACTACAGCATTACTGGAGGAAAAAAAATGCACATGATTCAACACATCTCTGAAGGCGAAGTCGTGTGGAGAAACATTATTTGAGGAATGAAAGAAAAAAGAAGAGCCATGAGATCATTTATATTAATTCCAGGCTGAACCTTGTAGATTAATTACAAGGGAAGAAATAGGTATTGACAACTTGATGTTGACTCTAAGCTGGTTATTAGAACAAAGCAGGCTGAGCATGATCTTCAGAGGAAATACCTTCTGACAGGGTCCTGGTGCTAAACTTCTTAGGTAACTGGACTCTGGCCAAACCATCTGGCTCTTCTGCATTTCATTCTAACAAAGAGGACTTCACAAAGCCCGGAAGAAAATTCTGTACACAAGAAATGTAAGAATCATGCTCAGAAATGCGCAGTTCCAGGAGATATTTGATATATTTTAGAAGGCCTTAAAGGAAAGAAAGGTAATGAAGAAAAAAAAAAAAATCTTGAAAAAAAATGGTTATACCTGAGAAAAAAAAAAACCAGGACAGCCCCTGCATTGTGATGCTGTGGGGTTTTGCATTATTTGATCCTATGTAGGAAACAAGTATCTTCCTACTGAATCGAATCTGCCTTTTATCTCAGTAGGTAAAGCAAAATGGGATTCACAGGAATGTCTGTTGTGGGGAGCAAGAATGTAACCGTCCTCTTAGCATCTACTCATTTGTAGCAGTGCCAGCATACGCAGACTCCAAGTCCACCATGACAAACCTGTGTTGAGCTGACAATCACGGAACATTTGGCATGGGAAAGGGATAATCAGTGTTCTCAGCAGATGCTCCTAATCTGCTCTCCAAGCCAGGTGGGATCTTATTGACAAAGTTTTTGAGTTTAGATGGGTGTCAGAGGAGTTTCTTCCCTGTCTCAGGCCAGCCAAGTGCTCTGTCATACCCTGTATAACTGAGTAACATGATGGCTCTCTTCTTAATTAGCCAGACATAGGAACAAACAATGACAGGACGTAGCAAAGAGAGACCACCTTTGCCAACTGTTAGGCATCCTGTGATATTTCATATCTCTGTCAAGGCTCATCTGTTTTCATCCAGGTTTCTGCCTGCATGGGATTTGTGGCATCTGTTGACACGCAGAGAACTGCCCTGGCTTGTTGAAATGACCCATGACAGCCATGGTGCAAGGTGAGAGGACCTATCCCCACACAGACAGGCAAAAGCCTGCAGGACAAAGTCTGGGTGCTCTGAGAAAAGCCACAGCATTTGTCCTGCAGATGAAGGAGTAGAGCCTCCCTGGGCCCCAGTCCAAGAGAGCTGGAGATCTCCCAGCTGCATATATGCATATGCAAATCTAAATTCATAACACTATGAAACAGCACCTTTTGTGCCTAATAGTTCTTCTTGGAGCTTTCTGTTTTCATCGTCTTGGGAATCTTTTACTTAACTGTGGACTCCCAGTGTTATGCCAATGGGCTGGGTTAAGTAAACAGCTCCAACCCCATCGACAAGCTTCCCTTTACTTTTACTGCTTTTGCAGCCTCCCAGCAACGCCAGGGATTACCCTCTGCTCCCAGCTGCTCAGGCAGCTAGAACAAGTGCCCTGCCAGCATCCAGCAACCTCTGCGTGAGCAGGAACAGCAAACTGCCATAATCACAAGAAATGTGAGATTGATAAAGTGCATTATCAGAGTTAAAGCCAACAAACACTTGACTACAGAGCTGTGTTCCTCCAGTGACTCAGGCAGCTCTGTGCCAGCACTGCCCAGATAAAGACATAGAAATGTGCATCACCACCTCTCCCCTCTTTCCCATCTCCCAGATCTTCACTTGAATTTGATATCAGCCAAACAACTCCTTTGCTGCTCACTTTCATCATGAGTTATGCAAGGAACTGAATTTCCACCTCACCTGGAGAGGAGATCAAAATCCAAAGGCAAAACATTCTGCCTTATCCAGAAGCTTTTTCTCTGGAAGAGTGGTCCCAAAGGTGCTGGGAGTAAATGAATCAACTTTCTACTTTGCACTTTTTCACCTCTGGCTAAAACTATCTTTTTCCTCAAATGAAAACATGTATGAAAATTAAAATCTTCAGTCTTAATGTAAATTACAGATTGAACCAATCTAATGGATCATGGGTGACAAAAGGAGCTGGTCCCCTCACTCTCACTCCCCTGTTTATTCTCTTTGCCATGGCTCTGGTGCTCAGCAAACCCTGCACTGAACCAACTAACCCCAAATACAGCAAACCTGTGTCTGACAGGTTATCAAGGTGCATCTTCCCAGAACAAGGTCTGCCAAGTGCCAGGGAGGAGACAGGAAGACACAGCTGGAAGCAAGGAGAGGATATATAACAGTTTGCTGCTTCCCAGGGGAAGAAATGAGCTTATCTGCAGTGCCTAAAATCCACCCTCACAACTCTGGCTACCGAGGTGTGACTGAAATAAAGCAGAAGGCAGTGAACAGAGATGGAACCTGCGCACCTCCTGGCTAGACGGTGCAGCACATCCACTGCCCCTTGAAACCTCACTTTACTCCCCTTCACCAAGTTCCTCTGAGAAACAGCAGGAGCAACTGCATTTCTTATTATCAGTCCTATCTCCCCTCCTACTGATAATGATTTGACTGCCAAAGTTTTCAAAAGCACCTGGGAAATGTGTACATTCAATTTCTAATGGGAATAAAGTATCAAAAGTATCAAAATCCCCATAACAGCCCATACCTGAGTCCTGCCATAAAGAAATAGCAACTATTTACTGAGTGGTATAAAGATTAATTTAATGCTATAAATACTTCCAAACATTGTTGAAACATTAACTAACCCACTAACAGCAGCTCCTTTTGGCAAGTAAAGACCATTCTTTCTATGTTGAAAGGGGGTTTAGGGCAGAGGCTTTTTTATATAAGCAGGAGCATCCTCTGATAGTGGCTCTGAAAACTATCAGTGACCCTCTTTGGTGATGGATCAGATTCTGGTATAAGGGCTGATATAAACACACACTTCACCTAGATATTCTTTAAGGAGGGGATAGGGACCTGGCACTTCTCACACCCATCCAGACAGTTACCTTCCAGCAAGAGGAAGCAGCTATTTAATTACAGTCAATTATTCTGAAACAAGTGCAGTTTTGCTCTTTTTCATTGCACACCTGTGATTAAAAGATGAGAGGAACCAAAACAACGTAACAGGCTCCTGAACTTAGCAAAAAAACATAGGCTATAGTAGTTGATTGTAGAAAATTGCTGCTACAGATACTTCACGTTGGCTCTCAAAATTATTTTGGTCCGTGGTGGCTCAACAACCCAGAAACTACACCTGTCTCAGCCCCTTCTCCATATCTTCCTGGGTGGCCTTGCAGGGTAACACAAGCCCTACAACTGCACATGTAATCCTGGACAGTTACACTGTCTGCTTGCTCTTCTACCTGCTTAGCTTTGCACTCAGCTGTGTCCACTGAGCTATGAAGCAGCAGAGAGAACACGTGAGTGGACACAGGAACCCAGCCTACCTTTGCCCAGGTCAGGGCTGCCAACCAGTCAGGTCACACAGGCTGCTGGGAGCCCCCACACTGAACTGTCTCCAGAACCTGATGTGGATGTGCCACCAAAGACAGATACACAAAGAAATTTCCTATTTTAAACAAAACCATAATTCAACAAATGCACTGAAATAATTTTGCTCAACATTGAATGAAAAAAAAAAAGATTTGAAATGCCTATTTTGACATTTTTGAAGTAATGAGTCACCAGGATACTTGAGGGTATTTATAAAAATCTTTAATTAAAAACCCTAACTATATTTATACCATTTATTTAAACAAAGTGAAGATGGGGGGGTGGAGAGGATGGGCTCTACAAGTTCTTGTTTGTTGTTGAATGGGGATGGGGGGGAGGTGGGGAGGGAAATTGAGTTTGTTTCCAGGTTGGGGTGGGGCAGGGGGGATTAAAAAAAAAAAGATGCCAAGTCTTGACATTTTCTGTAGACCAAAACCACTGTCCCCGAGCATCTCTACTCACCACCTCCATTGCTTATATTTCCTTGTCATAACTGTCATGTATCAAGCAAGCTTATGTCCACAGTCAGATAATTAAGGTTGCAGAGTCCTGGATTTAAGGAGGAAGGAAAAAAACCTAAACTGCACTAAGGGTTGCAGGCATCGACACCCAAGTGGGAACAGAGTATGGAAAATTCAACCTCTTACTGGCCAAGAGCTTTCCCCCGTGTAAAGTTTCTGGAGCAGACAAACCAGTAAACAGCATACCAAGCTGATGTGCACCATATGACAGAAACCTGTGAGGAGAAAACTCTCCCAGCCCTCGCCTGCAGGGGAACAGGAGCAGGGAAGATGAGGCTTTGGTCCTGCCATCCTCCACTTAGCTGAGAGAAGATGCTGGGTTACAGTTACTCCCACAGCCTGCCTGCTGCAGGCCTGGGAGAAGAGAGGGACAAGCCACCCAGTCCTGCTGTGAAGACAGCGGCAGCATATTAAGATGCAGCAGAGCCCACATCTATGCTTGTCCTTCAGCTACTTCTGGTTGCAGACCAATACTGGCTGCTGACAAGACTGTGAGAGCAAACAGGACCGGGAAAGCTAGGCTGAGGCTCCACGTCACCACCTGGTGAAGATGGCCAGACAGCCTCCAGGGATGGCAGGGTCACCATGGCACGCCCAGGGAGGCTCACCACCCTTCTATCTGCCACAGGCTTTGTCTTCATGCAAAAAACCCTCCCCACAGAGAATATGCAACTTGCCTGGTAGATTTTGGATCTTATAGGCCTAAAAGAAGCATTCTGATGGAAATAAAGGCAAGAAATGTGATACCTGTTTAAGGGATGGGGCAAACAGCTAGAGCAGGGCTCCAGGCAGGTTCATCTGCTCCAAACACAAGTAGAGCTACCACTTTCAGACCAGGGTATTCTGAACTGTATATGGAAATTAAAATCAATTTATGGAAATCAGAAACAATCTGCCTGCTGAAGGAACTGTTATCTATGATAAGCTGAACTCCAGAGCTTAGCGAGGGCAACCAAAGGACACAGCTTTGGCATTTATCTTGTCACTTCCATGTGGCGATTATAAATCCAGCTGGCTCTCTGGGGGTGAAGGGGTGGGATCTTGTCAGGAATATCAGCTGGGAGCACATATTTAGCTCCAGAGAAGTAAGCAAGCATTTGGGCTGTGCGGCCTCAAGCCTTGGAGTGCTTTCAGCCAATCCACCAAAACCAGTAGGAAGTGTCAGAGTCCAGCCCAGTGGAAAAAACAAACATTTGAGTAAAGCAATCCCAGGAATTGAGGCAAAAGGACGGCATGGCTGGTATTAGAGCAGGGCAGGAAACAATGTTAACATCCAAGGAGAATGTGGTATTTTGCAATGTTTTCCTGTCCAAGATCAGTGCAAAAAGTCTTACTAAGAGTTTTTGGCAAACCAAATTTGAAAAAACCAAACAAAACAAACCCCAAGATATTATTTTAAGCATTCAATCTGTACAGGCCTCCTTCCCTAGTTTGCTCTTAAATTAAAAGGACAGAACAGCCCTTTTAACTTGTAAGTTTTCAGTTTTCTCAGTGCTAAACAATACAAACCAAAAAGACAAACCAGTTCTGACTCCTACATGCATCTCCTGGCCCAGTTCCCAGGGGTACAACCCACACCCATTGGGGTCTGCCCTTCCTGACCAGAGACATTAGTTCTGCACCCACCTAGGGGCAGAGTCCATCCTTTCCTTCCCTTCCCCCTGCTTGGCAAAGGGGATAACCACTTAAAAAAAAACCCCACCACTTGCACAAAAACCAAGCAGGAACCATGGGCTTTCTGCTAAAATGAAGCCAGGCAAGCAAGATCTGTAGCACAGATGAAAATTGCTCCATAGCTGCACATCTACCGCTTTGCTGTTGTGTGCTAATGTGGAGCCCTCCAGCTATTGTGATCAAGTACCCATGGGACCAGCCAAGGAACGTAATAAATTGATGGACAAAAAAGAGTGAAATGCAGTATCTGAAATAGGCCCCGTGGAGGTCCCAAGTCACAGTGTTCTACCCTGACATTAAACAAATCCTTTGCCTTTATCTGTTTCTAACCCTATGTTTCTACAAGGTTCTGTGACAATCTTCAAATGAAAACCACAGCACCAACAGACTCAGGTTACTTCTGTATGGATCTCTGGATCAATATTTCTGAGTGAGAAGCCATGCATATTTCCATTTATGGAGCAAAAAAAAAAAAAATCACAAACTGAAAGCATTATGTGTTTCTTTAATAAAGGGAGGTAACCCTCCCACACTGCACTAAAGAAAATATAATAAAAGCTGAAAACAAGGGGGTGGGATTTTCCCCCAAATAACAGAACCCAAGCCTCCCCACCTCTTCTCCAGGAATTAAAACAGAGATCTACACCAAAATCTACCCACACAAGGGATGACAATGCCCTCAGTCACTGATTCAAACTTTTCTCAGAGAAGAAGCTCCAGGGGCTGGTGGTTCCAGACTCTTATGGTATTAGCACAGGGAGTAAGAGTAGGGGCATTGCCTGATTAAATGCAGCAAGGGCAGCATGAAGAAGCTGACCAGCAGTACAGGGAGAGGAGAAGACATGCAGAGGCAAACCCCCCCCCCCACCCTCTGTGAGCACAAAGCCTCCCAACTCCATCATCTCAGGGACAGAGAACCCATTTCTGCAGGTTGTAACTACCAAAACAACAAGGAGATAGCAAGTTACATGTGGACCTTGGAGCCAGGTTTCTACCCCAGCTGGCAGGAGAGGCCCAAGGCAGAAAGTGGTGCTGCAAAGCCTTGGAGATCCACCAGTGGCCGAGTCATGGATCAGCTGCCTGTGCAGCATCAAGCGATGGTCAGTGTCACAGAGAGCTGGAGCAGGGGACAGCTGCTTTGAGGAGCCACAGGGGGATGGCAGGACCAAAGCAGGAGGTCAGAAGAGAAGCAATACTGAACAGGGCCAGACCAGATGATTTAACAAAGAAATGCATTTTTAAGAGAGACACTCACAGACACCCCTTGTTTAAAGGGAGATAAAAACCAAATAGTAATCACAGTTCAATCCTATGCAGCAATAAAGGCCTAAGTGAATTGCTAACCCTTCTCTGTTTGTGCTGACACCCTGACTGATGAACAAAAGCAGAGACAACCTGAAATCAAGGAGGGCTCACTCTGTACGCAGCCAATTCTGGGGCTTTTCGCATTCAAGCCCCAGGGCTGGGGCTCTTACCATAGTAATTTCTCCATAAAGAAAAGACATTTCTCTTCATTGCAGCCCCAGAGACAAAACATAAACCTATTCACCCTAAAGATTAGTCACAGCAAGATAAAAATAAATTCAAAGCTGGTGGCTGCTGAGGGCCCCAGATCAGGGTTGCTGGGTCCCTGTGAGCTGCAGCAGTTGGAACACAAGTGCTGAGAGCATTTGACCCAGAAATGCATTTTACTCTTTCTTTCACATAGTCCTGAATCCTGCCTCTGCTCCAGCAGACCTGCAACTGGGCTGAAAGGCATACCTGCATCAACAGAGTGGGGAGTGGTACAGGTGCTTCATAGGCTACAAAAAACCACTGAGGCTAAAATCCAGCATGCACTGAAGCATGGTGTTGGATCAGGGCTCACGACCTTCTCTCCACAAGCCATGGCTGCCAGGATAGCCTTTTCCAAATGAGGTTTCCACCCTATTCATTTCAACAACACAGCCTGCACCCTTGGGAAAGTGGGGGGGGGGGAGGCGGGAAATCAGGCAGATCAAAGCTCTGCAAGTCCATAATATTTTATTAGTTCCTTCCATCTGTCATGCACCAATGACTCATCGGGAAATAAGCTCCCTCTTGAGAGCTGCTACATTTTCGTTGCCGACTTCGAGTTGCGAGCAGCCGCTATTGTGCGCCTTTATCGGTTATTTGTTCCATCTGAACGGGTTTCAGCTCCTCATTCACAAACCAGCCCCTGCTCCTTGAATCGGAGGCTGAGGAAGGGGGAGGGCTGGAGGAGGATCTTGCTGTGCTTCTGTCATCTCTTTCATGTTCCGCGCGGTGCCTTCTGCATCAATGGAGACCTCAGGAATCCTTGAGCTTTGTTCTCTTCTGCACGCGGGGGCTTTTCCTGCTAAAATAGCAGGTAGCAGCAATAACCCTCAGCACATACAATCATCCAAATCCATCTGCTGTGGTGAGAGAAAGACGCAACATGCTGCTTTTGGAGAAAGAAAAGAGCTTCGGGGGAGCAGGGGAGAGGAGGGGAAAGAGCCAGATTTCCTGAACACCTCTGAGTAAGGTGGAGCAAAGGGAGATTTTTATAATGGAGAAAACTGCCTTGATCTGCTATTACCAAGATGCAAATGGAGGAATTTGAAAGGCTGATTGCACAGCCTGCTGATGAATAGTCTGCGTAAGATGATGTGCTATGGAAGTGGAAAGGCTCCCATACACCCATAGCCCTTTCCACTCCTCCAACGGCATTACAAGCAAGCACCATCCTGATTTCTCCAGAGCTCTGAGATCCCTTCACAAAGGTACAGTGGGGAAAAGATGTCAATAGCCTTGACTTGCATTATCAGTTAGGGATCCCCTACCGGGAGCATCTTAAAATGTGCAAGTTTATGTTGAGTACACACTTTCATTTAAAATAATTAATTAAAAAAAAAATCAAGAAACCAGATCCCACTCAATAGAACCAACTCAAACATTCAAAATCACTCAAAATAACTCCTGGGTTTAGGGGAGTTTGACCTTGTTTCACTAAAATCAAGCTCCTTGACTGAAGAGAGGCTCAAGCAAATCTAAAGAACCTTTGGTACAAAAGACTCTCAAGACAGCAGACCCAAGCAGGCCAGCCTGCCCTGGGTACATGTCCCTCAGTTACACGGGTGGATGAATGCAGACACGTGCTCCCATCTGTGTTTTTCATAGATGACTCTCTTGGCATAGCTACAGCTACTCAGTGAATGATAAACCTGCTCTGTTCTCTGTTAGGGCTTTTGTTAATACGCTGTTGGCAACTTTGCATGAACAGTCCCCACTCTACTCAGCACCACGCTGGGTAACGGCTGGCTCTGGAAAGAAAATTGCTCCTGCTCCTTCACCTTGGAGAAGAATGCCTCCATGTATCAGCTGCTGCTTTCCTCTGACCCATGTCTCCCTCTTACCCTGCTCCATATGTCTCTGTAATTCAGAGCCTGTATTTCATCTGCCCTGGTATTGCCCTTGCCAGCAACTGCAGATGTTCAGATGTGGATACTTGTCTGGTCTGAGGTTCTCAAAGGCGTAGCAGGTAGAGTAGCTCCCCCTGCCATTTCCAGCCCTGTGTTCGTTCTCCAAGGCCCCTGAAGCACCATCTTCTGGTCCCATGGTGAGCAAGCACGGAGATTGCAAAAGAACTTGGGGTCATATTACCTGCTTCTGAAAGTCTTGCTCATGGTGCCCTGGGCCTTGATTGCACATGGCAAAGTAGGACCCCATTTTGTACAAGGACTTGTGCACAGAACCACAGTATTTGAGTAACTTCTTTGGTCTACCTACGAAACATGATGTGAGATGCAACAAGCTGGAAACATCACACATGAACTCCACCACCAAAACAAGAGGAAAGAGCTAGTCATGGATTATGGGAAAGCCAAACACTTTTCTCATTCCATCCCAGAAGTATATTTCCCCTTATTTAAGAGGGCACTAAGCCCAAAGCATACTCCTGGGGGAACTTCCTTTCTTGGAGGGTATTTCACTCTTCATTTCTGATGCCTGGGTTTCTGCATAGAGAGGAACCATGACATTTTCTGACACAAAAGTCCACAGGAACCAAGCAGTTAAAGCAAAGGAGGACTGAGGTCTCTCTTCCCTAAAGCTTCATCACTTTTTCATCAGTGATTTCAGTGGCCAACTTCCTTCAGACATCATTTGGCACCATTGCCCTGCTTGTGCTCACCTGCTTCCCCTTCTATCCCAGGCAGAGGTTCTTTTAAGCACCTACTACAAAGTGGTGTATCTCAATCTAGCTTTTCTTTCGGCTAGGTTTTCTTCTTCTCCTTCCTCTATTAACTACACAGTATTCACAGGCTACAAGGCAGCTGCAACACTGCCCCAGAAGGTCTATTTTATCATAGGCACTTCCTGATCCTGATGGTTCTGGAGTATCAAACATGGTAAGGCTTTTAGCCCTGGCTGCTCCTCAAAACCATGTAATAAGCTTCTAAAATCCAGCACTACTGCCACCACCATCATTGTGAATTTACTTCAGCTTTACAGAACAGCATCAATCCTGCAAACATTCATGACTCTGCCCTACCACAAAGTACCCGAGCAGCTCACACTATGCCAGCAGTGAGGAGAGAAAAGGAAAACAAAGGTGCTTGGCCAAGGCTGCGCATCAGAGCCAGATACAGATCCTATGCTCCCAACTTTCAAGCCAGTGTCCTCCCCACCAGATCAAGCAAGGGTATCTGAATTTTGAGGACCACCCATTCCTTCAGTGGAAAATGAGCAAGTAAACTTGTGCAAGCTTTCTGAGTATCCTGCAGACCTCAGAACAACATTTTGAGCCATAAAGCAATTGAGAAGAAGAATTTTAAACTGTCTCCGACCCACAGTGCACCAGCCGCAGTCTCGTCTCGAAAGAATAGCTGGCTGGCCTGAACATCAGAGTAGATTATTGTCCTGAGGGTGCAAAGTCAGAAATGAGGCTGCTGTGCATCATTAAACAAACAGATGGAGAGACAGCCCCAGAGGCTCACATGGAGCCTGATGCTTTCTGGCTCCGAATGCGCTCGTTCCAGGAGCAGGAGTGGCTCCAGAGTGCTCTGTGAAAAGAAAAGATGTGGTCACGGGCTGCAAGCTCAGAGACTCAAGCTAGTTGATGATGGAGAACAGAGGCGACAAGGAGACAGAGGCCTTCCTTTTCCTTATGATCAGCCCATCAGGAGCAAGCATGCCATGGGGCTCTGCTGCATGATTCAAGAGTGAATCCAGGCTGCTCTGAACAGGTTCACAGGTGCTTAGGTGACAGGAGAGCAGCAGTGGTCCCACTGAATACCAGCAGGTACACAAGCTCAGCCACCATTTCTGGTACTAGCAGCTGCGGGTTCTCAGGGTGTGCATTCCTTAGTGTTTTGCTTTGCAGGACTCTTAAAACTGTCTTTAGAACTTGTTAGAGGAAAGAAGTGTAAATTACAGCTGTATTTGTATCAATGTCTCCATTTCTCATTAGCGTTTAGCTACATTTTCAGGTATATAAGCAAATAGATATGCTCATGTATATAGGCAAATAAACATACATTAAATACATGAGCAAATAGTGCAGTTCTCCTTTCCACACAGGACTCCACTTTCACTTGGCACTAAACTGCTGCATCTCTAACAGAGTTACTTGGTGCAGCATCACTGGACATCCAGCATCTTTGCAAAGCAGGACACTCCTGAACTGCCAACAGCACAGTGCTGTGCTTTGCAGGCACCCCTCCCCACCCTTCTTTCCATCACATGCTTGTGGATGAAGAAGTACACCTCCTCTACAGTAGGGCCTTGCCTTTCCTGAGGGAAGCAGAGGAAGGAAGAGGATAGAAACCAGACCACTTCTTTACCTGGAAAGAGCAATCAGAGCAAACCTGCTAAGGAGGACTGAGCTTGCTCCTTCCAAATGTGGTCCTGCAGCTGCCTTGTAGTTTTCTCTGCTTCTGTGCTGCCCAAAAGTACAAAGCAAACAAGAAAGGAGGCAGCTGCTTCTACAGAGTCACATTGGACTAGAAGACCTCCAGAATTCACTTCCCATCTGAGTAATTCTCTATTTCTATGACATTCCAGAACCAAAACCCAGTCAATGTGAAAATAAAAATGAGTCCTCATAGTTTTCATTTCACTTCTGACTATAATCACTAGTTAGGACCTTTCTGTAAGTTCTCCTGGACTTTATGTTTCGACCTTCAGGATTCAACCTAAGAGGAGTCAAAGGTAGCATGGTGTGGTCTTGCAGCCAAACAAACTTCTTGAAAGAAGATTAATAATTTCACTTGCCCTAAATCCTCTTCAGTCTCTGGAGAAATGGAAGCCACATCCTCTACTGAAGCACCTCATGGCCAGAGCTTGCTTCTGAGGTATCTGGGAGCTTGTTAAGGTCAAGACTTTGGGAAATGCTTACATCCTGCAAGTATGAAAGCAGCAACTCAAAAGCCCATCTAGATGGAACAGAGCAAATTTTTCTTTCAACCTTTTATTCAACATGAGTGCAAGACCTCCAGCCCCAGAGAAATCTCACAACTACACTCTGGAAAAAGTCACTGCTTGAATAGATGATGCAATTTTAGAAACAGGAACAGTGCAACGCTCTAGAGATCCCCGGGTGGGATGATGCACCCCGTAACTTGCTAGAGAGAGTTTTTGGGGTTTTTTTAATTCAAGCATCCTATTTACCTGGGGAAGAATTATCTCATCCACCTACCCCACTTTCTGACAGTTTTTATCATGGTTAGAAATCAAGTGGTATCTCTGGGATGGCAGTGAGTTTCTCGATGAGTTGTTCTGGATGAATTGATGCTAAGCTGGTATTAATATCATTCCCTTTATCTCCGTTTCTGAAAAAGACTCCAAGCATTAACAGCTTCAGTAATGATTCATGGGTTTAAATTCCTAAACCTTTTGAGAACAGGAAATTAAAGCCAAGATGAACAATACCCACAGATTAAATATATTTAGCTGCTGTATTTCTTGTTGAGAAACTCAGAGAACTGTTTAGTGGTGCTTTTTATGTGTCTGCTCCATGTGGAAATGATAGCAGCTCGCATCTGAAGTCAAA
This sequence comes from Todiramphus chloris collaris, assembly GCA_025345505.1. Lineage (NCBI taxonomy): Eukaryota > Metazoa > Chordata > Aves > Coraciiformes > Alcedinidae > Todiramphus > Todiramphus chloris. The sequence continues at coordinate 16,907,822 of JANVCC010000038.1, read as the reverse complement.
ATGGCAAACTAAAGGAGGGGATGCAGGAAGATATTTTATTGCTTTCCTTGTGCTTTCTGCTCTCCAGCAGAGCTCCTTCAGGCAGGAGTTTCTTACTAACCCCCTTAGCACTATACAAAAATGACTAAAGCAACTGCCCCACATTACATGGTGGGGCATAAGCCACGAGGGAGGGAAACCACTCTACCGCAGGCAAGTTCTTTGAGAAGGAAGACTCTGGAAGTGTCTGCAGAGGTAAGTCATGTTCGGTCCAGGTGGGCAGTGGCAGACAAAAACTGGCTGCCACTACAGCAGTTGCTCTCTGGGAGAGAGACAGCAGAAGTATGCAGCTCCCTGCATCCCCCACCTCTTTTTGGGCTGAGGGATCCTTTTCTGCCTTTCATCCATAACTGCATTGACTCAGGAATCAAAACCATCCCCCAGAGCCCCAGGTCAGTGCCCTGGCTGCTAGGTCCCTGCTCCTCTGCTCTCTCAGGGCTGCTTGTTGACAGCTGTTTCACAGAGCCAAGGATCTCAGCTCGTTGTTTTTTCTTCCTTCATTAGCTAAACAAACAATGACACCATATAAAATACCACCCGGCTCATCCGTCTGGGAAACTCAAACCCATGCAAAACTATCTTGGAGACAATTTTAGAAACAGGCTGTGCCTCTGCCAAACATGAATGCCTGGATCAGCGTGGTGGCTGAGCACTCAGCTCCAGTTCTTGGAGAGCCAGCATCACACTGAGCTGAGCTTGCTGCGAGAGCAGCTCCGGCAGGGAGCTCTTGAGGACAGAGCACGCTCATTTTGATACCAGAGAACTGAGCTAGAATGCTGCTAAGGCTTTCAATTAAAAGGCTGTCGATAACCAAAACATCACCAGCGAGTAATTCTTTAGGAATAAATCTGAGTTACAGATATTACCTCATGATTGAATTCTTAACAGAAGACATTATAAGGACATTTAAGACAAACACCGTAACGCTGACTGTCTGGATAGGAGACAGATTTCCTCACAACTTTCAGCACAAGGTATTCAAACCTAAGTTGCCATGGGAGACTAAAACTGCAGCAAAACACAGGAAGAAAGGCATCTGGGTGGAGAAATCCCTTCCCCACATCCCCATCAGTCATTCAGGGAATGGTCACCTCACACTCTCAAACAGGAAGGGGTTATAGCTCCAGGACCCACCAGCTCCCAGGCATATGCAGGCAGTGGATAGATGCCACCAGTATTTGGAGGAGGAGACAGGACTGTACACTTCACAGTTCTTTGGAGCAGGACTTCATTTTATGTTATTTTTTTTACCCTTCTCCTTTTGCATCAAATCCTCTGTGACAGAGTCACTAAGCACAGAAGCCAGTAGGTCTCTCCCACAAAAACTGTTGACACAGGGTGACAGTTTGCTCAGATGGACTTAGCTCATCATCCAAGATATCCTGCAGGGACTCTCCAGCTACAGAAGAGATCACCTGCACAATGAAAAGCCCCTTGCAAAGCCCAGAGACACAGGACTGTCCAGTTTTCACCATCAGGGCTGCTTGGGCCAACATTTCTCCCAGCCTGCAGTTAAAGGGAGCCAGCTCTACTACCCACACAAGGGTATCTATCATTTTCAGATGAGTTTGGATCAGATCTTTAGTGTTAAAGGCAAATGGTTTATCCAGGCTAAACATGCACTTGCTCTAACAGATAGCGGAACAGTTTTGCTCGCACATAACTGTTCCATGACAGATACCACCACCAGCATCCTCACTGTCACTGTGCAGCCCAGTGCACCAGTGTCACACCAGCTCACTATGCAGAAGCCAGCTTATCTGCTTGTTGGGGGACATCTAATGCCTGACAGAGCAGCAGTTAGTTCAAACCACCCCCACAACTTAAAAATAGGACAAGCAACTTGATGAAGAGAATCAGCTTTTCTATAAGCAGAAGAAATAATTTACATGCTGAAGCAGATAACTGTAGTGTTTTCCTGTGCCCAATTCCACTTTCAGGAGTTTCAGGACAAAATGTGCCACAACCTAGAAAATTAGACCTGCTTTTTAAATTTCAGCTGAGCTCAAAGCTCTCTGTAATGGGAATCAGTGAGCAGTTTTATTTGTCCCTGCTTGGTTTACTGAGTCTGAGAATTATCTTCAAGATTTGCGTCACATAAATCTGCATCTCCAGTCTCAGCTTCTCTGTCTAGGGAAGAAAACAATCAAAGTGATCCTCTGAGAACACCTGATTATCTTTTTAAAGACAAAACCTCCCCTGCTGCCCCCTGCACCATTAGCCAAGTGGCCACCTCATCTTGGCACCTGCTTTGTTAAGGTTCAGAAGAAACACAAGTGTGCAGAAACACCTCAGTATTGCCAACATTGCCCTGTGCTGAGCTCCTCCAAGTTACCTACCTCTGCCCTTGATTATGCTGACTCCAGAGGATGGTTGTGTGGCCCCTAACTGGGCTATGTGCTCCTGACCCACACTATAATTGTAGTTTGCTGTGCTGAACTAGATACGAATGTATCTTGTGAGAAGAAAAAGGTGGCAGATTCCCTTTCACATAGATTCACTTCACTTTCAGAGGAAGTAGAAAGGCTGGAGCTGGGGGCCGGTGAGCTAGCCCTCAGTGTCCTTTGCAGATGAGGCAGAAGAACATACCTGACATGAGTTAGAGCAGCCTGCTCAACTCATTCACGCACTTGTCTCGGGCAACAGGCGCGAATCCTTCCAAAATAAGTTACCCAGGAGCATAGAAGTTCAAGATAAGGTGTCAGTCTGCTGAGGTGACCCCACAGGCAGCAGCAGCTTTGGCAAGGGATGAAGTGGCTTCAAGTGAGGTCAGGCTAGTGGTACCCATTTTACTGGAGAGGCAGAGAAGTGCTCTTTAAACTCTTGACTGGAAGATGCAAGAACCACAGAGAACAAAGGCTCTTCTCAGTGCATTTCAGGAGAAATGAGGTGAGCTCCAGACAGGTGAGGACAGCGAGGCTGATCTGAATTTGCCCTACAGCTGTACCATCCTCACACCCCAGTCCACATGGCCTGAACACTTTGCCAGGAAATCAGTTTCTTCTGGCTGATATTTCCATAATTCACCAGTACTACTTTTTGACTAAAACTTCTCCCAAATCCAGATTTGAGCAGTTTAGTCCTTAAAAAGCAAAACAAAACAAAACCCACAAAACTATTCACAGCATTAGAAAAAACACCCCAAGACAGATATCTACCCCTTTTATCACGTATCTCTAGCTTCTTAGCCAGCCATGAAGACTGACATTTTGGGATTTAGAAAGAATTCCTTCATTCTCCATGAGAAACCATCAAGAAGTAGATCAACCCACTAAAAAGCTGTAGTATTTTCCTTCTACTGACATGTGGCCAACTGTGAGGGCTGAATATTACAGGTGTAAGGGTCTCCAGCGTTTCAGAAAGATTCACTTGGGAGAAGAGAGGCAGGTGAAAGTCATCTCTCTCTTCAGATGGCATCTCAGTACCTTGCTACTGTCTTAATACTTCCAGGTTGGCCCATACACTTAAAAGTTCCATTCTTTAAGTGTCTCTGATTTTATTCCCACCCACCCCACCCCCTTCCACCAGCAGTACTACATTGTTTCCTTCTTACTTCAAAAGGCAGCAGGTAAAAATATTAGCACTAGAAACACTTAAGATAACTTTATGTGCCACATTTTCTTTTCAGGTGGGCCATATCAGTCTCTTGTGTTCACACAGGAGTTTTTTCCACATAGCAAATAGAGAAGTATCTACTTATATACAGAAATACTAATTACACAGTGAATTCTCTGATTCAGGCCACCTAGACACAAACTAGAATTGACTTCACATGTGCTCTCAGTCAGCCAACAAGCTTTTTAAAGTTTCAATATCCCTCCTGCAGCATATGGCAGCCCAGTAAATGAGCATGAAAGCCAAGAAACTGTTGCTGGAAATTTTCAGGTGTTTGCTCAAGTAATATGCTAGTTCATGCCCCCCACCCTCCCCTGCCTTTTATTGTACCTTCCAGAGATGCTCATAGGAAGCTGGCTACTGATGCCCACTACTGTCATCACACACCTCTCTGCCCTGCCCTCCAGCAGCTCACAGCCCCAGGCAAGCTCTGCTGCTGGGGGATGCCCAGCCTGGGTGAGGTCCTTCTAGGACTTGGGGTAATGCACCAGAACAAAGCCCCCCAGCAGCCCTCCGCTCTACTGAGCAGCCACAGGCCACTAAAAGAATAAAACATGTCACACTGAGACACAGAAATTCACATCAGCAAGTTAAAGGCTCATTCCTTATACTCAGCATCATCCCCTGCAGCTCCTGAGCTCTCCTAAGAGGAAAACCAGACAATTCAGAGCACCTGCATTCAAGCACCCTAGTTAATATTAGTTATCCTTCCCTTTGGACTGGATATTGGAGACCTCCCTACACCTTCAGCACAGACACTGAAGACAGAACACTTGAAACACACAGATGCAATAACCCACTTGGTCCCAGATCCTCTGCTTCCCAGTGATTGTACCCTGAGCAAAAAAGGAGAGGAATCAGGGAATCTCACAGAGTTTTGCCAGATCAAAGTTGCTTGTACACCACTTTTAGAAGCTGAGTAGAATCAAAGAAGCAGCTCTCCCAAATAAAGCTCTGCACCAAAGACCAAGATTACAGCAAAGGCAACATTCCCCCAGCAGACAAGCCTGACCCTTTAAGTACTGCATGCTTCCTTAGGAGCGGATAAACTTGCAGCAAGGAGCGCAGAACAACTCCATCAACTTTCACCTTATCCTTCATCTCCTTCCCACAATATCCATGCCATCAGCTAGTCACAAATAACATTTCTTCCTCCCACCCCCAGGCCACACCAAGGGCTCCATACACAACCTACTTCTACTTGGAAACAGACCTGGGAGAGGACACCTCTGTAGACCAGGGCTGCTCCATCAGTCCTAGCACTGGTACGCATGCCCTGGGTTTTGGGATATATTCTTCTCCTCAAGCCTTCATATAAATTCAGCTCCTTCCCTTCCCAAAACACAAGCAGTGCTGCCCATTGATTTGAGAGCCCAACAGAACAGCAAATTGTTATTGCCTTCCAAATGGCTGTCCCAAAGCAAAGCAACCAAGACAGAAACAAGTTTACATCTGCCTTGGGGAGCTAATTACATACAAAGGTGATTAACACAGACAAACAGATTCACATGCTCCTGATGGTGTAGCAGACTGCTGCCTCACTCTAGCCTCTCCTTGCCCCATCACTATTGAACAGTTTCAGCTACCTTCCTTCTCCCAGGATAAACTAGAGAGTGCACATCAACACCACACTTACCGTGACTCTCCTGCCACCAGGCTCCCTGGGCAGCAGCAAAGGCAGCACCAGCCACACACAAACTATCTCCTCTCCCAGCTGCAGCTTTATGCTTTAGCCTTCAATCTAAATCAACATTCAGCTCAGGTGTTGTGAACAACCCACAGTCCCCTCCTAGGAGGTATTTCACTCTGTTAGTGTGTCCCAGCTGTTCCCACTCTTCCTAAATCCTCCCAGGCATTGCTTGCCAAATTTCCCAGGACCCTGCTGATTACTCGGCCTCCTGCATCTCTGAGTTAACTCAAACTACATGTCCCGAGACCTCTTTGCCTTAACAAGCAACACCCAGCAGCAAGCACCACTCTCACAGGACCCTACATCAGGCACCCCTTCCCCCAGAATCATAGAATGCCTTGGGTTGGACCTCTAAAGGTCATGTGGTCAACTCCCCTGCAGTAAGCAGGGACATCCTCAACTAGATCAGGTTGCTCAGAGCCTCATAAAGCCTGACCTTGAATGTCTCCAGGGATGGGGCATCAACCACCATCCTGGGCAACCTGTTCCAGTGTTCCACTACCCTCATAGTAAAGAACTTCTTAAGATCTAATCTAAGTCTACCCTTCTCTAAGGGTATTTTAAGTTTAAAACCATGGTCCCTTGTCCTATCAGAATTAGAAAGGTGCAGAATTAGTCCAGGGAGCTGAAGCTTAAGGAAGGATTTGAAAGAGGAAGGCAATAGCCCAATTGGCACTGAAGCAGTGGCTGCCCAGGAGTTTCCCCAAAGGCTGACCTAACCCAACTGTCCTGGCAGGACAAGGTTGATTCACCAAAAGCTCACATTTTGCGTAGAGATGATTTTTACATTTTCAGTTGGAAAACTGAAAGAAGAAAGCACACGTTGGGCACACCTGTACAAAGTCTGCATTTTTGTATTTTAAAGGTACATTTGAATAGTTTGCTTCTGCTAGTTTTCTAGCAAAAAACACAACTGAAACAAGGACTTCATTTTGATGGCCTCTATTAATTTTGTGATGTTCTTCACCAGAAATCCAACTTTGGGGTTTTGTTTTTCTTTCAAGGAAAAAAAAAAAAAAAAAAAAAAAGCAAAAAGAATCAGAACTCTCTGAATTCCCCATGAGAGAGAAAATATGTCTTTTAACTACCTTTTCATAGACACCTTTCACACCCAAAGGGCACAGAGCTATACCAGGACTGGACCTTTGTGTGATCCTTCCTGTCCATAAGCAGCCATCAGAGGACTGCATATTCTGGGGAGGTCCTCCCTGCTCCAGAGCAGAACAAAGGTGTGTTTGAAAGTAGGGAGGGTGGGGCACTGAAGGTTGTGGTTCCAGATACTTGCAGTATCCTTTGATTGCCAATGTAAAATGACCCCGAAGGAAGGGCAAGGTTCAGTCTGGCTACATTAACAGGGGAAAAGAAAAGGTATTTTGTTCCTGATGCAACATTTGAGAGGGAGGTTTGACATCCACTTATCTCAAAACCAGCACTTAAGGCAGAGGGGAGGCTGGGTCAAGCCCTGACTTCCATTCCACTTTTAACCCTCACAAACACTCAGCAATGTCCTCCTCCAGTGACTGCACTCCCTGAATGAGGACAAGGGCACTTGTACTGGCCTCTGGTTACTCTGGTAGGAGTCCAGTGTGCTCTGTGCACCTTCCCATCCTCCCCCACCAGATATGCCTCTGCGGTATTGCTTTTTCTTGAACAATGTTTAAAGTATTTGCAGGTTTACCATGAGGGCCAACTAAGGGAGTCATGACGATTTCAGGCAGGGGCTGGACTTGTCCCTCAGGCTTCACTCTGACTTCAAGTCTTGGCACCACATCACATTTTCTTTCAATTCCCCAGAGGATTAGCTCGACACAAGGCTGGTGAAATCACCACACCAGCTTTCCTCCTGGTCTGTCTACTGTCTTCTACTGCCCAGTGCCAGCTTCTGCAGAAGCAGGCTAACATTTTGAGGGAAGAGATGATTGGTGTAATTCTACCTCATGCAAATACTACACAAGAACTACACATAACACTTTGAGGCCAACAGAAACGTCAAAACACGTTACATTTAGTATCAGTCAGCAGGGAGGGATTTTTGCATATTGAGTTACTCCCATCCAAGAGAACAGCATTTTCATTTTCTGGAATTGGTGGTGCCCTGAAGAGATGTCAAGGCACAAGACAGACAAGGCAGAGGTCCCTAAGCCATGCCTGCTGGCAGAAGAGGTTGGCTCACTCTGCCACCAGCTCCCTTCACCTCATCTACCAGGCAGGGATGATGTGATCTACTAGGCCATTTGGCACTGGGCAGCAGTCAGGGCATGCTGTGGAGGATCTTCAACACTCTCACGTGTAAAATGGGATTGAAACATAAAAAAAGGACTAGACAGAGACAAGTGGTGTTTAGACAGGAAAAAAATCTAAAATTCTACCTGAATTTAGGAACTTCAGAAGTGTTCCTAGTTTTGAAGAGTGATGATAATCCATCAGGATGTGCGTAGAACCACCATGAGAGGTGAGAACAGGCTCTAAATACAATCCCTCATGACTGAATTTTAAGCACTCCAGTTGGATCCATTTGGCATTACAGTGACAATCTTGGCATCATCACTCCCACAGTTGTCTGCAATTAACAGTTGCCACATTCAAGCCTCCTTGCGTTCATTAATGTCCATGTCCTGCCTGACACCCCACTGAGGCTGCAAATGAGACAGCAGAGTAAGGCTAGGAGATGTTTTGCAGCAGGAACTTTAATCACTCCTTTTCCTTCATCCCTGACCATCACAATTTTCTTTCTAGACTGAATAATATCTTTTCCACTTGCTCTGGCTTTCTCTGACAGCATTGTTAGTGCTATCAGAAACAACAGCAGTAGGTTAGCCAGCAGTGTCCTACTGGCATCTTGTTACAGCCTGATCGCCATGGCTGTGAGGGCACCAGCAGTTCCTAGTGCTGCAGCTCCTAGAGATAGTTAGTATCTTTAGATGGCAATTAAAAGTCTGAATCTAGCCACAAAAGCCAGACAGGGCAAGGGGCTGCAATTCTGATTCATTACATACCATCTAAAAAAAGAAAGAAAAAGCAGAACCTGATCCAATATCATGTTCAAATTACAGGATTAGCTTTAACGACACAAGAGCATAGTCCAGGGAAATTCATACAGAAGCACATTCCCATAGCAGGGAAGTGGTATTTGCCAGTATCACAGGCTGCTGCTGGCAGAGCTGGAACTGAAAAAGAGACCATTGGCAAAGTCTGTCCCAACCACAAGGCAGTCCTTGGCTCACATGTGAGTAACGAAGTTTGTATTTTATCTCAGGTTGGAGGGGGCAGGGGAATGGGGACATTGCAATCCAACTTCAGATTGCATTCAGAAAGCCACTGAGGCCTGTGTCTAGTGGAGTCCCTCAGGGGTCCGTACTGGGGCCAGTACTATTCAATATATTCATCAGTGACCTGGATGAAGGGATGGAGTGCACCCTCAGCAAGTTTGCTGATGATACAAAACTGGGAGAAGTGTCTGCCACACCAGCAGGCTGTGCTGCCATCCAGCGAGACCTGGACAGGCTGGAGAGTTGGGCAGGGAGAAATCAAATGAAATACAACAAGGGCAAGTGTAGCGTCTTGCATCGGAGAAAGACTAACCCCATGCACCAGTATAGGTTGGGGATTGACTTGTTAGAAAGTAGCGTGGGGAAAGAGACCTGGGCGTCATGGTGGACAGCAGGATGACCATGAGCCAGCAATGTGTCCTCATGGCCAAGAAGGCCAGTGGCATCCTGGGGTATATTAGAAGGGGTTAGTAGGTCGAGAGAGGTTCTCCTCCCCCTCTACTCTACCCTGGTGAGACCTCATCTGGAATATTGTGTCCAGTTCTGGGTCCCTCAGTTCAAGAAGGACAGGGAACTGCTTGAAAGAGTCCAGCACAGAGCCACGAAGATGATTAAGGGAGTGGAGCATCTCCCTTATGATGAAAGGCTGAGGGAGATGGGTCTCTTTAGCTTGGAGAAGAGGAGACTGAGGGGTGACCTCATTAATGTTTATAAACATGTAAAGGGCAAGTGTCAGGAGGATGGAGCCAGGCTTTTCTCCATTCTGTCCAATGATAGGACAAGGGGAAATGGGTGCAAGCTGGAGCATAAGAGGTTCCACAGAAACATAAGGAAAAACTTTTTCACTGTGAGGGTGATGGAGCCTGGAACAGGCTGCACAGAGGGGTTGTGGAGTCTCCTTCTCTGGAGACATTTAAAACTCACCTGGATGCGTTCCTCTGTGACCTGCTCTAGGTGGTCCTGGTTGGACTAGATGATCTTTTGAGGTCCCTTCCAACCCTTGACATTCTGTGATTCTGTGATATCCTATTATCCACAAGTAGAGCAGAGGAAGATGAAGAAGGTCTTGCAGAGCTATTTTCCACCACCTTATAGCTTCATGATGAGGTGGCTGTCAAGAAAATAAGATAGTGAAAAGCCTAGAAAAATGCATGCATGAGAAACTTCATTCTCAGCCACTTCCAGCTCATTCCAGGCTGGCCTAGACTAGGAAGTGAAAGACCTTCCAAGGCAGGATCTGAGTGGTTTCCATTCTTGTCTGTCAGCTAAGGAACCAGTGTAGCTCCAGTCTGTCCAGATTTGGACACTTGATCTGTTAGCTTTGTAGAGTCTTTGACTTGCCTGTACCTTCCTTAAGGCATTCCCACCAGCCTGAGCTTTAAGATTTCTTCACCCTCTCCTTCCTGAGTCCCCTGGACTATGTTCTTATCTTGAAACTACTTCCTCTCCTCACCCTGAGGAATGTGCCAGTGGTTAAATCTCAGTCCCATCCTCCCATTATTGCTAATAGAGTAATACCTTGAAATCCCAGCCTCCAAGTTGTACCAGCCACTGGAAAAATGAGCAGAATTTACATTAGACCAACAATACAAGCTATAATCAAACTGAATATTCACAATACTGGCCTTCCTTTTCTTCCCATACTGCTTCCTTCTTCATCGAGATCACTTAAGTTGGTATTTGAAGTTTTGATACCCTTTTGTCAATGTTCCTTACTGTGTCTGCAACCAACTCTTATTAACATGTGGCATGAACCCTTAAAAATTGCCTTCTGTGCCCAGTCCAACCAAGCCTGAGAGTAGGTGATGGCTGACAATTGAAGAGATTCTGACCTGACATATGGAAAGGATCTTGCTATAGCCTTGCTCTTCCATTTGTTACGCATCTAACAAAAACAGTTCCTAGACTTAGCGAACCTAAACTGCTCTGCACTACAGCACTTGACTCGCTACAACTCAGAATGTGCAAAGGGAGGACTTCAGCAGAAATGGAAGAGGGATGTTTATCCAGTTGACAGACTGGTGGTCTGACTCAGCTAATCCACACCAGCCCAGTGGTAGCTTCATGCTAAACACAGAATTGCTTCAGTTCTTTACTACGTCATGTCAACTCACTGACAGCTGAATAATTCATTTACTGGTAACAACTGGAAATAAAATCACAGAATCAGTGAGGACAGAAGGCTGTTCTGTAAATCATCTAGCCCAAACCTCCTGCTCTGAGCAGGGTTACACAGGGCAGGTTGATCAGGACCATGTCCGGTCAGGTTGTGAATATCTTCAAGGGTAGAGACTTACCACTGCTCCGGGTAACCTGTTCCCCTGTTGGACCACCCTCACAGTGAGTTTTGTCTTATGTTTAAATGCAATTTCCCGCATTTAAGTTTGTGCCCATTGACAGGATCCCCTTCAAGACTTCCCTTCTGCAGACCAAACAACCCCAGCTCTCTCAGCATCTCCTCATACACTAGATACTCCAGCCCCTTAATCTTTACCCTGCCTTTGACTCATTCCAGTATGTCTATGTCTCTTTTACACTGGGAGCCCAGCATTAGACACAGTGCCCCAGATACGTCTCACCAGTACTGTGTGGAGGGGAAGGATCATCTCCTCCATTGTTAACAATGCTCTGCCTAATGAAGCCCAGGATGCCAGTTGCCTTCTTTGCATCAAGGACAAATTGCTGGCTCATGTTCAGCTTGGTGTCCACCAGGAGCACCAAGTTCTTCATCCGCACAGCTGCTTTCCAGCTGGGCAGCCCTAGCCTGTACTGCTGCCTGGGGTTGTTCCTCTCCAAGGATGGGATTTTGCACTTTTTGTTGAACTGCATGAAGCTGGTGTCTCCAGTCTGTCCCAAGTGCCTTTGGATGGCAGCACAACCCTCTGGTGTATCAGCCACTCCTCCCAGTTTATTTATCACCTGGCCTTTGAATATAGGGCTTCATCCAAAGGATACTGATTAATGTTAAAGTACTTATGCAAAAAGAGAGAATTTTTTTTTTCACTATTTTCACCAATAATATGCTCTTATATGATCTCCTAAAGCCATAGCTGAAGCCTGCAGATATGTTTGCACAAACTTCACCTGTGCAAGACCAATTCATACCTCAAAGACCTGAGATACAACAGCCAGTCTCATGAACCCATGCTGGAAAAAAAGGAGAATCCTACAGAGAAACAATGATATGCATCCTATCCAGTGATTCCTTCATTCTTTTATTGTATTTGCCTGGTAAATTAAAATTATAGAATTAAAAACTAGCAGCTGCAACTCAGAGGCCAATGTCCTCTGTGGATGACTCACCCTGTTGTGGGCTTTTCTGGGATGTGTTCCTGGGGAAACGCAAACATGATAGTGTTGGGTTTTTTTCTGTCGATTCCTTACACAACACACTGTTTTGCTTAGGTGCTGGTGTGCATCTCTGTGGGCCCTTTCTGTGTCAGGCTACATGGGCTACCTGATCTTCTGGATGGCATGGGCAGCGGGAGTCCAAAAGAAGTAACAGCAGTGTCATATCATGCCTGCTTCTGTCACTGGTGTGGTAGAGATGAGGAGGATGAAAATACCCATGAGATGGGCAGAGTCTGAAATGAGTGAGGCAGAGAAATGAAAGAAAGCACGTTCCTGAGGAAAGCGAGGCCACATGGTGTTATGCCTAAGTGATGACAGCCAAGTGATGGTTGATTTTTAGTGGAAGACCACTGGGCACACCCAACACTGTGTGTTACATGGCCTTGCAAGACCATGAGAAACCAAAATAAGGAAGTCAAGCTGTGTTTGCAAAGTTTCGGTTCCAGTTACCTCATAATACACTTCCTTGTGGTGCTCTGCCTTCCAGATGGCACACTGATCACCAAGAGCAGGCAGTTGAGAAGAGCAGCAAAAAGCCAGACCCCCTTAAAGTCACCTTGAGGTGAGGGTGATGAGCACAGCCAGGGGCTGGAGCCACTACTCATCCTTCTGGAGCAGGACAGCGAAAGGGATGTGGCAAGGGGGAGGCAAGCCCCATGATATCATTATAACCTTATATACTCCTCTGACCACCTATGCTGAAGAAAAAGAAGCCACAAAGCTAATAAATCAGCACCCAAGAGTCCCAATTCCTCCCCTCATCCCTAGAGAACACTGGGATTTAAGAGCTTTTACCACTGGAAGGAGCTCTTTTGCCCCAGAGTTCTCCTGCACTCTGGCACAGCTTTTGATGTGCATCAGGTAGAGTCCTGGTACCTCAGAGCTGATGCAGACTTGCCCCCCTGAGCTTAGCATGCTGATCACAAAAGGAGCTGATCCTCCGCTGCTGACAGTCACTGAGCTTTTCTGGTGTTCTATATTTTTAAGTGCTTTTGGGACTTCTGCTCTAAAACGCTTCCCTTTAATTTCCATTTAATTTCCTTTAAATTGTCACTGGAGCTGTTGATATCTCTGACACATGTCAAATGCATCCTTTTCTCTGCTGTCTCTTTCTCCCCCACTACACAGTACGTATAAAGATTTTGAAAAAGGTTTTCGGCTCAGTACTTCACTACCCTCCTCCACACTTTTTTTGAGCATTCAACACCCCCCCCCCCCTTTTTTTTTTTAATCAAAACCCCCTAACATAGTGCACTTAATTGAACGTATAATCGTTTTATGTAGAGTTTCTCCAGGGAATTATATAATCTCAACCTGTCTTCCTTAGGCAGTGTATAATCATGCAATCTACTGTCTCTTTTTTTCCTCTTCTTTCTTCTTCCTTTCTTTTTTTTTTTTCTCCCCAGTACTTGTAATAAGTTTTCCACCTTGTCTAGACGTCTCTGACATGTGCTGCCTTTACCTAATCTTCAGTCGCTGCATCCAGGATATGTAGCAGCTCTCCTCTCTCCACAACTACATCCTGGATCTCAACACCCCCACCTGATAATATCACCTTCTCTGCTTCTGTTTCTACCCCTTCCAGATGTGTATTTCATCTCACTGAGGGCTGTGAGTTTTTTTAGCATTGCGACTGTTACCCCAGCAGGGTGAAGGTTCTCTCTTAATGGGAAAATATGTGAGTGACCAAAATCAGCCATGTTTGATGATCAATGGCTCAGGATATTACAATAATTAATACAACGCTACTAACATGTAGGTGAGATCACAAGTTTTCCATTGTGAGTCCTGAACAAGAAAAGAATGGCTGGGATATTTTTTTACTAAAAAATTACAGTTTTGCCCTCCCCAAACTATTTTCATATGGAAAGATGGCCAGGGTATTTCTTGGAGACTGTGGCTTGTCTGCCTTACCTTCCACTGTCTGTCTGTCTCTCACCAGGCAACACCCCCCCTGACACAGCACAGTTGGGAGATCTGCCAAACACGACTTCCATCCCTGGGGAAGGGGTGAACCAGTACAGCACCATAGGAACAGCAGCTGACCAAAGGTTCCCCCAGAATTCTCACTGAGCACTGCAGCAGCTTTTCAAACTACCAGTAAGCATTCTGGAGAGCACCCTATCACTGGAAAAGCTCCATTTTCCATAGGAAAAAGGCCCCGTCTTCCCAACCCCAGTCTGAATGAGCCCAATCCTTCAGCTCATACTAAGACAGGGGTTAAGTTTTGTCTGAGTCTGGCAGAAAACGCCTTTCCCCTGACTTACCCACAGCTTCCACTGGGGCACAGAGAGCAGAAATAAAAATTATTTGCAATCACACGTTTCAACTGTGTAAACAAAATTAGCTTGGAGTCGGTTCACATCCCTTCAGATCTAGCTTCTCACCAACAATCTAACTAGTATGTTCCCTGGAAGGAATGTTTGCTGAGACAATAAATCACATTTTTTTAGCCCTTTGTTCAAAGTAACACTGAAATATGTAGTGGTGTGTATTTACCCCTCCAACCTGATCATCAGAACTACTTGTTGATTAGGAACATACCACATAGCTGATGTGTCCAAACACCGAAACTTTGAATCCAAGCAAAAGATTTGAAGATTTCTGTTTGCACACACTGCAAAGTCCCAAGTACTTGCATCAACAACCACCTTAACAAAGCAATTGCAAAGCCCCAGGGCACCCAAGTAGGTGAAGAAAGGAGGAAATAGCTTGAAACTGGATTTTATTCCATCAAGGTGCCCACACAGGTGACACATCCCACATTATCACAGGCACTTCTCATATTTTTGAGCTTCCTTAGGCCAGCTGACCAAACAGTTGTTACACTTCTTTTGGACCCTGATTCTTCCCAGTTTTCTGGGTTCTTGTTCCACTGAAGGCAAGTTATTACCAGTGACACCAAAACATATTTAAAGAATCATGTCTAATTCCTTCCCATCCTTCTTGCATTACCCCAGTCTAACTGGTGTTGAGATGTTATACACTTCAATCTACAAGTGCTTTGGGAAGGGATTGTCTGTATTTTGAGGACTTTCATCATCCCAAGCACATAAATAAGATCCATGGGCATCCTACAGCTTAACTTCATTATGGCACCTGAAAGAAAATGGCCTCACGTTTGAGTAGTTAGCCCGGGGTGTTGACCATTACCTCTGGTGGCCAAAATAAAAGGTCTTAATCCCAAGCACTTGCCTGTATCCAGAGCCACAGCCCTGAGTAGTACAGGTGAGCCTACTCACACCTCCCACACTCCATCTCGAAGCTCTGCCTGAGCCCATGAAAAGAGGGGGTTGCTCTTTTCTGGTCCAGTCTAAGGGACAGGGCAACCATATTCCAAGACATTGGGTGAAGCAGATCTACTACTGTGTGGAGTTCCGAGACCCAGCATTTAAGAACAATGTGAAGGTCCTTGAATGCATCCAGAGGAGGGCAACAAAGCTGGTGAAAGGGGTGGAGGGAATGTCTGTGAGGAGTGGCTGGGGACTTTGGGCTTGTCTACTGTGAAGAAAAGGAGGCTGAGGGGCAACCTCATTGTCTCTATAGCTTCCAGAGGAGGGGAATTGGGTGTGCAGGTTTTGAGTTCTACTCCCTGGGATCCAGTGATAGAACACATGGGAATGGTTCAAAGCTGTACCAAGGGAAGTTTGGATGAGACATTATGACACCTTTCTTTACTAGGAGGATGGTCAAACACTGGAACAGGCTTCTGAGAGAGGTGGTCAATGCCCCAAGCCTGTCAGTGTTTAAGAGGCATTTGCACAATGCCCTTAAGAACGTGCCTTAACTTTTGGTCAGCTCTGAAGAGGTCAGGCAGTTGGACTAATGATTGTTGTAGATCCCTTCCAACTAACTGTTCTTCCATTCCATTCCATTCCATTCCACTTCATTCCCTAGACAGCCACTGACACTTGCAATCTACTCACAAATTCACAGAGCAGCCCCTACCAGAAACATTACTAATGGTTCCAAACATTCCAAATACATACGCAAGAAGTCTAAAAGGAATGGCTGGTTAATTTTTTTAATATATGTTTTTGTTTCTCTTTATTTCTCTTTGAATTTTGGAGCCTTCAAGGACTTGCTTTTAGTAGGTCCTTTCAGCAGCTGCAATGTACTGTCAAAAAGAGACAATCCTTTGATCCAGGACCTTAGGCTTTTGATGAAGCTCAACATAACATTGCAACAGACTGCTGTAACCCCGATACACAGCTCCTTCTTTGTAAAAAAATTAATCACTTCTACATATGATTCATGGCACCCTGAAGTAGCTGCAAGAGAACAGCAGGCTGCACTTCTATGTCTGTCATACCACTTCCAGGTGACTCCATCAATATGCTCTGGTCTCCAAAGTCCAGAGCTGAGTACATCAGACAGCACTGGGAACCAGCAGACCTGGCCTTTCGACTTGTCCATCGACTCATTCACAGACTCCCAGGAAATCACTAGAAATGATTCATTTAGTCCCCTGCAGAATGGGCTGTGAGGGTCACTTTTTAGGGGAGCAGAAGCTCTCTGTGACCTGCAGCTCAAACTCCCAACAAACACCATACCGTTATTCCTTGTTAGTAGCAATGTTCTTAGAGTAGGACCATGGCACAGACAACAGACAAGTAAACTTTTGCAACACCATACAAATGTATTAGCGGGAAACTAACTGAAGCCCTTCTCCTAATTTAGATGCCACAGGGAGGTCACAGATGAGCAAAACAATGCTATTTCTTGGTGCTGACCTTTCATTTGATAAACATCAATTAAAATTTATTTTTAAGGCTACCTGCTGGAGGGTCTCCCTTTGCTCCTTAATGTGGTAACATATTTGTGAGGCATTTTCCACTGGATTCCTCCCCTCTCATCCCAAGGGAAAAACCACAGAGTTGTGTCCTGGTTAATAGGACTTGGGAAACCTGGGCTCGTGCCTCAGTTAGTCCCCAGTGATACAGTTGCATGGAGATAAGCAGGGGCTGTTCTGCAACAGGAGGCAGTGGGAACTCAACCAAAGCAAGAAACTCTGGTGACCTGAAGTGTTACGTGGATAAGACAGTTAAAGGGATGCCAGTCTAGGTGAAGAGAGGAACAGAACAAACATAGTTTACCATGGCCTGCTGCACATGCCATGCTGCCCCTGACCACCATTTGTTGCTACCAGCCCATCTGCAATGGCCACGGCCTTGCCATGATGCTTGGGCAGGAGTGCCCTGGGCCATTACTTTACCATATGAAAGCATTTTATTTTCCTAACAATGTGCTGTGTGAATGTTACTGCCTCGGTTGGCAGCACTGATCTGCCAAAACGTTAATGAGAAACTAACGAAGAGCGCCAGGCTAATACAGAAGCAGTAATGAAGATTAATCTCTCCCCAGAGAGCATGACAGAGACCTAGTGCACCACAACAGCATTTGGAGGGTCAAAAGTGGGTCAATGAAAGCTAATTAATAGCAAATCTCTCTCTTGTTCTTAATTACGGAGTGGTGCATAGGGATTTCAAATAAGCTGCTTGGTCCATTCTAGCTGCTGCATTTCCAAGCTGGGACCCATGCAGGAATTCAGTGGCATAACCAGGCATAGGTCTCTCATTGGGAAACAGGCAGAACCAAGGAGACTGGGGTGGCCTGGGCTTCATTCCCTCATAGCACCTAGAAGTCTTGGTTCTGGAAGATGTGTTGGATGACCTACTGTGTAACACAGCACAGGACCTCAGCAGAGTCCTGCCTACTCACTAGAGTAGCAAGTGATTCCTGAGCAGGGATTTCAGGTAAGGCTGAGATTTCTCTCTCAACAGCAAGCTCCTGGCACAATCCCAGCAGCCTTTGGAGTTGGTTCTCCTACAGTACAATTCCCTGATACATAATTTATCGTCAAAGAATGCTAGATTTGCACATGGCCTTAAGACATGGCCTTAACAAGTCTGTCAAAGAGGGTCTCATCGAGGTCTGTTAACTTCACAGCTGTTACTACTGGCTTGAAAAGCTCCTGAGAACAGAAGCAGCATGGGAAGTCCCAGTAACACTGGAGAGCCTTATTATCTGGGAACATGGCCAAGTTCCCAAGCTGTCTGCTCACTTCCACTGTGACCTTACATCAATTCACTTCAATTTCTAGCCCACCATATGAGGGCATTTTGGGGGCAGAGTGTACAACATCCCTAGTAATGCTCTCATCTCTGGTGCTTGTGTGTCCACACTGTGCAACAGACTTTGCCAGGCCTTCAAGAAATGACCTGTCACACCCCTTTGATGAAGATGCTTCCATTCCTCCTTCGCCTGCCCTGGGTAAACTCATTTAATAGGAAAAAAAAAAAAGAAAAAAAAAAGGGAGAAGAAAGAAAAAAGTAAGCTATTTCCTTGGGCCATCTCTGTGCTGAGAGGGTGAACTGGAGGAGAAAGCACCAAGCTTTGCTGCTCTAGATGAGCCATAAAGCAGAGAGCACTTAGGATTCCTGTCTTGCCTGGCCGGAGCCCAAGTGGAAGCAAATCCTCTGCAGGCAGGGCTGTCCTGCCAGCTCCACAGTCTCACAGAGGGAAACATGCTGGGGCTAAAAAAAATCAATGACTTTGCACATGTCTTTGCAAGACTATATTCAGAGAGGTGACTGGCACTGAAATTGCCCTACTTACCACAGAAGCAGTGACAGTGCCACCACCACAGCAGGGGACAGACTGATTCCAGGCCTTGTTTCAGCCCTTGTATTCTAATTGGAGCAGGCTGTGCTGCCAGCAAGAAAACAGGATCCATTGCAAGATCAGAGGTACATCTCTCCCTCTATGCTTTCAAACCTAAGCCAACAACTCCAGGACTGCATTTAACTCTTACCTGGCTGACATTCTCAGCACCAGTCCAAGCACAGTGCCCACAGGAGAAAAGAAAGGGAAAGGGGAATGGGAATAAACAGGCTGCAAAGATTTATAGTGGCTGCTGTAGCTGGGGACACAACAGCACATTCTGCTGAAAGCATCAGTGTCTAGGTGAGTACCCTCCAAGCAGTGCTGGCAAGGACAGAGCTTCCACCCTTATGGTCTTGGGGCCAGAGGGATCTTCCCACTCACACCCTCTGGTGAGCATCTCAAGTCCTTCTGCTAGGCTCCAGAGTGAGTGGAGGACTAAAGTGGGCATTAGCAGAGCCTGGTTCAGGCTGTAGTTCTCTGTCTAGTGGTGTCTGTCCCTTTTGCTAGGAACACACTGCCCACTCACCTAGGGGAAATGCTGCTCCCTCAACGTCTGAATAAAATGCCTTGGGTATTCTGCTAAGCTGAGCATTTAAAGGAAGTCTGTACCCACCTCCCACTGATAGCAGAAGGTCTTAGGCACCTAATTCTGCTCAGCTCCTTTGAAAACCCTGGATTTCAATGCTCAAAGGTCTGCTCTAATTAGCCAAATAATTGCCCATGTCATGTCTGTGCACTTAAAAGACTGGCAGGAGAGTTAACTTGCACTGATTCACCTTCTTCTGACTCATAGTCATTTATTTGCACTATTTCCAGCACCAGGAGTTGAAATAATGATACATGTTTTCCATAGATTCACAAGAGAATTCATAAACACCTCAAATGCATGAGTTCATGTCCAGCCATACCAGGCTCTCCTAACTTCTCAACCAAGCAAAACCAAACAGATCTTGTCTAAATTGTAGGCATACTGAGACAAGCTTGGGGAAATATTAAATCAGGCAAAACCTCTTTTTCTCCATTTTCAAGGCAAATTCCAGTACTGTGAAAGCTTTGAAGGCTGTCAGGCTCAAAGTCAAAGAAAAGGTGTTTCATCTTTACTACAGAATTAGCCCCTGCTGGCTGGTCTTGGCTATTGCCTCCACACTGTGAAGGAGGGGATGCTTAGAGGGCTGAAAAGGCCCACCTGGCTTCACAGTGCTCTTTTAGTTTTAAATTTACACCTTCCTGACAGCTGGTGCCAGCTATGACACAGACACTGCCCCCCAGCACACAGCACCAAGCAGCTCTCAGCAAGGTCAACACAAGCCATCTCCAGCTGTGACATGAGGCTCTGAGCCCTTCATGTTTCTTCCTTCTAGCACTGTCCAAACTTCATCCTGGTAGCCTAACCCCCCATAGCCACTTTGCCTTAACACTTTGGTGTTTCAGCAGGGATGCTTGGCTAAATAAAAAGCATCAGGGGATTGATTTCAGCCTCGAATCCAGACATCAACTAAGGTGTATTTCTAGACTTGTGTTAGGCAGTGGAGGGACCCCTCACCAATAATCATTAGGTGCTTGACCCCAAGGCCGCTGAAATCGCACGAAGATGGCAGAGAAGCCAAAGTACTGGGACACTAGTAAATTTGTCTCCATTTGAACTAAATCATCTGTCCTTGGTGTGATGACACCACATCTGAATGCTTCAGGAGATGAACCAGTAGAGATAAAACTGCTAACTTGAGTCTCAAGCCAAAGCAGTGCCCTTGAATTTAGCTGAATGCAGAGTCAGGGAAGCTTTTGACTCTGAATCACCCTCCAAACTCTGAGTCACTTGGTTTCAGCTCAGCCATCAGCTCCAGCTAAAAGCAAAATGACCATAGCTCCCTAAATGTAGTTCCCCCCGGGGAAATACTTGTCGGCTGCAAAACCACTTTAGAGCCTTCCCACAAGAGAGGAACTGAGAGTGCCCCAGCTCTGCCAGCTCTGCTGGGTGGCAGGGTGTTGCAGGAACAGCTGGACCTGGGGCAGGATATCTTTTTATTGTTTAATTTCGTTTTATGCACATTCAAGAGAGACCCTTAGACTCCACAAAGTTCAAGGGGATGTGAGCTTTGCTTTAGGCTTTTTAGGGATGCTAACCCTTACAACAGTCAGTGCCACCAAACAAAATGGTTTACTGAGAAAGAAGGAAGGGTTTGGTGCTAAGTAGATCTCTCATTCTTGTGCCATAGCAGTGGAAAGCTGTCCAGGGGTTAGTTCCCAGATAAGCACAATTCAGGATCAGTTTGGGACCATCAAGTTGTTCAGTTCAAGACAAGCTGTGGCAAAGCTGTTCTACAGATGCTCTATCTCCAGCTCCCACTGTGTCACATTTTCTCTAGTCCTTACAAGCACAGCAATTGGATAGCCATGGCTGGAAGCAGAAGGGAAGCTGCTCAAAGTCTCCAAGTCCTGGCTTCGGTGGGCACTGAAGACAAGCCACACCTGATGTTGTGTCATAGGAGTACAGGAGCAACCTACCACTTCCTGACTGACTTCCAGCTAGTGCCCTGTATTCTGTTCCTAAATATCAGTCATCTCTGCCATTCCAGAGAGTTTCACTAGCTGTGCTCTGCTAGAGGAATGCAATGTGTCCACCAACTTGACATGAAGATCCAGCCAACCCTGTTTATTGAAGGTTTCCCTGGGCCACAGCCACCGAGGATCTCATGGATATCACCTGTGGGGCTGCAATAAGTCTGCTTTGCCTTAAAAAAAGGATAGTGCTAAACAGAATACTTTTGTGACCCACTTACATA
Source organism: Todiramphus chloris collaris (assembly GCA_025345505.1). NCBI lineage: Eukaryota > Metazoa > Chordata > Aves > Coraciiformes > Alcedinidae > Todiramphus > Todiramphus chloris. The sequence continues at coordinate 16,886,409 of JANVCC010000038.1, read as the reverse complement.
CACAGACTCAGCTTCTATAAAAAATAGAACAATTAGAGAATTTAATTACCGTGACTTTGCAAGCAGCCTTTTGTCATGGTAAACACTGAGCATTAAGCCAGGATCAATGGACACAAGGTAAAATCATGCCATGCCTGTCCTAGCTCTGTGGTCTTCTAATCAGGGAGATTGGACTGCTGAGCAGAGAGGATGATGATGGTAGAGACTGGAAAGGAAAACAGCATATTCGGCAGCCATCAGTTATGTGGCCAGCACTGCAGCTCCTTGGAGAGGCTCAGCAGAGAGGACAAGGCTTGGAAGTCTGTGGCAGAGCTTGTGGGACTGCATCCACCCCTGTGCTGAGGCTCACTGTGCCAGGGCTGAGTCCCTGGCTCTCCCTACAGCTCAGTGCAGAGTTCATCACTCTTCAGCCACCAAGCTTTGGTGCTGCTCTGCCAAAATCTCAGTGTCTTGAGAATCTTTCCATCTCCTTGCAGCGTAACACAGAGACACAGCCCATGGCCAGATGTGTCTGCCTGCACTGAGTGAGGGGTAACCTTGAGTCCCTGTGGTTCTTCACTTGGCACTGCAGTAATAAACAAAACCCAAACCACTGCTGATTGCCTGTGATGGATGCATAAATCATACCGCTACCCTCTGAGTCAACAGAGTAACTCCAGGTGATAGCAGCTCAACACGTGAAGCTCAGACTCTCCCTCTCCTTGCTACACACATATGGCAGAGCTTCCCAGCAGGCAAACAGCTCCAGACATTCCCTAAGACTGAGGGTAGTAACTGAACTTCCAGCTTACGGTTTGTCAAGTAGGGGCAAGACCATCTGTATGCTTTAAAGCAAGCTTCTGCTTAAGTACTTACTTAATCGGGCTTTACTTCAGTGCTAAAACACAGCTTAGAGTTAATTTCTCAAAAGCATCTAAAGTGGCTGGAGGATCCCGGTCCTCCTGCCGCTACGCTCGCTATGGCTCAGGCTCCAAGATGGTTTGAAACTCTCTGCCTTCACTTCCTCCACTTTCTAGGGGTCATTATAGGAGATCTATGAGGGGAAATGAATGTTTGTAGGGTACATAATTTAATGGAATAAATAACAATTAGTGAAATGAGAGGGTAAGTATTAAACTGATTAAAAGCTATCCAAGCCGAACAGAATTAAAAATAAATGAAACCCAGCTAACGAACAATTGCTTCACCACTGTTCCTAACATCGTTCAGATACAAAAAAGAAACACTTCTGAATGAAACTACAGATGATTTTTAAAATCAATATGCTTTTTAAGGGGAAAAAAAAAAAAATCAAATAAGCCTTTGTAAGGATTCATTTCAGTTGTACCTGGAAAATAAGTCAGAGCTCCTTCCTTCCCCCAGTATACATTGTAATAAGTCACCAACTGGTTTTCTGACCATTCATAAACAAATCCTCTCTCTCTTCACCTCCTGGATGATGCGTGGCTCATCCAGCACTAAAGAGAGACAAACACAACTCCACCAAATTCACACCATCCACTGTATAATCTGTGATCTCTACGTCAACCTTCTGTGCAGGTAAGGATGGCTACAAGAGGCTGAATGCACCACTTGGTAATGGTTTCACCCTTTTCTTGGCTTTCATTAGCTTTTTGGTCTCCACATGATGGCATCTCCCATCTCTGAGATCCTATTTATGCTGTGAGCACGTGGCACCTCATGGGCAGGCTACAGCTAATGCTCTTGTAGGTGCAAAAGCCTCAGTTTAGCACAAATCCAATTTTAAATGCAAAAGCAGGCTCTTAAAAATATAAAGTAAAAAATAGCAACCCATCAAGGTACCAGACTGTGTGATGGATATTAGCCATGTTCTTAAGTGTCCTGCTGAATCAGGGCCATGGCCTATCGATTACAGACGATATATTAATGACGCAATTTTCTCAGAAATGACACTGCCGTCTGTACCTTGGCCAAAGTTATCCAACACCTACAGCAACACAGACCAATGCAGAAGTTACCCACAGTCTGTGGACAGTCCCAAGAACAGCCCGTGGATCTGCACTGCTCCCTCTGGCCTGACAGGTGCTGTGTGTCCAGTACAGCAGGTCCATGGGGTTGGCAACACCTTATCCTGCCAGGGGCAATTCTGAGCAGGGAAAATCTGTGGTAATTGCAGACAGGCTGTGCAGAGGTTTATAGCTGTGCCTAACCATACAAGTCACTAAATGAGACTTAATTAATAAAAATTAATTAGCTAACACTAATCAAGTAAAATCAATTAGCAAACAGTATAATAACAGCTGTACAGGAAAGGAAAATTGCAAAGGAAAGTCTGTTCAAGATCCAGACTTCTGCTCTGGCACCATTCCTACCCTTTATATTGAATGCCACCACCCCCTTAATATTGATGGCCAGTTCCCTCCATGGCGTGACTCTGGCGACCGACAGTTCGGTAGGTGCCAAGCACTGGGTACAGCTCTGCCCTCACCGTTAGAGGCGGAGCTGTGGCCAGAAGAGCAGCTATCGTGCAGACAGCGCTTTCCTCCACCGTACCTTGCAAAGGGCTGGCTCAGCTAGAGGAGAGGCCAGCTTGCTGTGTGGTCCCCACCTTGCACCGCCACAGCCAACCGTAGGAACACACAGAGCCAGCATAGACACATCTCATCTCATCTATCCCGAGCACCATCATACACTCCTAACAGAGTCTGTGGCCTCTTCATCTTCCTGCAGCATCGCCACAGGCTGGCTGTGCTTACAGCACCTTCTCCATGGAGTCAGAGCAGTTTAGAAGGTGGGATACAACCAGCCTGGACCACCACTCGCAGTCCTAGGGAACGGGAGTTGTGGTAGCGGCAGCTCCCTTCTCTTGTGCAAGCCCAGGAGTCCAGAGCACACAGCGTGAGCAAGGCAACACATTAGGCCCATATTGTGCTGTAAATGCTGCAGCAGGGCACTACCCACAGACTGTCAATTCCACATTGCATTGGCAAGAACTGCTTTTATTGACATCTGATGTTTTCTTCATTGCATAAAGAAACAGAAAAGAAGGAGATGTTAAAAAACAATATAGAGGTCAGGTCCCAGGAAGCTGCACTCTGTGTGTACCCATTCAGAAGCACCTAAGCCTTATGCTGCTGCACCTATTCAAAGCACAGGAGATTTTCCCCCTACTGCCTCTTGCATCTTTTTCCCAAATCCATTTTCAAGGCAAACAGCCTTCTGTCATCCACCCACCCACACATGAGCCTATTGCCAAGGTGGAGTTTCCTTTGCAATATACAAGGGACAGCAATCTCCCACCATTTCCCCAGGAGTGGTATGGATTGCCCCCAGAAGTTAACTCCAGGAGATCCAGGCACCTAGGCAAACATGGCATCCATCACCCATGCCCTTCTTGGAAGCAACCAGCTTTTCTATTCACATCCCAGAGGCTGCCTCAAATTAAAGCTGGTTCCCTCTCATCTGCGAAACCCTGGCACGGAGGTCTGCCAATCTGGGCAGCGCTGAAGTTAATGATGCAGGAGAGTAGTCAGGTGAGACTTCGAAGAAAGGGGAGAATGTGCTTCTAGCTTTTCCATAACAGTTAATCATTAAAACCTTTCATGGTCATAGAAGGTGCTGGCCTCCTTACAAGGTCCCCTTATCAGCCAGAATTATTTCCTGATCGGCTCTCACCTAACTACCTGGCAGAGTTATGCACAACACCCTTGGATCACCTGACTGCATTTATTGCCCTATATTCCTGGCCAAATGGGCCTCTGCTGTGTCAGCTGCAATATTTACAGCATGTTAGTTCTGCCAGCCCATGCCCAAACAGAAAAGCTGTTCTGCCTCCTGCCTTCCCTTTACACCATCCCTCCTTCTGTGACGAAGCAAAACCGAGCAGTCACCTAAATACCTCAGCAGTTCTTTCTTCTCCCCCAAATGCAACAGATCCTCTTGCATAAAGGCCAGGGGGTACTGCTGCCACCTCCCTAACTCCACTTGAAGTTTTCAATCATGTTAATTCTATGGATATTGTCTAGATATCTAAGGGAATGCATTTCTATTTACACTTCTGTCCTTCTTTATTTTCTGAAAAAGACTAGCTCACCTCCCTGGAGCGGAGAGATGGAAATCCAAGCAGTAGACCTAAACATGTTACCCACATGAGCTGCTATTCGCCGGGTCAGAGCCTGCTTCTTGGGAAGGAGAGTTCAGAGTTACCAACTTGACTCTCTTACTGCATACAAATGGATGAATAACTCTGACCAACAAGGTTGGTCTGAACAGATGAAGTCAAATCCCAAAGCCCTGTATGAGCGGAACCAGTGAAAATTTCCAAGAGCTTGTACTTAGGTAAGCAACTTACACAAAGAAAAGCAAGAACTGGAAATCCAGTCTTTGTTGCCACTCTGACTCACAGCACAGGTAGAAAGTCACTTGTTCTCAGTGAAGTAGGAGGTGTATTATCTATAGGTAGTACACGCCTATGTATACATGTGTGCTGCACAACAAAAGCTTTATATCAAAATGTATCCAAAAGGGGAGAGAAGTCTCCAGACAGAAGGGAAGAGTCGGGAAATGGGAACATGGTATTTTATGATTGAATTTCTTTTCTCAGTGAGACAATGACATATATAAAAAGGAATAAAACTGTATCAAAGGGGGATTTCATCTTCACTGCTTAAGTTTAGGAAAAAATTGTTTTAGGGAAATTCTAAACCACAAAATGAGCAGGGGATGTACATGGAATAACCCCAGGGCCAGATTACATTGCTGTTACTTAACAGCACCAGTGCTTGATACATGGCTGACTCCACATGCAGGAGATTGCAAGGTCATTCTGAAACACTTCCAGTCTTCAACTCAAACCAACATTTCCTCTTCCTTTCTAGCACAGCATCCACATAAATCAGCCAGTAACTCAGAGAGTTCTCAAATACGATCAAGAATTTGGAAATGCTCTGCTTGTCTTGCTCACTGCAGCCAGGCCCTTTCCAAGGCAGACCAAGCAGATGTGCACCAAAGGGATGCCGGTCGTGCTCTGAGAGCACAAATAATACACTGTCAAAGCATAAAGTGTCTACCTACACATGCAGTTCTTACTTTGTGAGAACACTGTGATTCCTTCTGCTCTCACAGTCATCTATCATTTCATTTGTGGCTGCCGCAGGTAGTGCTTTAAAAATGACAGATTAAGGCTCAGGAGTGGTCACAAAGGCTTGCAGCGTCTCAGAAAGTACTACTGAAAGCCTAGAGAAAGGGAAGGTAAAGCCTCCTTTTTTAAATACACCATAAAAATTAACTCTGATGCATCTAAGTCATGATTCCTGCGGGGAGGATCTCATCACCCTCTCTTGGAAAGGACAGACAACACATGGAGTAGGAGAACAGAGTGACCAGTGATGCCAGAAGATGGGACAATAGTCCAGAGGTTATACCAGAAGAAGGGTCACACTATGAACAGTTTCTCTTTTAGACTTTGCCTAAGCATGTGTCTCTGGTCACAGCCAGGGACAGGACACTGGGTTAAGGTGAGCCTTTGTCCAGAGCCAGTACATACTCTCCAATCTCATGGTCTCACTGCTGGGGCATAAACAGTGGAAACAAGCCACCTTCCACCCAGAGCAATACCCAGACATGTAGCTCCGGGAAGCCGCTCATTTCATTTCTTGCAGTCTTTTAGTTCACACCCTCATCCTGTTGCTTTCTTTCACCTTTATTTTTGTAGCATTAAAAATACACTTGAATTTTCAATTCCAGTGAAATACGCTGCAACAAGCAGCCTTGCAGCTTGGTGTCAGCTGTCTATCCACAAATAATGTCTTCCCTTTACTGCTGCCTGTCTGTGTGCCCTGACCCTTAACTAAAGAGCTTTCTCCCAGAGTGACCCCAGAGCTTGTTCCCCACAGAGCATTCAGTCTTCAGCCTCTCTGCCAAGACAGCCAATAACCAGTAGCAATTATGGAAGTCACTCACTGTGATGTCCCATCCATGGGCACAAGTTAAACTACTGCAAGACCCACTGGAGTAGGACAGTCACCACAGAGCAGAATCCAGCTCACTTTTCTCTGCATAGCATGTCTCATTATAATGACACCACAGCTTGACCTAATCATTGAACTATCTAATGGAACATGCCTACTGTAATCAGGAGCCATGAAAATTATTAGTGCCATTCTTTCCATTTTTAATGCAGTCTGAAAGACTTTAATCACATTGGATGAGAGGCAGAGGAGCCAGTGATGAAGTTATGTGGGAGGAAGGGAACGTGTTACCTGCACTGCAGTTGTGCCTTGTTCCAGTGCTCTTAAAAGTCTGCTACCAGAGAAACTTGAACAAATTTTTAGAGGGCATCTTGGCACTACTAGATGGCCACACAGAGCAAACTACATCTCTATATTTTGAGCTGCACCATTCTTCCAGTCAGATTCATCTGCCTGCTTAATTGATATAGCTGGTATTGAATCTTCTCCCATGGGTCCAAAAAGGAGGTATTTCCTTGGTTTCCAGTAGTTTTCTGTGCAAAGTTCCCACTGAAGAGGTTTAGGACTCTGGCCTTCAGCAAATACCTGTATCCTCTTGTTCAGACCTTACTGAGCTGTTGCTGGGACAGGTTCCCAATGATGCAGTTCCTGGTTCACTGCAGGTGTAGGTGGGAGCTTGCTGGCTTTTGTCAGCTTACAGCCAGCGTCCATGAGCCCCAGGGTGCATGGGGCCCTTCACCACTACCCAGCTTCATCTTGTCTATCCACTCCACAGCCTTGTTTAACCACAGGGAAGGAGGCAGGGAATTGTTTCCTGCCTTCTGAGAAACATTTCACAGAACTGGAAAAGGTTTATCAGTATTTTTCTGAAAGGAGGTTTTGGTTCCCCAGTAGGTTTCTTTCCTAAAATACAAGACAATCACATATACAACCCTCCCCAGAAATCCCACCTGGGGGAGCAGAGGTGTGGGAAAATCTGGGGTTTGTTTAGCAAAACCTGTGCATTTTGCTTAGGTTACCCCTCTCACACACACCCTGCCTCCAAAAGCTCTGAAATGCCCTAACAGAAATGACTGCTTTGGGGACACACATACCTATCAAAAAGCCAATAGAAAAAATAATAAATAAAAGGCTTCTGAGTTGCTTTGTGGTGTGAACCAAGCCAAGAGACAGGGCTGGTGACTGAATCACACCACAGTGCATCTCATGGACCAGTGCAAATCACTGCCTTCTGCTCATACATGCCCTGAAGATGCTTCCAGGCGTTCCTCCTCCTGCTGTACTGAAGCTGTGGCTCCCAAGCCCGCCGCACCCCCGTGCTAAGCTGCCAGGGCTGCGTGCTCCCAGGAGGGGATCCCTACCACCAGCACGGACAGATGCCATCAGTCACATCCATTCCCCATGGCACAGCCAATCTGTCAGCCCCCCTGACAGCTCCGTGTTGTGATGGCTCTCAAAGCCAGCAGCACAGTCAGCACCCGGAGCACAGCCAGTACTGCTGAATGCAGACAGAGGTCTGGGCCTGCCTTTGCGCCTCTAAAGTCACAGTGGTTACTCTCTTATAAGTAAATAGCTTGCACTTCACTTTTTGGATCTGTTTTTTTCCATTTTCCCAGGCCTGTCTCTTTCTCATCACAAAAAACCAACCCACCCCTATGACTAGCCATATAGAAAAGTTCATATGCAATGCCCCTGGACTCCAGTCCCCAGGAGAGAGCTCTGGAAGGCAAAAACAGTGAAACAAACTGCATTAATACGATTTATCTTTTGCACAAGGGCTCCACCCTCTCTCAAGACCATGCATTCAGATAATGAGAAACAGGGCATTCCCACCCCTCATGCACAATCCCCTTTTTATTTCCTACGCAATGAGGAATTAAGACATGAGACTTTCTCAACCACTTCCCACAAGAGCTGTCTCTGGCTTTGACTCTGATAATCCAGCTTGACTGCTCTTTCTGTGGCAGTGGCATTGGTGTCAGTAGCCAAAGTGATGGATTGGCTTTGCAGCTCAAATGGCTTTTGGGATAGATGGCTGAAGATAAGTGACTAGAACTCTCAATTTATGCTTCCTCAAGTTCCTAAGACACAGTACGTTCATGGATGCCTTTTTTCTTTACTCTTAGCTTTGAAACAAGCAAAATAAACAGGGTGAGACTCTCAAGGATCTATGCTGCATCTAGTGCTAGAGGAAACTGATGAATATGATGAAGTGGCAGCAGCTGCCCAAATTTCCTATCATCCCAATTCCTGATGACATTGGCTCATAAACTGCTTTTCTGTTTTCTCTCCTTTATCTGAGTTTTTACTTCATGTATACCAGTTATGACAGGAGTGAATGCTATTGCCTACAGGTAGAAAATGAATGAAGGAGACATGGAAGACCAATAGATGAGCTGACAACATGACATCAGCGTAGTCTCTGCGTGCCCTGGAAAGTTGCAAGCTAGGGACTTTAGGTGGTTGCTGGAGACACAGCAGTTGCCAGGTCACAATTCCAGCTAAATTCATATTCTGATAAATCTTTCTCAAGTTATCTCTGTCATCAGAGAACTGGTGATCCTGGGGTAACAGAACAATGGCTGAAACTTTAAATGCAGTCAGATTGATAGGCCCCATTAAGACACTTATCAAAAGATACTAAAAACCTACTGATTTATGGCTACCACCAGGAAAGTTTCATTACAGGCAGTTATATTTTTCTTCTTCAGCTTTCAGAGGTGCTTTTGTAGGGGTTTCACTGTTTAAGCATTTAGAGCTTAATGACTACTCAAACAATTGTCCGATTTTAAGCTCTCAGGACTGCCAGTGATGACTGAGGGTGAAGGTAAGTTAGAAAAGGACCCAATAAGCAAGAGGTGAGCACCAAGGCTCCTACTGATAAGCACAATTGCTTGGTGCCCTTCAGAGCTTAAATTCATGACCAAGTCCCTGCAGAATAAATGTAAATAAACCCCAGATGACCCCAGCAACTAGATGTATACACAGTCTTAACACTCAGCAGACAGAGTAATCCAAGTGACACAGACACGCGTGTACATAGACGGCAGTAAACGTAGGCCAGAGCTGAGCAGAACATGGCCCTGGACACCCTTCAAAGTTGAAAACAGGAAAGAAAATTATTCATTTGGTTCTTCCACGCTGCTACAGACCTATAACCCTTTCAAGGGCAAGGGCTGAGGGGCTAGTCCAAGATGTTTCTGTTTGACATAAATGTAATTTGTACTGAACACCTTAGAGGTATAAATCTACTGTTGTCCCTCCTGGACTTCAACAGGTAGGGGATCCTGAGCACAGGCATGCAGTAAAACTAAGCTGTGTCTCAACAACTGAGAAATGTTGGGATGAACACGCAGTTGTGTTTTATCAAGGAATGTGACATCCAACCTGCTTTGTTATTATAAAAGCAGCAGAACTACATTTTTAGGAAGGAGTCGGTTTCGACTTTCTGTACTTGAGGACTTTCCCAACCATCACACAACCATGGAGTAAACAGATGTACCAGGGTGAATTCAGGTAAAGAGTGACTCAGGATTCTGAGGCAGCATCAAGTGCAAACAAGACCTTCAAGATAAATTACTAACTCAAAGTGAAGCAGCACTGACAGATGCACTCTGTGTCACAGGGCAGTCACCTTTTTCTCTTTAGAGGCGATTCTTCCTGGAGAGCAGAATTACAAAAGTGACTGATTCCATCACAGAAGTAATCTGCAGCCATTTCCCCCAAATACAGAAGAAAGACAACCCATATGTGTGCTCACACCATGTGCCCTGTCACCTCTGGGAATTGTTGTCCAGTTTCAACTGGAATTGGAATAAGAAGAGAAGCCACCAACATATCGTGTTGCTACAAATTTTGAGAAAACTGGGGGTCAAACAGAGCAGAAAGTTGATGCCCCTACTAGGGGAAGGGCTGATAAGCTGAGCTCTCCTTCGACACCAGAGGATGCCCAGTAAGATGTGTTAGAAAGCAGATCTGACTCCTACATCTGCTTGTGACACTGCTGGTTTCTTCCCCTGTTTCTGTGTGATGCACCCTGACATTCTTCAAGCACTTCAGCTTCTCTCTTATAGGACGCTTCCTGCTCCTGGCCACTCATGCCAGGCTTGGACACTAAAGATACTCTGCCTTTATCCCTAGCTCAGGGGCAGCTGCGGATCTGTAGTTCAAATTCTGTGGTTTTCTTCTTGGAAAAGGCAGTGGTTCCTGAAAACCTCTGCTGGCTTTTGGAGCCCAAGTTTCACCAGCTTTCAAAGGGGACTTTTCCTCCTCATTGCTTGCAGTGCCTGAAAGACTCTCAAGTCAGTTTGTTCCTGTAAATGCTTTGAGACTCCTCCAGCTTCCTAGAGTGCTCTGAGCACTGATCTTCAAGATCCCTTTGGAGGCAGGCTGGGAGGATGCCCAGCTAACAACACACTTCCTTGCCACACTGGGGGATCTGATTCAAAGCCTGACTATGCAGGAAGCTGAGTCCTCATTTTGGTAGGCCTGCAGAACAACTCATGTCTCCACTATCTGTGAGAGAAATTCTTAAATCTTTGCTCACAGTGAGTAGCAGCTGATGCTCTTAATCATCACAGAAAAGAAAGAAGAGGGATGGAAAAATGTCTGCCTCCCAGGTCTCTTACCAAGGCTTTAGGCTTTACTGTCTTCAGTGGGGTCTGGTTCTCCTCCAGCTCTCTACATAGTTCCTTTGAAGCATGCTGCTCTTAGATCCTGCTGAAAACAAGGTACTGGTAGCCTTAGTGGGCAAGTTATTACATTGCTTCCCCAAGCAACTAAGAAAACAGGAGACAAGCCAAGTGAGAATCCTTCCCTTATCTATTATGAAATGGCCCTTTGAGACTGGAAATACTGAAGCAGTGTAACAGTAGGATAGAGCACTAGCACAATATCAAAGCTTCTAAAACAGAAGTTCCCCAGATTTTCCAGTCCTCCCTTGCTGTTCAAAGACTCCTCCTCCATCAAAGCTCAAACCCTCGCAGGACCAACAGATCATGTGAGAGGCATCAGAGGATTATTAACTTGAAAGAAATTGGTGGAAAGTGTGTCGAGCACGCCCAATCTTTGAACTGGGTACTTTAGAAGATCATTGCAAAATAAAAGACAACTGCACATTCATTTCTCTTTAGAAAGAACATATTGCACAAAGCCACAAAAGTTACATGACCTTCATGTGAGGAGAACAGAAAGACCAATCTTCACTCATTGCAAATTGACTTGGAAAGGCAACAAAGCAATGCCAGTTTTCACCAGCTGAAGATATGACCAAATGGCTGTGGTACACTGAAGACAAAACTATAAGGCCTATTCATTGTGAATGCTTCTGGGCATATGTTAATCAGGGAGAATTTTCTTTCCAGAGATGATTATGGTGCAAATACACGTCCGTGAATTTGGGCTATTATGAAGACTAACTTTCTCTGAAGCATGCAGTGGAGGGTGGGATCTATTAACATCATCTGGCTGTAGGAAAGGCTACAGTCTAAAGCAGTTTCTGACTGACAGCTTGCATTTACCTGCAACATCACTTTTACTGCGTCCTCTCCAAATCCCCATCCAGAACACAAGCCAACAGAAGAACAAATTTTTTCCTGTTGACACTGACTGGTCCAGCAGCATTGAGCAACACCACGAATCCATGCCATGTCCCCTTTCTGGCATCTCACAGGAGACATACAAATCAACACCCCTGAACTGAAGGTTGCTGTTCATGTGCCCTTAAAGGATAATGACACTGCCCACCAGCTTAGAGGTCATGGCACAGTCAGTGCTTTGTTTAGGCTCATTTCCTTCTAAAAGTGAAAGAGGATGCCCTGCATTTTCTACAGCAACATGGAGACATGAAAGGGGAACTTTCTGTTTGAAAAAAAGCCCTGCTGCTCCTGTTGTGTAGCAGATGGCAACGGAACAAGTGGTGAACATTTGTACCACCCCAGTCTGTATCATTGGCATCTCTAAAACAGCCCAAAATTTGCTTGCATCACCACTGAGGTCATAGCCAGCATTTCTACTCTAAGGCCCTTTATATGGGAGACACTTAAGTTAGTTGCATATTCACTGACAGAGAAATGAAGATACAAAAGAAACCCATATATATGACCAGTATTCAACTACCCATCAGCCAAACCAGGAATAACAAAATTCCAGCCATGAGGACATCTGGCTTGTCAGGCATCTACCTGAGACAATGTAGAGCTAAGACTTACAAAAACACTGACAATCTTAAGCAGAACGAACATATGAAATCATCTAAAAGATTTGCCAAAAAGCCCACAACAAACCCAAACAAACAGAACAAAACAAAATAACAAAAAAAAAAAAAAAAAAAAAAGCCAAGCCCCCAAATCCCCCCATCTACACGAGTGCCAGCTGGACCTCTTTTTTTGCTCAGAAAAATACTCCTGGCACGAAAGTAGTGCTGACATGGTCCCATACAATTGCAAGAAAGAGTTCTGATTCCTTATGGTTTTGATAAGGAAATTGTAAGCAAGGAGATATTTTGTAACCAGAATTATCTAGACACAAACATTCAGCACGGGATAGTCATAACATCAAAAGGAAACAAATTTGTACTTTTCTATTGGTATGATACAAGGAACTAGTACAGCTCCTCACACTTACAGAAGCACAGGGCATGGTGGGACAGAGGCCTTCTATCCCTAACTCATACATGTACTGAATGCTGACTAAGGCAGGATACAGGATTACACAGACTCAACCAAAACAGCATTTCAAAAGACCTTTGGTCAAAAGACCAAAAAAAAAGGGTCTCATGCAGGAGTCTGCCCTAATGAAAAAGATCTTCGTCTGTTTGAGAAAGTCAGCTCTTGACAGCCTGACCTTCAGGAACAAGGCTGTTTCACTGCTACAGAGCTGATGTGACTTGACACAAGATAGGAGAGCATGCATCTTTCTACATGCCTGACCTCTGCTCCCCACCTTCATGCTGGACTTCCCAGTTGGGTTCAGAGGGCTTGATCCCTTTATTTGCATTGCAAATGCCTCAAATATTTTCTGTGCACACAGCTCTTGATGAGAATTTCTCAACAAAGCACCAACACCTATGTGCACGTCTTGCTTCTTTACCCTGTATTGTAAGGGATTGTGGTACAGCTTGGAGGGAGCTGCTTACCTGGACAGATGAAGCACATGGCATGGCACAATGTTCCATCTCTCTTAGCACATGTGCCGCATATTGGAATCTGCACCAACAACAGGTAGCTCCTGAATTTTATATAGCACTGAATTAGGTGTCCTTCAGATCCTAGATCACTTCTTCCCTCTCAAAGGTTCACAAGATGAAAGATCTAAACCATAGTTAGAAAACAAAACAAAAAGCACACAAAAAACCAAACCAAACAAAAAGCAAACAAACCAAAAAACCAAAACAAACCAACAACAAAACAAAACAAACAAAAAACAACAAAACAAGCAACAAAAATACATGTAAAAGGAATGCTAACAGATGCACATGTGCCCACCCCCAGTGCCCAGCCACAATTACCAGTTTATTTTGTTATGGGCTGAATTTTCAGTCTTTGCCAACAGTTTCCATAATGTAAAGGGAGCAGCTTGGAAACTGAATCGTACGTCATTCTGTCACCCTGTCACCTTCCACAGTCCTTGGATGCAAGTAGCCAACATGGTGGCACTGTGCTTCAGGGGACCTGCTGCCTGGCCCCCCTGATTTCCACCTTCAGACAGGCAGGCTGGTGTTGGCACAGGCTGTGGATGGACTCACACAGTAACTTACTGTGTTCCTTAAGAAGAAAAATCCTGAAAGGATCTCTAAGAACAGGCAAAACTTCCAGGAAAAGCATTTTAACAGGCTCTTCATGGAAAGGTGTCATCTTGGCATATGCTGTTCCTATTTAGATCAGTATTATGATGCCATAAAAATAGAAGAAAATGGGTATCTTCTCTGGAGGAGTTCAGCAGGAATGTAGGCAAACCCATCTCCCACCAACTTCCCAGAAGATAAGCCTTAAAGTCCAATAGTGGACTCAGAAGTCAATTTTGTTGACTTCAGTTTTGTGTCAGGGGTGGCCTTTCTGTGTTTCTGCAGCAGGACCAGCAGGGCAGCAGACAATACACCTCCCCCAGCTGCACCACCAGGGTCACATGCTGTAGCACACAGTGCATTCATGGTCTAGAAGACTGCTTTATAACAGAAACAGTAAACTACAGCTAGCAAGGTAAGACAGGTGTAAAGCCTGGAGAGCTCTGTAAAACACAAAGGTGGAGGACAGATCCGCAGAGAGCTGTAAAGTGCAGATCTGTCTGCAAGGAACACTAGCACATACCTAGATTGTACATCAAAAGCCCTTATACACTTAAGGATATGTGCCAAAATCAGGACAAAGTTCACAGTAGTTGAACCTTTGCACCTCTGAGTCCATGGGGCCTCTGCCCCAGGTAGCTGAACTCGGGTGCCTCTAGAGCAGAAGGAAGAAGAAGGCTGGGCTGGGTGGATACCACATTGACAGCCTAACCCCTGGGCAGGGGACAGTGAGAGCAGCAGCAAGTAGCACTTACAAAACGAGCCCTTTACAGTGACCCTGAACCTTCTGTTAGGATCACCTTGAGGTACCAAAGGAAGAATCTCCCAAGTGCTCAAGGCACGAGGTCCCAAGCCATGTTAGTCATGGTGTCCCATGAAAGGAACATGAGCAACCCTGAAGACTTACAACCCTGCCAGCGCTCATGTGATGCCAAGCAGCAGAGCACTTCCCAGTGGGACATTGTGCTGTACACCACCAAACCCCATTTGAACGGGGCCAAGCAGAGTCCCCAATCTTCTCTTCTTTACAGAGAAGACCCTGTAAAGTCAGTGGATGTTTTCTACTTACTGCTCAGTCACTCACACCAGCTAGAGAGCGGAGTCAAGCATAGATTTGTATGTGCATGTGAAAAATTTGCACTTGGGTCCAGCAGGTTGGCTCTCCCCAAACCAGGCCCTCTCTCACCTACCCTATCCAAGGCCCACGCACAATGCTGGCACATGTCTTAGTGCACACTCTCTAGGAATTAAATTGACTTGGATAAGAGCAGTAGTACAGCCTCATGACAGCCTCAGCCTTCCTGGTTCCCCTGTGAGCCCAGGAGCCACCAGCCTGTCTCACACCCACATCTTGCCTCTCTCCTCACCAGGACTGGCTTTGGTTTACAAGTCATCACACCTTGAAAGTAACCATTCCACCAAGACAGCCCAGCTGATTTCCAAAGATGACACACAAAAAAAAAGCTAGAGCAGAAAAAGGTGGCAGTTGTGAAAGGAGCTGGGGGGAAAGGAAAAAAAAAAATTAGAAGAGGAAATACTGAACAGAGCAATCTACATTCTCCATTCGTGTCATGTTCTTCCACACTTCATACGGTTCCTCTCTGCAGCCCCCACAGCAACAACAGGCAGAGTGCAGAAATCAGGCTGCTGTTCCACACAGCACCCAAGCGCACACACTGCTGAGTAAGAACAGGGCTGTCTGTAACCAAGAGCCTTGCAGCCAGCCCTTTCCCCATCTTCCCTGCCCTGCTCTTCTAAACAACATGATCAACAACAAGCCCACCATAGTACTCTTATTTGGTCCATAGGAACTGTCATAATAAACTCAATCAATATTAGATGCATTGCTTAACTGAAACTATGAACCAGCTTGTAAGAATTCACTAAAAGTCTCAGTCTTGCATTGCAAAAAGGAATGTGACATCCAAGAAGAGCATCATTAGCAGCATGGCCCAGTCATGCCTTCACTCCTGGTTTATCCAAGTCAACAGAACTCTTTGAGCATGAGAAAAAGTGACAGGATCAAACCTAGGGTGTTAGGGTCTTCCTTCCTCATTAGGCCATTGAAAACTCTCTGCATTCACAGAAGGCTCACTATTTACAAAATTGCTCCAAATAAATGCTTTGGATGGGTGGGAGCACCATGCACATGTTAAAAAAACAAACAAACACACACAAAAAAACAAAAACAAACAAACACAAACATAAACATAAACCAAACAAGAAAAACAAACAAACCCCATACCAACCAACCAAAAAAAACCCCATACCAAACAAACAAAAAAAACCCCATACCAACCAAACAGAAAATTACAAAAAGAAACCTAAACCAAACCAACCAAACAAAACAAAAAAGCCCACACCAAACAAACCAAAAATCACAGTCCTTGGTGGCTATTGAGAAGCTCTGAAGACCATGCTCAGAGCAAACATGGCAATAAGTAGCACAGAGACAAGTTATATCCCAGCTGTGTTTCTCAGAGCATCTCCACAGAAGGCTGATATGAAGGCAGAGATAACAAATCACATCTGCCAGCCAATACTTTAAAAATGGTATTTCCCATGTAGTCATCACTGGAAAGTGCCAGGAAAACGGGGTCTCCAAGTGAAACAGTTCCCAAACAGAATCTGTGCAAAGCAGTACAATATGTTTAAGGCAGTTTTTTAATTAATAACATTCAGTAACCAAATAGAGTCAGAGATTAATCACCACACAGATGCTATGCCTCCCTGTTAAGATAAGAAGATCACTAAAGGGTAAACCACAAAGCTGCCTTCATTTGTACAGGGCTTTTCTTCCCACCTACTTTTAGATTAATATTGAAGTACAACTTCTTCCAGATCAGAGAGCACTGTATCCTTTCCTCTCTTTAAATATCACAGATCCATCTAGAGAAAGAGAGTGGAACATCACTGTATTCTGATTTTCGTGTTTCTAGTCCAAGGCTACATACTCAATTCCTTCTGTTTCTGAACCCAACTCTGCCACCATAACTCTTGTTGGGCTGTAATACAGTCTTACAGCAGGACAAGAGTCTACTGAGTGTGAGCAAAGGTGATGTGATGTGTCCCATACTTGTCTTCCCAAATTTTCAGACAATCTCCAAAAGGCATTCTGTTGCTAACAAACAGATTGTGACTCACCAAGACATTCAAAATTACATTGCTGTAATTTCCATTTTTATTTCACGCATTCAAATCCAGCCCGTTGTGGCTTGCCCAGCTTCTGTTTGGCAAATACTCACTAGCTGGCCTCATATGGCAGTGGAGTATGTTTGAACATCAGCTCAAAATGAGATCTAGCCAGGACACTGTTAGAATAGACCAGTTTCCATAGGCAACAAAAAGCAAAATGAAAAAGTCCAAATGAAGAAAGGATCCAAAACACCACTGTCTTCTCAGTGCTAGTAACTCAGTCTCAAAAAATGAAAAACAAGAGCTCAAGCCCAACAGGGGTGATCACAAAGAACAGCCCAAGCTAAGTAGCAGCCAGACTGAGACTTCCCTCAAAACACATGGCCAATTTGTGTCATCACAACATCAGCACATTATCAAGAGCATCTTGCATAGTTACTCTCCAAGCTGTGAAGGCATTGTGCTAATTATTTTTGCTAGTTATGTGAGCGCCATATAGATATGTCTTTAACTGCCATCAGATAGCTACTTTTCACACTAACCACCTAACCAACATCACGGAAGATACAGTGTTCAAGCCTCCGTGGTTCTTCGATTTCAAGATTTCTAGATTTCTGCAAGCACAGAGCACCAAGTCACACCCATACCAGCATCCTACAAAGATGCAACTACTGCTCTGCCCAGCTGGGTACAGGGAGGACCCACCCAGCAGGCTGCCTCAGCTCAGTAGTAGCTTTGGTACCAAACGTGCAACAAGGTCTAACTTAATATCCCATATTTTATTGCAAATCTTGCGATATGTAGACTCCAAGAACATAAGCTGATCACTCAGGAGGATGCCATGGGGCCTGGACCATCTTCCCCAACACGCAAACTGCTTCTGCGTGACAGAAAGGGAAGACAGGCATTTCTAGGACTGAGCGGGAGCTAAGGCACTGCTAAGATATGTCAATACTTTGTCTGGTGTCTACTCTGCAATTCTTACAATTATTGATAGCGATATTTCACTGGTTCATATTTATGGGGAGGTTTAAGGACTACATCATTCTTAGAACATATTTAAGATATTCTGTTAATTCTTTTCTCCAAGATGATTACATGGCTCTACCCAAAGGGATGTTCATGCTTTACTACCATGATTGACATGCAAGCATTCCCAGCTTCACGCAGTAACTTTCACTGGGCAGCACAGTACAAGACAAGGCAACATATTTTACCTTCCTTGTAGTAACACCAATTCCTACTACTCATTTGGAGCTGATAGGACTGACTTGAGCCAGGCAATGATTGCTGTTTCCTGGCTCTGGCTTCAAGTGACCCTGCAGAAATTTATTTACTCCACTACTCACCCAGCCTTCCTTTCCCACTCCTGGCTTTTCTCTCCATGTAGATGCCCCAGAAGAACTTTGTTTAGAGTATCATAGCCCTGAAATTCCACGCAGACAAACCCCTCAATTAACATGCTCAGGAGCATTGCTGGGTCTACAGGCGGAAGAGACAGAGAAGAAAACAAAATGGTGCTAAAATACCCGCTCTTGAAGAAATAAGTAGCTCAGAAGTGATCAGTGGAATGAGAGATTTCATGGCTTTTTGTTCATGAAGACATTGGAAATACTGAAAAAATTATTTTAACCAAGTAACTGCATTTTAAAGGAATCTTTGTGAAGCAGAAATGGCCTAGATAACAACATGTTCAGCTTGATTTGATTTTCCTAAGTCTCTGATGAGTTATATTCTTAAACTGAAGACAACATCTGGGTATACGCTGGGTTTTCTGAGTCCTGGAGGTTCCCAGAAGAACATTGCCTAAATGTGAGAGGATCTTGGCATTGCAGCATTTTCTACAGCAGTATTTATCTGCCCGGCTTCCTAATCTAACTGGCAGTTGTGAAGCAGGTTCTCTAACATCTATTTACAATTTCTCCAGAGTAAACACACCAGAAGCTGCTTAATATTCTCTCTCTACCTATCTCACACTCTCAGCTACGCTGTCCATTACAGTAAAACGTTGTGTTTACATAATATATACTTTACGTTACAGATTACATTACTGTACTCCTGGTACAGCCTGCCCAGGACCTCTCAGCATGCAGCTCTGTTCTCTATTCCATGCGCACTGTCTAAGTTTGAGCTCTTTGTGCTGCAGTTTTCCGAAACAGGCTGTTTTTAAGCCTGTAAGTTGGATTTTTAAGCTATTTCTAAAATTACATCCAAGAAAAGAGATGATTTTTACAGCCCTACCCCTTCTCCCATTCCACTCAAACTAGACAACCATTTCACAGAGAAACACTCACATCCATGTGATTTGGAACAAGATTTGTCATTTGGTGGCACCACGAGGTTTGCCCGAGGCACACAGCTGTAACAGGCTGCCATTTTCCCTGCTTTCCTTGTTCCTTTTGTTGCAAATTTTAAGGTTTTCCTCTCTAAATGAGATAGAAGTGAAAAAACTTGTTCCAACTGTCATCTGACAAAGTTTTGGATTTTTGGAAAGGACTGAATCAGTTCAGAAGAACCTAAAAATGCTCCATATCTTGGCACTGCCCTTCTTATGGAGCTGTACCTCTAATGGAAAGGAATCACAAAAAGGTTTGGGTTGGAAGGGACTTTTAAAGATCGTCTATCCCAACCCTCCTGCCATGGGCAGGGACATCTACAACTAGGTCAGGTTGCTGAAAGTCCCAAGTGAACAGATAAATCTAGTAAGGCAATTGATAAACCGAACCCCCTATACATGGTTGCATGCTGCTCTGCAGATGCACCTCAGGTCTGACCTGACCTATTAGCCAGTCTCCATTCTGTTTTTAGCAGTGCCAACTGTGCACTGGTTTACTTGACTGAATTTAAAAACAACAACGAATTTTAGAAACCCCACACACACCCCTGCAGAGTCCAGGAGTTGTTACTACTCATTTTAAGCTGTGACCCAAGATCTGAACCTAGATATCCAGAGGATATTCACCTTTCAAGCCACAGTTTCCAGCTCACTGCTAACGGCTCATTCCTTAACACAAATACAATTTGACGGTATCTGGTGCATAAATCAATGATGTGGCTAAAGTCTCAGTCAACTCTTCTCAGAATAAATGTTGCTATTTAAAATGTGGCAATCAAGCTTGTAAAGGGAAGGAAAGAAATGTCACTTGGAACCCAAGTGATTCTGTTAACAAGCTGGGTTCCTGCTTCAGGTTTTTGTCTGATAAAGCCACTTATCTGACTGTATGAAAGGTCATAAGTAGTTGTTGGAACAGTGGAAAGTCCACACAAGGCTTTTTTGCCATCCTGCAACTTCTGCTTAAACTTTTAGTTGAATCATTATTTCAGTTCCTGGAGCTGAGTCATTTCATCTTCCTTGTACACGAACACACACAAAGCAGCTCTGCGCTGTGGAGTGGGCACCAACCAACCTTGATTTCACACGAGTGTGTATTTCCCTGCATAGGAAAATGCAGTGAGCTCCTCTACTCATTTCAAGGTGTTCACACAAGGATGCACACCTCTGGGTAAGAGAACTGCATCCTGTCTCACACCTCACCCCAGCAGACCCCAGGGCAAATCCCTGGCCTTCACCTCAGCCCTGCTGCACAGATGGAGCCTCAGAGGAGCAACCTTGCATAAGATATGATGCTACAAGGAGAAGGGCTTAGATAATAATAACATTCAAAGGTGTGGAGATTAAGTACCAGTACTTTGTGCTAAAGCCATGTGATCATGGCACATCTGTGGACATCCTTTTGTATAGCTCAAGTAATTAATCAAATGAGGTATCAGCTCTCTGAAGGATGTTTCTACTGCTGCCTTAGTATGGTATGTACATGACATTTGAAATATTGCAAGACCTTGTAAACCACAAGCATTACTAAAATATTTTTTCCCACTCATGCTCCCTCCTCCTTCATTTCAAATCTATGTAAAACCTTTTGCTAAAGATCCAAATTCTCCCACTGAAACCAAGTGCCACTTGTCTGGAAATAGATCTTCTCTCTGCCTCAGAAAGCACCCAGAGCAGATGGCCAGAGACAAGATGCTCTAGTATCACAGCCCACATTATCTCTGATGGCACATAAGAGAATGGTCAGAAGGAAGCATTAACTATCACAGGGTTCTGTATTGAAGGGATCAACATCAGACTGAACTAGAGAAAAGAACGATTCATGTCAGTATTGGAGATGCTGAACTGGATCAGAGCTTAAAATCTCCTAATGCTCAACTTCAGTGCCAGGCCACAGCAAAAGAGAGTTCTCCCAGAAAATGCTGTTCAGGAGAGCTGTCCAGAAACAGGCGATCCGTGTTAACTATAAAACCCTGCAAATCTTCTCTAAAGAACAGGGGAAAAAGGTCTTTTTAAAAGTTCAAGAGCTGCAGTCCTCATTTCAGAGGATACAGGGCTGCTTGCATTAAGCTTTATTTTTACAGAGAGTGAATCATTTCTCACTCCAAGGGAGCCGAGATCATTCTGCTGTTGGTATCTCTGCCACCAGCAATGCTAAAAATACAAAGGCTCCAAAGTCAGCCAAGGCTCATTGTCAGCTCTGGCCCTTTCTATATGATTGCTGTGACTCTTGCATCTACTGACAAAAAGCAGGAGCAGGTGCTGACACCTATCAGATCAGCCTCTTTAAGAGTGCAGGACTGGAACTACCCTCTGCACACATGCACTCAGAAAAAGCTCTTGCTTCTCCATTTATCCCCAGAAGTAAATATTGGATTTTTCCTCCTGTTCTGACGAAGAACAGCAGCCTATAATTATAATGAATACCATAAAGGTTGCTCTGCTGCCACTTAGCTTTGCTCTCAGCCATGCTTGAGAACCAAAAGATGTTATGATTGCCTTTGCTGCACTGAACGAGTTACTTAGTTCATGCCCAGCTCAAGAAGTCACGCAGTTGTGATTCTTTCCTTCCAGAAAGGATAATGTGTGAACCAGAAAGCAGGAAAAGATCCTTTTCCAAAACTCCTTTGCCTTTTAATTTTTTTATTTGCAATGACAGCTCGAGAATATACATTATCCAAGTTTGTCTACCAAACGCATCTAGAGAGCAAGCCAGTAATGAGCCCTTCATTTTAATTGATTATTTACATATACTTTAGCATCCACCCCCTCCGGAAATTATCTTGCAACACATGAAGATAACCTATGCTAATTACAATTTCAGTTGCCATGAAACAGTCTTCAAATGTGGTCCCTCCCATCTTGTTATAAACAAGATCTTGGGGTGTGGTTTGCTCAACAAGGAGCAGTATCTGCAGCTTAACTAAGAGTGTATGTTTTCACATACCGTGCGATTGTGCAACCACATGCCACTAGCTGTTGTAGTGGCCAGAACTCATGTTTCTACCAACTTAGATAAATTCACAGAGAAAAAGTCCATTAGGTATAGCCTCTGGTTCTGGAAACCATTAAATGACTGTCTGATGGAAAAGAGAAGTATGTTCAGGGTGGAATTGCTCTGAATCAGCCTCCTCCTGGACCTAGTTGCATAGCTGGAATCTGGGAGATGGGCTTTGATCTCACTTCTTTGGGCCATTGTGAAAAGCCATCTGGAAGTTGGGATTCCTACCAGGTTTGATCTAGCAGCAGACCAATGGGGTGGCACCATAAGTGCTTTGTCTAGGAGAAATGGAAAAAAGGAAAGGCATTTTGTAGTGTTGTTGGATCTGCTTTGAAACAGCCATAGTTTGGTTGAACTTGAAGGTTCAGGACTCATATTCTGTCTGGTTTACATGAGATAATCCTTCATGCAGTGGCATGGGAATCTCATCTCATTTCCTTTGGCAAAGTTGCTCTTTTGTGTCTTATCTCTAACTAGGTGATAAGTTGATACTCAAATATATAAGGGTACTCTCTGTGTATTAACAGTCATTTTGATACCCAGTGAATTTCAGCCTGGCATGGTCTATAAGAAGAATTTGTCTAGCATCATAGAAATGAAACAAGAGCAAAATAACTTGTTTCTCAGAAGACAAGCTCAGAATACTGGCCCGTGACAGTATTTTCATTTGCCCAACCAACCAGTGGACAGATAGAGATGAGATGGCCTCAAATCCATGATCGATATAGCACCCTTCTTCCACACGCAAAAAGGGGTTTCTTTTCACCATGGACTAAACCTGGTCTCCATCAGAACAACTCAAGTCTTGCCTTGGAGTCCATTGGCTTTCAGAGGAGAATGGGGCAAGGAGCTCCTGTTACAGTAACCGTCATTTAAAAGAGCAAAACTATTTTCTTCAACTCCAAACTAACATTTTTGGTTTGTTCTTTTCACAGAGAAGATTTGAAGAGCTAACACAAAATAGCATCACTGTTTGTTAGCAAATGAGAATTTCAAAACCAACTATTCGTACAGCACTAACAGCAAGCCAGGATATGCTTGTCATGAGGAGGTTAAAAGAAAATGCTGCCCAGACTACAAAGACTGTTGGCCGAGACAGAGGGCTCTTGTACCTCTGCTGGTGTTTGTGCTGATGCATACAGGTTTTGTTGCAGAACTTTGTTCAGGGGAGATAAACCACGTGCTCTCCATACCCCGCACTCAGACTCCTAAGTGCACTGCTCTTCTTCTTCTCCCTTGTCTTTGTAAAGATTTATGTAATAAATTTCACTGGGTCACTTCAGCACTGAGTTAAGTTCTGCAACAATTGTGAAATCCCTGCATGGTGGACTCAACATAACAGAAAGATTACTGCAAAGGGCCTGTGATATATTTTGCCCAATGCTCCGTACTCAACAAATACACAGCGTTTATTACCAGTATTACTATCCCAAGCCCAAGGGAGTGTCATCCTGGAGGAGTTTTTCCAACAAGTCTTACTTTGGTGAGGAAATAAAAAAAAAAAGGAAAAAAAAAGAAAATTATCCTTCCCTACCACCCCACAAGAAAACACAAACCAAAACATGTGGCTTCAGGCCAATACAGGGCTCTCCCAACCTTCAAGCTGATTAAAATACTTTACAAGCAAACAACTATTTGGTTTCTGTATTTCTCCATCACCTTCCAGACAGATAATGAAGCAAAAAAACTGAAGGACTGCAGATGCTACAGGCTTCTCCTTACATCTGTCCTTCATAGTCATTTGCTTCCTCCTGCCCACACATCTTTTTTAAAGATAAAATCCTATCTTCAAAGCTACCTCTTTAAACTATCACCAACTGCCTCAGTGTTTTTGTTTTGTTTTTCTAGACAAATTCTCAGGTTTCAATGTGCTGCCTTTAGGTGCAGGTGAATCAGCTCTCATATATGAAACACCTTCAAGGGATGAAAGGCACTTTGAATTTTCTAAACGGAGTTCAAGCAGAGAGGATGAGGAACTGGACTCTGGATCATAACAAAGCCTAGTGCTGCAAGATATGTGCTCCTGAAGCAAGAGCTACACCCTGGCACTATGGAAGTCTCTGATCCAAGTTGGGTTAGGTACCCCAAAGGAAAGCCAAGATTTCCAGTGCATCTTCTCCCTTTGTCCTGAGCCAGTGCATGAGCACAGGCTTCAAGGGTGGTGGGGACAGTGATGCTGCAGTTATCCTAGAGCTTGATCCCGAGACCCAGGACTCACTCACTTAACAAAGAAATACACTCAGGATCATTAATAACTGAACAGCCAGAGCTGCACTGTACATCTTCAGCAGATGCTGCATGAGATGAATGCACATCCCCAACCCCTGGCTGTGGTCCATTTTGGTGTGAGAAAAAGATTGCTATTTCCCAAATCCCACTTTCTTGCAAAGCCTGGGCTTTTTCTGCTCCAGAGGTAGCCTCTGCTAAGCCGTGAGCCCCCAGAGCCATTAGTCAGAGTGCACAGTGACCACAGTGGAGCTGATAATTGCATGCTGCCATTGCTATATGATTCAGTCACTTGTGTATTTAATAGCAGCCAACTCTGCATTTATACTCAAGACAGAGATACTGTCCCGTGTTAACTGCAGCATCTCCTAAAATGGGCTTTCAGGAAAAACTTTACTATCAGATCCTGTATTCATTCAAATCAGCACAGCCCATTGATGCCAGCAGAGGTGCAGTTCATACCTTAGACGGGACCAATTGCTATTAAACTTGCAACACTCTGGGTATGTGCTTGAACTGGGCTGATTGTGCCCAAACTACTAAGTGCTTTTAGAAGGCTGATGGACTGATGTTATTGATTGTGAAGATGTGGCTGCCAACAGAGAGGGTGCATAGAGCATTTCACAGCCCAATTTTCTTGCAACACTAAGTCACGATGTCCTCTAAAAGCCCCAGAAAAAGGTTGTGATCAGAGCTTTGTTAAAGTTGGAATCAGTCCCCTCATAGAAATGCCGCCAAAAATGCCTCCATGAGACTTCTTAGGTAGGTCTCACTGCTCCTGCCTTCACTGCCTATTGCTGGGGACTGGCTCGTCTCCAAATTTTATTGATATGCTTGTATCTGTCTCATCCCTCTTTCAGCCTCCAGCACCCCAGCCTCCTTAGTCCTCTTCATCCCCACCGCCTCCTCCTCATGGTAAGGACAGACCTCCAGCATAGACCACAAACTCTCAAGCCCAGTGGGGTACCAGCTCAGCCCCCTCAGTATCACTGGTATCTGGGGACTGCTGGCACAGGCTATAGGGCATGTCCGTCACTTACGAATTATGTCCTTGCAGTTTCATTCTCAAAATTGGAAAAAGCTTGCTTAACGCTCTCCTGAGTTTTCCTAGAGGTCTGATCCTTTGTTCTTGTCCTTAAAGAAGAAAAGTGGAATTGGGATTTCCTCAAGGCTGACACTAGAAGGTATGCAACAATAAAGATTTACATCATGTTCCTTCTTACAGGATCCCCTGGTCCTTTACAAACTGCATAAGGATAACAAAACAACACAATCAAACATGCAAACACGTGAGTTGAAATATCTATCGTGGAAATTTCCACCAACAGCCGGCAGTAAAAAGCAGTGAAATCAGGTTAGTACTACAAAAGCAAACATTACTTTTAACTTTGTAGTCAAGAGAGGAGGAAGTATACCAGGAGGGGCCTGGCCATCTCCTTCTAACAAGGTGCAAAATGATTCAGGCAGCAGCTTCACACCTGTTTGCAAAGTCCATCTCTGACCCAGCTCCTCAGCGTGCATTGAATCAGCCTTAGCTTTGCAGAAAACAGAAGTAATGCTCCAGTCTTGGAGGCTCAGCAAATTTTGGTCCTGCCTAATCCTGCGTGAAATAGCTTCCCAGTTGGGACCGCTGGCTGCCAGGTTTCTGCGCAGTCTTGGGCACTGTCAGCTGGTGTAATAACTAAGCTGGATGGAGAGGTCTCCAAGGTATTGCATATCACATGAATACACTAAATCTAGTCCTCTATTAAGGGATCATTTGCTATAATGCAGATAGGTCCTTGCCGCCAGCAAGGGAGCAGTAACAGTGCAGTCCTTCATCCAAACATGAACAAGAGAAGAAAGGACCTAGATAATCATTGTAGAAAAGTTTAAAACTACCCAAGCACCTGATTGTCAGGGTTTGAGGCCACCACTGCTCCCACTGGCATTCCCCTGTGTACCTTGATGAACCCTCTCTCTTGTTCAGATGGAGAAAATGCTGCTGTGAAAATAACACTCCAGGTCACGGCAGATCACTTGGCACTGAAAAATGCTTGTATTCAGTATTTCAGTTCTGTAGCCTTTTGGCCATCTTCCTAAATGTGACAGTAACGCCTCTCATGTAAAATCAATTCTGAGGTTTTTTTTTTAATGTCTTTGTATGAACGTTCTGCATTTTAAAAGGCAGAAGGATGGTGAGAGCAGGGCAACAAGGGACTAACGTATCCCAGTGGAGTCACAGAGAAAGAGGTTAGCACATGCCTATGCTGCTGCTGTTACAGCACTGTGGCTGTAGCTGCAGTGGTCTATGGGCTTTACTAAACTAAACTTTTGCAGCTTCTCTTTCAGACCAAAAAAAAGATCTCTGGGGCTGCTTCTTGGCATCTTTATTTCCAGCTGTAGCAGATGGTTTATTCTGAGATACTCTTCCCAGGAACCTTGACTTGCTGGTGCTAATGGCGACAGGCAACTGTTTGACCATTTACAACATTTTGTATTTCATGGACAAGTTTTATCAGGCACAAACCCCAGTTTATCATCCTGGACAACATCTTGTGAACAGTTACATAAGTGGAACAGCAGCCAATGAGGGCATTGAACTTCCATGTGGAGTGTAACCACACAGGCCCCACACCTGATCCCGTCTCCACTAGGATAAGGGCATCACCTCCAACAGGAACAAGGTGTTTGCCAGTAATGGCTCCTCCTCTGGTCCTGCATCTGAATGTTTGAGATTTCATTATAAGGCCTGGGAATCAGATCACTAAGTGAGAACCTCAGTTTCCATTCATGTGTCTAGAAAGAAAAAAGCAAAAACCCCTTAAAACCAGATTTTTGATTGCCAGAGGCTTTCAGCGCTGCAGGTTTCAATTAACAGCTGTCCAGCAGATACACACCAGTTTGCTCTGCTTTCTGAATGAGCTGTGCATACAACACCATCAAAGCTTTGACTGAAAGCTGCTCATGGGGAAGGGGACAGCAGACAGCCTGTGGAAAAAATGTGAATGCTTGCCCTGCTCCAGCCTGTCTCAGAAGCCATTCAAAAGGAGTTTAGGAGATTAGCCCTTTAAAGGTAGAGCTGCATTTTAGATCTCCTTCTTTGATAACACAGAAGCATACGCCAGCAGTTTCTGTCACTGTCAGTAGAAGCTAATGTCAGGCCTCTGCAGGCAGCCCTGTGACCTTCTCTTTAAAGATTTATCAGCTTTACACCGTAACACTGATACCAGCCAGCTTTTAAAAACAGACTCCAAGTGCCCAGGCGTGAGCCTGCTCACAGTTACCCTGATTAAGCCAAGAACAGAATTATTCCTTATTGCTAATAAGGAAAACAAAACAAAAATTAAGCTGTTGTAAATAAACCAAAGTAAAGGCCAACTTCTGCCCTTAGCTGTTTGCCAGCTGGAAAGAGTCATTCAGGGAAGACAAGACAAGATCAATGAGTCTGGGGACTGATGCCAAGGACAGGGCTGTATACCTGCCTCTGTGCTTCACACCCCCCCAACACCACCAGCAAAGCAAATTCTGCTTATTTCTTGCGTAACCAGATGGACTCTGCACTAGACTGCAGTCAAGCAGGGACAGCCACAGCTAGTCTAGACACATCTGTGGTAGTGGTACGGGAGCTTTACTAGATACCTCTAAGCAGGCTAGCTGCAGGGGCAGAGGATCAGTGTGGAAAAAGTCGTCTTAGGTAAGCTTCTCAACAAGAGGGTAAACTTGTGTGCCAAATGCACTGCTGACATAGGTAAACAGAGCTCCATGGATATGGTGCCTCTGCCAGGGGCTGGCAACTAACAGTTTGGTTCGAAATGGATTTAGCCAAAGCAACATCCGCTACATTTCAAATTGGAGCAAGATGACTTGAGGTTCCCCAATGCATCTTTCAGACCACAGTGAAGGGAAGCCACCGGAACAGGCTACCCAGACAGGTTATGAAGTCTCCTTCTGTGGTGACTTTTGAAACCCGCCTGGATGCAACCCTGGGAAAACCTGCTCTGGGTGAACCTGCTTTGGCCAGGGAGGTTGGAGGAGATGATCTCCAGAGGTCCCTTCCAACCCCTACCAGTCCATGATTCTATGATAAGGGGAAGATCGATGAAACATATACATGAAGCAATGAATGAATTTACTAAAAAAGCTCCCCTTGGGACAGCATTTTTCTCTCCATGTGGTTTTATTGCATAGCTATATGCACTTTTGGTTTGTCAGCCTTCTTTTTCACAGAATCACAGAATGATTTAAAAATGAATGATTTCCTTTATTAAAAATAAAACATTCAAACCCTGCAGCTAATTCAGATGAGAAGACTATAAATATTGCATATGTGCTCTGCACCAAAACACCATAGAGCCTCACAACGTTGTCTTTTAGGAAAACAACATTTTCAAAACATAGTAGTAGAAGGATCAATTTAGGCCATGCTGCTGTAACCCAGCCCTTATTTTGCTCCTCCTGGCACCATCGCACTTCTTGGCATTTCCCTACTTAATGAATTACATCTCACAGAAAACTGGCCTGGCTTTTAGCTACTCCAAAACCTGAGCCAACATGGGAGTGGGGTTGGCATTAATCCACCTTGATGCTTTCACTAGTTAGGGACTATGAAAGGCTGTACCTATCTCAGGGCAATTTAAGACTATGCTTCTCATAATCCTGGCAACAGAAAATAAAGCAAATTCTACTAGCATAATATGGGACTGGGTGCAGGGAGAACATCTGGGCTTTCAGAGAAAGGTCCCAGGAGTTTGTTATGAGGGGACTGTGCCCTTTCTCTTCCAATCGATTTGTTCAGCCAGGACCGGATGCTTTAGCCACACTGTAAGCAAGAGTCGCCCCACTGCATCCCATGGGAAACTCATTTTCATGAGAGTTCAAGTTCGCTACAGCTGAAGGGAGTTGTGCAAAAGGAGCCGGTTAGAATGTAACCAGTCATCGGATGTGCCAGTTAATCATCTACTTTGATGCTTGTCCCCTTTGATAATAATTTTCCATGGTTGCAGAATTAAAGCTTAACTGGTCATTGGCTTCAAAAATGACCTTGTCTGACAGGGAATGTAGAAGTGGAAACAACAGTAACATGACCTGCTTGTGTAAATTCTAGATGGCGACAGAAGGGGAGAAAAGCATTGCTGGCAATTTCCAATTGACTCAGCAATTTATCTCAACCAGCCTGGAACCTCCTCCCCCCACTGTGATCATCTCCAGGCACTAAAGAAACAGCAGCTCTTGCCCCCAGGAGCCGTAGGGCAGTGTCAGTTTACAAAGGCAACCTGAACTCTCTATTTTCAGTAAGAGCCCTGCCAGTGAGGTTTCTTGACACAAAAGACAGACTCTGAGGAAAGCCCAGAAACATTACAGCTTTTAGACCTGACCAATGACGTGCCAGCAGGGATGGATGCCCTCCGGCTTGGCCACCCTGAACATGGACCCAGGACATTGCTCGAGAAAGGACTGCGTGGACAAGCTGGATCCAGTGTTGGCAAAGACAGGATGAGCTGAGTACCTTCTTCCTGTGATACTGACCTGTCCTGAAGAAATATGATGAAAACATAATAAAGAAGTATTTAAAAATCCAAACTACAGGTAGCAGTTTCTAAACACATACTGACAACCATGCTCACCACATCCAGGATCAGTAGAAACAAGGAAGAGGTTGAAACATTTTTTCTGCTGGACTCACAGCACTAACACAATTTTACTGCTCAGCTTGCTGTAACTCCAACATTGTGCATTGAACTATTTCAGCCTGCTAACGATGGGATGGAAATGAATCCTAACTTTTCCTAGACAGAAAACAAACACTGCAAAGGGCAAGGGTAAGACACAAACATCACCAGATGTGAAAACCTCCACTTGCTGCGATAGGTAGCCCTGCCAGCCTTTGCCTGGCAGCCAGTGTCCACACAGACAAGATCCACACAGTCAAGGCTTGTCACTGGAAGAATTTTTCGGGGTGGAGGGGAACATGATTCACTATTAGATTTATGAAACTTATTCACACAGTAATGTGGATAAATGACTAGAAGTATTTTCAAAACAAAAAAAAAAGCTCTTAGTACCAGTCCTTTCTTTTCAAAAGCACCTTGCTTAAGACTAACCACTCCACTGACTATGAAGATGATGAAGGGACTGGAACAGCTCTCTTAGGAAAGGCTGTGGGTCCTAGGACTGTTTACTCTGGAGAAAACTGGGAGGGGATCTTATTAATGCTGGTGGATGTCAAGTAGAAAGGGCCAGTCTCTTTTCACTGGTGCCCTGTGATAGGATGAGGGGCAATGGTCACAAGTTGGAACACAAGAAGTCCCACCTTAATAAGAGGAAAAACTTCTTTACTGTGAGGGTGATGGAGCACTGGAACAGGCTGCCCAAAGAGGTTGTGGAATCTGCTTCTCTGGAGACTTTCAAAACCCACCTGGATTCAATCCTGGGCAACCTACTCTAGGTGATCCTGCTCTGGCAGGGGGGTTGGATTTGATGATATCCAGAGGTCCCTTCCAACCTCTACCATTCTGTGATTCTATGACCAGGAGTGAAATTTAAGTTTATAATCCCTGAAAACATAACTCAGTCTGATGAGATGATAAATAAACAAGGTAAAAAAAATCCATTCTTTTATGTAATTTTATTCCCATGACCAAAGATAAAATGTAATTTAAATTGGCCAAAAGCATAAGGAGAGTTAAGCATCTAAGGGGATATTTGTTTAAGTAATAGTTTGGGTGTTTTTGTTTGGTTGGTTTTGTTTGGTTTTTGTTTGGTTTTGGTTGTTTGTTTTTTTTAAGGTTTTTGGATCAAATCACACTGAAATCAGAAATTTTCAAGACTTGTCACAAATCAAGAGCTCCCTGGGCAGAAGGCCCCTTCTTTCCCAAACTGCTTGTGCCCACTGGTGGTCTTGGTTTCACTAGACACTTGCAATGTGCAGGCTTGGAAGAAACTCCCTGGCAGAGATGCTGAACTGAAGTCTCTGAGCTTCCTTGGTGCTCTGCTTCAAGCCAGCTTCCCCAAGAAAATTTCCCAACAGCTAGAAACCCAGTGTTTCCAGATCCACTCAACTATTTTGCCAAAAGAAATGGGATCTTGGGTCACCTGCTCGATAACACTTTGCTGTTTTAGAGATTGTCTATGAGAAAACTTGGAGCTGCATTTTGGAGTCTGCAAAAGTTCAGGGCTTGAAACACCATCTCAGCAGTTTCATAAGAAATACCAACCAACTCCAATGACACTACTTGCAGATACAGCTTGAGATGACACCAGATAAAAACCCACAGTAAAGGAAGAGAGGATGCTTGGAAGAGTTTTGCCACTGTGAGGCCTCAAGTACTTATGCTAACAGGAAAATTTTGCAGTGCCACGAAGAGCACAAAGATGCTGTTTCTATTCGCTGCCTGGTTGCAGAAAGCTATTCTGTAATAAATGTCCCTGCTGATCCAGCTGCATTCTGATAGCAGGCGTCTGCTGACATCAGTCACAGGTTATTGCATTTTCCCCTTCCACCTTCAGGTGTAAGCGACACAATGCATCACTGTACAACAGGAGAGGAAGAAGATGCTGCCTAGTATCCCATAGGATGCAATTTTTGTCCTGTAAGTGCGGATTAACTGAATAACTTGCTAGCTTTATGTCAAGGCTTGTAAGAAGTGGTGACTAATCCTAGCTAGTGGGGATTAACAATGTTTGCTGTGGGAAACATGCCAGACTTTTCAATTATATCATGTCTTAGAAACAGACTGCAACAGTTCTCCAGACTATAACTGTGTTCTTGCCACAGTGCAGTGAGAACATGTTACATCCTTTCTATTTTTTAATGCCACAGACTAGAGCAAGCTCCGGTAAGAACACTGCATGGATGGACAGCAGTACAAGAGCCTCTTCTTCTCTTAGCATAGGGCAAAAGGAGGAGAAGGATCAGGGACCAAGGACGTCCCAGAGTTACACCTTAAGAAGCTATGGTTGAGTGTTCATCACCTGTGGTACCCTCATAGATTGACACATGCACACTGACACACATTCTACAATTATTGTCCACCAGAAGGCCATGCATGGCAGCCTTGAGAAGTGATGTTGAAGGCTCAGGTTCTAGGCAGCACATGAGGCTTGTTCACAGTTGTGGAAGGTCACATGACCAGGGCCCTTGTCCCCATTAAGGAAAAAAGCAGAAAGAGGTTAAAACCTCTAAGTAAGAGTGTGACCACTCCAGCTGGTGCAAAAAGACATCAGCAGCTCATTTTAGACTTACTTATAATACTACTGAAAGCAAATGCAGTATCATAGTTCATTAGGTGCTAGGCTTCCTATGGGACCCATCATCTACTGCAGTTACAAAGCCAAGTGCTTAACTTTCCATTTTCAAGCCTGTTCCCTTTTGAGGGCTTTGGTCTTGGACTGAGCTGCTGACCCATAACACAGCTACAGATGGCTCTCTCCATATGAGGACTTCAGTCTGAACCAGGACCTTGATCTGAGCAGGTCAGCTGGGGTGCTGGTAACATCAGAGGAGAGGCATTGAAAGAACAGAGAGGAAGACCAGGATGGTAACTGTGGTGAGCAGCAGTGCTAGGACTAAAACAGAACTGCAAGAGGTTTCTGAGGTTGTGCCACTCACTTTTTATGGACAGCCTCAACACTTGGGCAAATATAACTAGTATGTAACAAGCAATCCCAAAGGTCCTTGCAAGAAACCTTTCCTCTGTGTCCTTTTCCAAGCAGCTGCACAGGGTAGCTGGAGTTGAAGAACACCACAGCTATAGGTGGCTTTGGATGCCTGGCTTTCAAGGCATAGCACTCAGTACCACAATCCAAACAGCTTCTGCATTCTTTGCCCGGCTCTTGACCCATGAACAGTTAAATTCACTATGCTAGTAGCTAGAGGGCAACAAAACACTGGCTGGGCATGGCCTACAATGGGAATCCAGGTGCTAAAATACCATTTTTCTGGCCTCTGCTTCTCCCCAAAGCAGCCTTTTGCCATGCGGCACAGACCATGGCACCTGCAGTCTCCATCCTGAACTGAAGGAGAGTTACTGCAGGAACACAACAAGCACTGCAGCAAGTGAAGAGCTCCAGCTGGCAAGCACAACTGTCCCACTGTGTTCTTACCCAGAAACCACTTCCCATGAAACCGTGTTGTGCAGAGGCAGAGCTTGCTCAGCTTTTCATTTCACTGCCGCAGCATGATGGGAGCCACAAGACACCTTACAGTACAGGGAAGAGGTCTGTGATATGGTACTCAAAGCCCGTTGGAGTGATATGGCCCATCTTGACCATTGCAGCTCATTTCCACACACCCACAGCCAGACCTAGGGTTTGACTTAACACCAGTTTGGTTTCAAAAAAATCTGAATAAAACCCCAACAAAAATAAATACAAAAATAAAACAAAACACAGCAGCTTAACTTGTAAGTATTGCTCTCCCATTGCTCTCCCACTTGCTGACCTGATAAGTGTTAAATACCCAGGAACCAAACCACTTGTCTTCTGAATATAAAACTCTTCTGCTAGTAAGTCTGCATTCAGATGCATCCATGGGAGCTTTATGCATTGTACAAGACAAAAGGCCCTTTCTGTGCTCCTCCTGGAGCTCTCTTAATGAGCTACACATTAACCTTGATTTCTCCCACATGTATCAGTAGTTATTTCTACTTAATAGTGCTCCAAGGTGCTTGGGAGTCACAGTAGCACAGAGTAATTAGAGGAAAAGGAACATCTACTTATGAGTAAGGTATACACAGCTGCAAAGAGTATTATGCAATGGTACAAGTGCCCAGTGACAGCTGTCCCAGTACACCAGAGATAGGCTTGGCATTTTTCAGACTGGTGACAGATTGGTACTCTCACCAGCTAACTACAGGGAAGACAACCACCACACGCTGGTTTTCTGAATATTTCCATAAGCAATATTTAATTTCTGATTTATTGGTTTAACAGTAGTTATTTTCCAAACACAAACAAAAGCTGCAAGCAGCCTAAGACTGGTTGAACATGTACTTTGTGAAAGAACACCAGCTTGAAGCAGTATGAATGCCAAAGGTGAGTTTAGACTTGTTTTTTCCAGCTCATGTTCATCACTGTGTCTCTGCTTGCTGATGCAAATGTGGCCAGACACCATCATCCCCATTTTGCAGTCAAAAGAACAGGGGGACAGGGAATGGAAGGACAGGATGTCTCACAGGCAGCACTGCTACTCCACTGAGCTATGCTCAACCAAAGTTGGCCTTGTGAAGTTCTCATTGCTCATGAATGGACATCTTACTGTCAGCTGAGACAAGTTTTTTTCTGTTTGTAAACAGTTAAGTAACAAAGTTGAACATTTCCATTTTTTTCCTCACTCCCACATCCCTAAAAATCTTACAAGTCCTTGTGATTTTCAGGTATCTGAAATTTGCTGGGAGATACAAGAAGCCTCTTTCTTTTCAACAGGCAAGTTTCCAAGGTCACATAAGAATTGAGGCTTGATGTGGAACAGCTGCTGCATTCCCCAGGCCTGATAACTTGGGGTCTTCATTTGCTTGACTTCATGTAGCAGCAGGGCTGGGCAAGACAGCAGAAGCCTGAGGAGGGAATGAGGCAGGAGAAGTTTCAGTGGGGTGAACAGTAAGGACAGGGAGACCAGAGGTGGGTAGCCTTGGGGTACAGAGGAAGGTAGTGACAGTGAGACCTACTCCAAAAACATTGAAGTTTTCTGCTTCAGATCCTTCAGTAAAAGGTGGAACAGGAAACCTACTGTCGACCTCAAAGCAAGCTTTGGTCATCTCCAGGCTGCTGCACAGACAGCTGCTCCCACAACATCTAGAAGTCCTGTCTCCACTTGTCCACTCCTTGTACTGAGTGTTATGTTTAATGAATCTTGTGCTAATCTCCCTCCTTAATGCATCAGTCAAAAGAAGAGATTACACAGATTGTCAATTAAAGAGGCAGAACATTACATTCATTAGTTTGTGTGCTTCTGAACCTGACCACATCCTGGTGCAGCAACTTCTCACAGGTGTTCAGATACTCTGCTAATGAGTGTTTGTACAACCCAACAATTACAGCAACACCAATGAAGGAGAGCTGGCCTTTCTGTGCCACAGGGATGATTCTCCACAGCTCTGCCCAGATGGCCAATAGAAAAGGGAGTCATACTAATTTCCCCAAACCATGCTTTAATGAATAAGCTCATTAACTCTAGTATCAGGCACCATTTCCAACCTGCTGTGGGACAAAGGCCACATGGACATTAAAATGTACATCTGAGGGTCCCAAGACGAGACACCTTCAAAAGAGCCAAGCATCAAGAGCTGGTTAGAAGTCCCAAACCATTCCAGTTAGCTACACATGGCTAGTGAGGACTACATACACAGCTGAGTCAGTTGCCCATTCCTTTTTTCTCTGCAACTTTACCTTCCTCCCAAAGAACTAGATCGACACATGAAAGGTTAAGACAAGGACATGGGAGCCACCAACACTCCCTAAAACTGCTTTCCTTCTACTAGTGCCCACAGAGTGTAACCTATATTTCCTAACCATTTCCCACATTATTTAGTGTTTGATGACAGTTTGAGATGTTCTTCACAAGCAGTCCCACCCACTCACCATGAGAGCCTGTAAACCTTTTACCCAGTTCTTGCACCCTGGTGCACTCCTAACATCACAGAAAGAGCTATTATGATCACAGTGCTCTTCACTGGACTTGCAAGAAGCAAGTGACTTAATGTAGTCTCCTACAAAGGTCAGGTTTTTGTGGATATGAATTACAGACTTTACCTGGGACTTGGCAAAGCTCACATCATTAAAAACAACAGGTGGAAAAAGAAAGAGGAAGTTCCTCAGAGAAAAGGGAAGAAAGGATATGGGCTGGGCTGTTACATACCCTAGAGTTTTTTGATCAACCCTTAGAGATTTCAATCAAGTACAGGATTATAAAGAAAATGTTACAGTGGGTAATATTTCATGGATATAAACTGTATATACCAGGTACTCAGTTTGCATACTATATTAAACTATTCTAAATAATTTGGTACTAAAACCCACACTCTCCTGGAAGCAATTAAAATATATATATATACTTATATTCTTTATCTCACTTCCTTATGTAAGGTTCATAGAGTTGTGAAATACAACTATTTTCTCTTTTTACTCTTCATCATTATGTACAACATTGACTGCTCCCACTCACTAAGATTAGCTATATTTTGTAAACAGCAAATGCACTTCAGCAGTGTGGATTTTTTTCAAGGCTTTCTCAATTCTGCTGACGTAAAACTTTGCATTGATCTATGAAAATTGCTGTTTCATCTAAGTACCTTCTAAAAGGCCATATTCCTTTTCATGGTAATGACCATGGTCTTTAACCTGTACTTTTCACCACTGTTACAAAACTGTCCCCTTCCCTAGACCTACTACACCAGATTTTTGACCAAGTTACAGTTTTATCTGAGAATATTTGACTTGTGATGACCCAAACATTCTGGAAAACATTCCCTAAACCTTGGCTCTTTTCTCATTTTCCAGGCTCTAACCAATTCTGGCACTTTTTCTCCAGAGACATAGGAGCTGTATAATTTGTGAACCTTCCTAACAGGTTTTACACTTACCTAAGTATTTAGATGAACATTTTAGCAATGCCAGATATTGTTTAAAAATCTAGTCCTGTAAGGTATAAATATTATCTAAAAGTACATCTGTTAAAACGCTGTATGAAGTGCTTGCGTCTTTTAGGCCCTCAATATACACTTAATTTCTCTAAATATTGGGTTTGGATATGTCTTAGTAGCTGCTTCTGTTCAGCCACAATCAGCATCATCACTGGAGTGTGTGGCTTCTCAGGCAAGAATCAAATGCGCTTT
This sequence comes from Todiramphus chloris collaris, assembly GCA_025345505.1. NCBI lineage: Eukaryota > Metazoa > Chordata > Aves > Coraciiformes > Alcedinidae > Todiramphus > Todiramphus chloris. Next base: position 16,849,190 of record JANVCC010000038.1, on the reverse strand, counting down.
TTTTCGGCACTAGAAAGGTTAACAACTGACATATTTTTAAGTTAACTATGTCAATTAGCATGTAAATATTTCATTTTTCCACTGGCTTGGGAGCTTAGTGTTGCTTTTGTTGCTTTTCCACTCTAATGTTCTAATTCCTCTTGAGCAACACACACATCCCCCTCCCCACTCTCCCATTTGTTCAGCTGGTTTGTAAAACATTTTCACTTATATTGTACGTGTAATCTATGCCAGAAGCATTAGTTGTAGAATTTATAGCTATGAGCTAGTACACATATCATCACTCAGTCTTAATTATCAAGCTTTTGCAATATACCTTAAGTGTCAATGATTACACTATTAAGCAGTTGATGTCAGTACAGCCTTTTGTCATTTAAAGAGACATTTAATAGATTTTCTTGGATTGCAGCTGCTGTGGAGAAATTAGTCTTTGAACCCTGGACTGTCCAACTGGACTATTAATTACCACAAAGAACAGGCTGTTTCTCTCAACTAAGACTACTTTAGGTAGGACATGAGGAAAAATTTCCTCCTGAAAAGGGTTGTCAAACACTGGCCCAGCCTGCCCAGGGAAGTGGTGGAGTCACCATCCCCGGAGGGGTTTAAAAGACATGTAAGTGTGTCACTTAGGGACACAATTTAATGGTGGGCTTGGAAGTATTAGGTTAACAGCGGCACTCAATGGTCATAAAATTATAGAATGGTTTGGGTTGAAAGGGACCTTAAAGATCATCTAGTTCCAATCCCTCTGACATGGCAGGGACATCTCCCCCTAGACCAGGTTGCTCAAGGCCGCATCCAACCCGGATTTGAACACATCCAGTGATGGATAATCCACAACTTCCCTGGGCAACCTGTTCCAGTGTCTCACCACCCTCAGAGCTTAATAGAGTAGGTAAGAAACAGAGTTTGTAATAAAGTGTTTGGATGATAAACCTTGTCCAGTTGTCCCATCCTGTTTGTACAGCAGAAGCCCAGACTGAGTTTATAGACTCACTAGACTTTCACACACCAAAGTAGAAGCAACGGGTCCACGAGAACTTAAATAGTTTCACCTAACCATCAAGCTTAGGGGTTTTTTTTAATTTTATTATTGTTTTTTTTTTTTTTGGTAGCTTTTATGCTTCTACTATAGCCCTAACTTTAAGAGGAATCATCTCCAGCTGCTAGAAAGGTGCAAGCCAAGACTGGGACATAAAATGAGAGCTGCAGCTGCATCATGTCTGGATGTGGAGCTGGATGAAATGTTGTTAGCAAATGAATAAAGCCTAACAGAGATGAAAATAAGGTCTAGTGGAGTTAGTAATACAGAAATTCCAATAGAGTTGGTAATAAATAGAAGCTAATAGAGTTAGTAATAAAGTGCTGAACAACAAAACATTTCCAGTTGTCCCATTCTGTTTGTACAGTGGAAGCCCAGATTGATATTTTATTTCAACAAAGTAGAAGTGGTCCACAAGCAATTTAATGATTTTCTGTTACAGTTAACTGCTAGATTCCCAGCATTACTGAGTAAAAGGTGGGTAATATTAAGTGACATAATGCACTGAGGTAGTTCTTCCTAATGGCAACTTTTGATCAAAATGGGTGTGCCACCCAAAGTTTTGGAGACTACAGCTCTAAGGAATAAGATGTAAACAATTGCCCTGGTTATTTAAGGACATATTTTCATAAATTTGTATCAAAACTGTACGTCATTGCCCTTTTTAAGATGACAGCCTACAGAGAAGTCAAGGGGATTACTCAGAGTCAGGTCCTGACCATCATAGCTGTGTATAAGCAAGCAAAGGGGATGGAGTGAAAATTATCTGGCTGCTTTTTGGATGGGGAAGTATCATCTTGATAGCCTTAGGTACAAAAACCATAAACACTGCTTGAGACCCTCTTGACCCCAGGCTATGACTTGCCCTTCTCAGAGCACAACAGGGCTGGGTGTGAGCAGTGCCGGGCAGAGATCCCCAGGAGAACATGAGCTCTTCGGGAAGTGGCGTCTGACTCAACAGTGAGGCAGCATGCAAGCACAGCAATAGGGCACTGATCTATTTTAGGGCTGGAATGTAACACACACAGCCCAAACTAGAATCACCACCAAAGACTTTGGAGTTGCTCTTGGGAAAAGGTCTGATTCCCAGTGATTTGATGGTAGGCAAACAGCTACTGTTTATTCTTCCAGAGCTTAGTCACTTTGGAAGTTTAAGCAAGAAGTAAGTGTTCTTCACCTCCTGTCCTGATAAACCAGGTGATGTTGTTCTGAATGGTTTATCAGTAGTGCCTTAGAGAACACAGTTTCAACAGAGAGAGCAAGCTTGGTGCATATCATTTCTTCAGTGACCATTTGAATAATACTAAGTGCTGTTAAGTGCAAGATTGTACCTGTGCATAGCCACAAAAATATTGTCTTCTTAGCAGGCTTTGCCCAACATCATGCCAACTCTCTCAGGCTTGCTTTCTCTGTTGTAGCCTATTCTAAAAGGACACAGCAGAAGACTAGCACTAGTTTGCTTACCAACTATAAGCCATGTAAATAGAAGTCTTTAATTTGCATGCACATATATTTGATAACAGAATCACAGAATTATCATGGTTGGAAAAGCTCTTTAAGATCACTGCATCCAACTGTCAACACAAAAAAAAAACAAATGAAAAAAACCCCACCACAGATGAAAAAACCCCCACCTTACCATCCTACTAGAATGTGTCCCGAAGTACCTCAGCTACACATTTTTTTTAAATACCTCCAGGGATGGTCACTCCACCACCTCCCTGGGCAGCCTGTTCCAGCACTTGCCTACTCTTTCAGTAAAGAAATTCTTCCTAATACTTAGTCTAAACCTCCCCTGGTGCAACTTCAAGCCATTCCCTCTAGTCCTGTCCTAATTTACTTGAGAAAAGGCTGCACCCACCTCACTACAACTTCCTTTCAGGTAGCTGTAGCGAGCAATAGAGGCCTCTCCTCAGCCTCCTCTTCTCCAAACCAAACAATTCCCTCAGCCTATCCTCATAGGACTTTTTTTCCAGACCCTTCACCAGTTTGCCCGTCTCTGAACCCTCTAAAGCACCTCAATGTCTTTCTTGTGGTGAGGGGCCCAGAAATGAACACAGTACTCAAGGTGTGGCCTCACCAGTGCTGAGTACGGGTGCATGATCACTTCCCTCTGCTGGCCACGCTATTTCTGATACAGGCCAGGATGCCGTTGGTCTTCTTGGCCACCTGGGCACACTGGTAGCTCATACTCAGCCAGGTGTTGACCAGCACCTCCAGGTCCTTTTCCACCAGGCAGCTTTCCAGCCACTCTTCCCCAGGCCTGTGGCATCGTCTGGTGTTTAGTGACTTAAGCGCAGGACCCAGCACTTGGTTTTGTTAAGTCTCATACAATTGGCCTCAGCCCATCAATCCAACCTGTCCAGATCCCTCTGCAGAGATTTCCTACTACCTTCAAGCAGATCCACTCTCCCACCCCATTTGGTGTCATCTGCAAGTTCCCGAGGAAGTACTCAATCCTCTCATCTAGATCGTTGATAAAGATATTGAACAAGACTGGCCCCAAAACTGAGCCCTAGGGGACAGGTCACAAACCCTGTTTGCTAGAACCCTCTGGGCCTGTCCAGCCAGGCAGTTTTTAAGCCATCAGAGTACATCTGTCTATGCCATGAGCTGCCAGCTTCTCTAGGAGAATGCTGAGAGAGATGGTGTCAAAGGCTTCACTAAAGTCCAGGTAGACAATGTCCACAGACTTTCCAAAAATCCACTAGGCAGGTCACCTGGTCATAGAATGAGGTCAGGTTGGTCAAGCAGGACCTGCCTTTTCTGAACCCATGCTGACTGGGCCATGTAAGCTCATTCAGGACAAACCTCTCCATAATGTTTCCAGGTACTGAGGTGAGGCTGACAGGCCTGTAATTCCCCAGATCCTCCTTCTGGTCCTTCTTGTAGCTGGGCATTGCATTGGCAAGCCTCCAGTCACCTGGGACCTCCCCTGTTAGCCAAGACTGTTGATAGATGATGAAGAGAGGCTTGGCGAGCTCCTCTGCCAGCTCCCTCAATACGCTAGGGTGGATCCCATCCGGCCTCATGGACTTGTGAGTCTCCAGGTGCCATAGCTGGTCATTAACTCCTTCCTTCTGGATTATGGGGAGGTTGTTCTGCTCTCCATCATTATCAGGAGGCTGAATATGCTGCAGGTAGCTGGTGTTCATTAAGTATCATTAAGTATAAGAGCATGTAGGGCAAGCCTACAAAAAAACCCAAAAAAAACCCCAAAAAAAACCCCAAACACCACACACCTGCTTTTTTTTATCTCACGAGATGGGACTGAATCTCCACAAAGTGGTTGTGGGATGAAAAGGTCATCTCCTGTGCACAGGCACAATATAAGCCTTGGACATGAAATGCATTTATTCTGAGTGCTCGATCTGAGATATCACAGGGGACCTCTTTTTCTGATGTTATGTTGTTCTGCTCCCTCAACATCAGTATCCTCCTGGACACCAGAGAAGGGACTCACTCAAGCTCATTCGTCCCTTCCCTGATCTGTGAGTCCCTGCTGTCACCAACCACATACCCTGATGCTTCCAAATCCAAGTTAGTCTCACTGTCCCAGTGACCAGCCTCTCACCATGAAATACTCTAGCTGGCACATAACTCTCAGTCTCAACAGCTTGCCTGTAAGTCAAAAGACTTTAAAGAACCATCTGCATTTCATAGAGAAAAGTTGCTCTTCTCTCTTCCAGTCAGGGAAGGAAGGGAGGAAAGACCCAGTCTTCCTGTATGCAATAGTTTTCACCCTTATCTTCAGCTTTTAAAAAATTCAGTTCAAGGGAGAAACACTACAACCAGTGTGGCTGAAGAACTTTGCTTCTAAAAGGGCCACTCAAGTCCAACCAATAGGACTCTTTCAACTTCAGCAGTGCCTAGATTGGGCTCTTAAACCAAGCAGTGCAAGCTAACAGACACCAACAGAAGGAACCAAGATGTCACTACTGTTGAAGTTGTAAGCATATTTTAAATGATTTGGAAAAGCACTATTGTTAACAGCTTAGTTATACCATAATAACCATCAAAAAGATATTTAAACTTCCTGCACACTGATACTGATCAGAACAGCCTTTAGATCATGGCTCTACTTTCTATAAGCATATAGAGTTGTGTATAGAAGAGCACTGTCATGAATCATACTGTTTATATCAAACTGCCTAAGTACTGACTTTTCAGAAGGACTCAATAGAAAAACAAAGCCAAACACCAAATATTTGGGAAATACAGGTATTTAGAAATTAGATTACAACATCCACGTCAGAAATATCCAGAGTGGGAAGAGAGTCAGGTAAATTGCAATATCAGTTTACCTAGTAACTCTTCCTCTTCAAACTCTCTTTGATGTTCTAGCCAAATATTTCAGACTGCAGATCAAACCCAATTCTTCCTTTGGCAGAGGTGTTTTTATAAAGAATTTCAGGAGTCAAAGACTCGGAGTTTTGCTTCTGTAGACCAGCAAGTAGGTTTGCAAAATAATAACCACCACAGCCATACAGCAAGGATTCACAGCCAAGGGCTCTGCTCATGTCATGGATTCACCCTGGGGCCTTGGGCTACACACTTCACGCCTGTTCTCAGCAAAGGTCAGGTAGAACTCTCCATATGACCTGTGCCAGTAGAAAAACACGTAAAATAAAAACAAGGGAGAGAGCCTGGCTTGTCTGCTAAGTAGCCACAACACCATTTCCAAGATACCAAGGACCTCAGCTGAATGGAGTTCTATCTCTGTATACACTCAATTATCTCACTTAGTCATAAGATAAAGGGCAGGAAGTGTAAATAACTTTATGGCAATATATCAAACAGGACAAGACAGCTAAACAGTTTCCCCCTCTGTCTCCAAACCTGCTAATTCTGTTTCACGCTGCCTCTAATCACCATTCCACTTCTGCGGAGGAACAGAAATTCCTCCAGGAGAAGAGAGGAGTCAAAGCCTCATGAGGTATGTTCTCTTGGAGATGGCTCATTGGCCAAGGCCTACTTTAAATTTAAATTCCTTCTGTCCCTCAGCACCTATTTGATAAAATATACTGACAGAATAAGCTGCTACAGCAATGCAGCAGGAAGGAGAGCACGTGATTCTAACCACTGAAGTCAAATATTCACTGGAAGCAAAGCAGACTTCTTGTCATGGGGAAACTGGGCACGTGCTCGACAAGGAAGGCTGGTCTAGCCCAGGCCCTGTGAGACTGAACAAGGTGGTCACATTCTGGCTGTGAAACAGGAAAGCAGACAAGGAATACCCTGCAGACCAGGACTTCAGAAGCCTGCTTGAGGTCAGATAAAGCAGCATCCATAACCAGGGTGACGGTGGTGTCCCCAGGACAGCCTGTCTCACAGCTTCTGAGCACAGGTTCAGTGTAGTCCTTTGCATAACACAACCTCACCCTTCGTTCCAGACTCCTCCTCTTCCCTTCCCACCACAGCACAAGGGGCAGTACACTGCCTGGGAACTGCCAGGGAGAAGCAAGAGGAATAATCCAAGTATCCTCCTGGACTGCTTGGTCTGAGTGAAGAGCTGTCTTTCATGATCAAACAGAGGCTCCAGCTGTCCCCACAAAAAAAGGGGACAAATTCTGTCCATGTCTGATAGTCAATGGCCTCATCTTTCTCCTCCTGCAGGACCTCTGACTCCCTGTGCTCAATCTTGTCCGCAGAAAGGCAGAAGAACTTGAAGAGGTGGATTTAGCCCCCTAAAAATCAAAGCTGACTACAGAAGGCAGGCATTGTGGTCAAAGGGAGAACAAGCCCCCAGTACAGCTAAACACTGAAGATCAGGTGTTGGAAACCTGCCAAAATTATTTTTATGATCCTTTCCCCCTCAGAGAGGGACAGTGAAAGTGGCAGAGATAGTGATGGGCTAATTTGACTGAAGGGAGCTCCTGCTTAACATAGCTGCTCTAGAGCTGCCACAAAGTACTTCCTGTACAAGGTATTGTATAGAAGCAAAATTGAGAAAGAAGAAACTTAGGGAAGTACTAAAGGCTCCAATGTGTTTCTAGCGAGAAGGAGCACTCTTCACTAAATCAAGTTCAATTTGCCAAAGCTTTTGTTGGTCTGCCACTTACAATGGACAAATTGTTAAAAGTTTTTTAACCACAGGACAGTGATTCAGGAGATGGAGCAAAACAGACTTTCCTGAACCAGTCAGGTCTCTGTCTGGTCTATAGCAGGGTGCTTTGCTGGGGGAAGGCAAGACATTTCTGGCTGGTACAGTGGGGCTCAGCAACACGCTCCTCAAGTGAGGGGAGCACAGCACAGCTGTGACTGTCAGAATGGCTTTTGTTTCCTACACATGCCAAAGTAGGCACTGAGACGAGAAATGTTTATAGATTTTGTCACATGAAACACTGTACAAAATTATTATGACAAACTAGAGAGTCTAGTCCTGATATGGTTTTAATTCTGAAACCAATATTTGTAACAGAAGAGGAAAGATAGGTAGATTGTAACAAAAGAGAAATGAAGGTTCAGAACAAATTCCATTTCCCTGCCTGACCGGTTACAGTCAAGATACCAACAGCTTCAAGAGTATGCAAGGAAAAGTGGAGAAAACTTCTAACACAGGAAGTTCAGAGAGTCCAATCCTGTTCTCAGCTACTCAAACAGAGATGATACAAACTGTTTTCCACATCCTGCTGTGTTACACTTTTGACAGAGCTCCTCTGATTTGCCTGCTGGTCCTTTAACAACAAACCACGCATGCATGGTATGACCAGTTCCTCCTAATCTCTCCCTCTCAATGCCTGCACTCAAGATGGGCCATCTGGAAAGATCTATCAGAAGTAACAGCAGAGAATAGATTATACATTCACAACCTTTTCCCTCCTGAATCCTGGCACCCCAGGCAACAGCAAGAGCTTTGCCTGTTGACTTCACAGACATGTGGGTTGAATACAGATACCAGCTAGGCACAAGCAGAGATACAATCCCAAATTATTCATTCTTTACAGTGTTTTGCAAGGAGCTCCAGGAGATCTCCCACACAGTGGCAGCAGCAGTTCTGGCAGTGGCAGTGTCATTTAATCCATGCATTATTGGCAGGCTGGCAGTGAAACAGCATTTCCAGTGGGAAGTCAGGCCTGGACAGACGAGGAACCTTTAGACTCACACCAGAAGCATCATCTCTCCCAGGATGCACATGAAACCACTAAGCCAGTGGGTGATGAGGGACATAAGCAAGAACAAGATGAATTTTTCCCTAACTCCCCAACCATTCATACTTGATGGCCTCTCAGTATGTTTGCCAGCAGGGAAGAAGCAAGGAAGGGCCCTTTAATAATTTAAATTCATCTCTCCCAAACACTCAGAGCAGATCCCTGGCCGAAGAGGTCTGGCCAGGTTTGCAGACCCCACCTGAACAGGTCAGTCGTCATGGAGCAATGGGAGACATGTGTCTACGACAGACGGGCACAGTAGCCCCCGTAAGCAACTTACTCATCTGCTCCTGTTCCATAACACAACCTGGCTGCTCAAAATCGTGTGGAAAATCCGGGAATGACTGGGCAAAGGCTTCACACACTGAGTGACTCACATACACACCGCCTGTGCTGCTCTGAATTTTCTCAAGCCCTCATATCCTGGGAAACTGGCAAAAAAAGCTTATTCCAAATATTAAAGAGAACGAAGTTGAAACATGCTAGTGCAAATCCATCCTACACAACTGATCCATTACATTCAACAAGAGCCTTTTCTCCAGCTCCAGCAGATCGATTATCAGGCCAGAGTTAAGGAAAAGGGACAGATCATCTCAAACTTCTTGAATTCATACAGTTTAGAGCAGCTTTGATCTAGCTATGCTCCCAGATGCTGAAGAGAACAGAACAACAGCCATAAAATGTTAATATGCTTACAATACACCACAGCACGCTGCATCTGTTGTGTCACTCACACTACAGTCCTGAACACTGGATACAGAAGAGAAAAACCGTAAGAACTATTCACCTCTAAATACAGCTTCTCCACAGGACAGTAACCACAATTTAAATTACCTAAATTCACACACATGAGCAACCTCACTAAAAGCAGGATGGTAGTTGAACACTGGCTTCGGTAGATAGTGGCTCAGAGGGCAAACTGAGCGTTGTCTAGAAAGTACAATTCTGATTTGCAGTATTGTTAAGGAAATGCTTCTCCCAGCTGAAGCTACACACATCCTAGTTCCTATTCCAGTGCAAATTTCAAAGAGTAAATGAAATAATTTGCATGTCATGGGATGAGGCAGATAAGGCTAACAGGGAGAGGAGGAAATGTAGAGCAAGTCTACACTATGCAGTGAAGCACTGGGATGACAGTGCTGGGAACCTGCATTGCCCTGTCCACACCTACTGAGAAGTATGAAAAAAAAATTTAAATATATATATATTCACACAACAAACCAAAAAATAGTACTACAGGTAGAACTCCAACACAGTAAAATTTAGGGACAACATCACTCCACTGGTCAGCAGCGATACCAAGCTATTTCTTGGCATGCACATAATAGGCAGGTAGGAGCACAGCATTACAAGTAACCATAAGGCAAGCAGAAAGCAGTGGATGAGAGGGGTGTGCGTCCATCATAGCCTTTAGAGGGGGAAAAAAAAGGATGAAGAGTTGTTGCAGTCTGTAGGTTGTTACATTTTGGGGCAACTGTAGTAATCCCTAGAAAAACAGGAAGAATTTAAACAATGACAACTACTAAATGTCAAAGAGGCCAGTTGAGAAGCACGGTAGAGCATTAACTCAATGTAAGAAAACAGGCTTCTCCTGTAGCTTGCTGGTGGACTGCACAGTCTTGGAAGCTGTCTCTAGCACCTGAGACGGGTGGAAATGCACACACATGCACCACAGTCATTCACGATAGTCATCCCAAGAGACACATGTCCTTCCAGCTCCTGTTTGTCACCTACTAAACACAGCCATGGCCTCTTTAACTTCCCAAGGCCAGGATGAAGGAGGTGACACAGGGTTCTGCCTGTATTCCCCTCTCTGCTCTGGCCAACAGGCCACCAGCTGTAGGGGACAGACCTCAGCCACGGCTCAATACCCTGCAGTGGAGCACTGAAAGGAGCTAGGAGGAGAGAGAAACACAAAGGCTTGACCTTTTACTCTTATTTGATGGTAATTTTTTCCAAGAACTTGTTAAAACTAAAATAAAATGAAGTTTCAAATGGATCTTTGTGCCAAAATGGGAGGAGAGGAAATGGGGGGGGGGGGGGAATAAAAGTTCCTCTTCATAAAAATGGAATCATATGTCAACAACTTTAAATGCGTTTTCATAAGTACTTTCAGAACAGGAAATTCATTAAATCTGATCCTTTCTTACAAAGGTCTCCATTTCAACAAAATTTTCTAATAAAAACACTTTCATGGAAACATTTGTGGCCAGCTTGCATTTTATTCCGCTCCTAGGACATGCACCTTATGGGCATGGAAACAAGGCATTACTTGTAGGCAGAACAGGTAAATGTTTCACTTTGATAACTACAGTTTTGCTTAAGGACCTTTCTTTCATACAACCATTGGAAATGCTCTATTTCACATTTGATTTCTGCTAGCAAAGATTTTCATAATTTTATGGAAAAAGGCTGAGGTTGATACTTGACTATACTTCTTCCACACCAGGTTCAGAACTGAACCGTGACACTTAGATATGATTTCACCACACAAACGAAAAGCCAAGCCTGGTCCTGCCAGTATCCTGTATCTGAAGCTATTAACCATTCCCTATTGCTGTGGTCCCACTTCGCAAGTGAGACTGGTTAATGAACAGCTGCAGGCCTCTATCAGAGTCGTTCTGATTTTCTATACCCTTCCAATGTCTCTGCCTCCATCAGTGTCTGAAAAAAGCTAGCACATACACAGGCATCATGATCAAATTCATGTCAGGAGAGGCAGGACAAAGTCACAGATATGAGAAAATGGGATTATCTGCTTGGCTGCTGCTTGCTCTGGAAAAGCTGCAAAGCCCGGGACGATAAAATTTCCACTGAGCTTGCATTTTGTGATGTAACTTTTTTATGGTCTAAAAAAATGTACAGCCACACTTTCTAAGAAAAGCATCTGACTGAACTTTAAGTAGCAAGATCTCAACATGATCCAAATTGCACATGAGATCCATCTGTAAGACTGATCTATCCTAGAAATTTTTGCCAGGGCTGTAACATTTCTGGAGTTTTGTAGAAATGTGTTTGTTTTAAATATGCTAGCAGGTAAGAAGGCACAGGAACACACTGTGTGTGTGTTTGGGGGAAGATCATTCATCCAGGTAGTACTTTCGCTCACTGATAAATATTCTCAAGGCAAAAATAATGTGGGTTTTTTTCTCCCAGACAGATGAAAGGGACTGGTCCAGCTCATATCACACAGTGGGAGTGAGTTGACCAAGAGATCAGACCTGCTCCAAGTAAGCCCCGTGGAGCAGGCTCTCAGACAAAATGGGAAGCTCCCCTTATTTGAACTTTAGGAAACCCCTTTGTCTCTAGTAGAGGCAGACCAGCATAAACACAAGCCACAATGTCATTCCAATAGAGCCAGTCCCCTGCATACCTGCCACAGCTAATCCAGCAGACACCAAACATCCCCATCACCTGAAGTCCTTTCCTAGCTCACAGAAAACAGCCTTCCCCACCAAGTGCCTCAGCACAAAGCATGTATTCCCCAGCAGCAGGCCAAGTGTGGCAGCATGGTGACAGTGCTTTGGGAAGAGCGTGCTTGCGTTAGTCTGGCACCAACCCCACTGCCAAGTCATCCAGGGCAGCTGCCTGCTGAAAGCAGCCCTAAGGATTCATTTCCCCACCAATAAATTCCACAATGTTTGGGCTCCTCGCTGTTCACCTAAACCCCAGCCATTTCTCCTAATCTAGTGAAGGCGTGGAAGACTCCTACAACTATCATGCCGATCAGCGCAAGCTCGGCAACAGCTTCCCTGCAACTCCCAGCCTGGCACAGGCCTCCTCTTATCTGTGGGCCCTTGGCAAAGAGGGCACTGCTGGCTCTCTCAGGCTAGCCTTTACCTCCACCACCTACCTCTCTGTTTATGTTACTTTCCCAACACACTTGCAAATATGATAAAGGTTAATCTGGTACAAAAGGTAAATAGGGTTACACAAAGCTGGATTTAGCAATTTAGTTTTATTGGCCACTACGGAAGGCAATTCTTCGATGCAGGTAATGAGGAGATAGCCAAGCCAGATAAAGGATCTGTGCAATATAAACATCCTCCCAAAAGCCTGTTCCCCGCTTGCATAAGAGCTGTAATCATGAAAGCAATTCTTAATGGAGCCACTTGGCAGAGGCCCTGGTACAGCAAGCTGTGAGCCTCTCCCTAGCTGATGGACCCACTCCAAGAGCATGTTACTACAGTGCTGCAGCGGGGGAGAAGGAGTGGCAGGAGGGTGGAAGGGGTTGAAAGCCGGATCAAGTCCGCAAGCAGTGGCACTGGAGCAGGGCCAGGTCTCCTCCGACACGTCACCTGTGTGGTTAGGAGAAGGCCAGTTATCCCTCTGTGCTCAACTCTGCATCTGTAAATTAAAATTGATGATTCTCCCTTTGTGCCCCTTCTTCCATAGGTAAACTTTTACAGTGAAGGCTGTTTCTTAGATATAGATAAGTGCTTCTGGCTGAAAGTGTTACTGTCACTCAGAAACTTGCAATAATGTTCCTCATAAGTGACTTCTCATTTTTTCCTGACCTTCCAATATTTGTCCTTTGCCTTAAAGAAGGAAAAATAAAACAAATCAAGATCTGAGTTTCCCACACCAGCATCCTGCCCTCTTTTACTTCTCTGTACCCAAACCTAGGGCAATACACAAGGCTGAACAGGAAACCTTTTGCACCCTCTTTCATGCTGTTTGGTCTTGTTTTCTCCTTTGCTGTCTGAGGACATCCCCCAAGGAGCACAGAAGTGCCAGATCTGCCTTGTGTCTCATCAGAGATCAGCAGCATTTCACACTTCCCCACTGCATGGCTTCCCACCAAGTCGATGGCTTTGCCACCACGGAGCAGGATGCAGTCCTCAGCAGGTCCAGGCTCTTGCACAGCTCCAGTTTCCCAGCAGTCCCAGGACTAGCATAGTTAAGGCAGGGGCAAGTCTCAGGAGAGGGTCTGTCCCAAGATTCCCATGAAAGGTAAAAGAAGAAAGTAAAATTTGGTTTACCCCAAGAGTCAAAAACTGCAAGATAGGTCTAGCAGTCACTTGCTCCTCTCAACGTGGTTTTCTTACCAGGGCTAAAGTGGCCTTGTTCCCATAACAAACAGTACACATTTACCAGGTGCAGGACTGAATCAGAGTCTAGGAATTCACTCAAATATCCATTATGCTGATTTCCAATGCCATATATTAAAAATTCCTCCTTGCCTGCATTCATTTAGCTTTCAGCCAGGATCTCCATCAGATTGGCCTAGGAATTTTCCCTATCCTATGCACTTTAAATAACTGATAAATTTCCATATTGGGAGTAACACTGTGACCTATTGAGATGTATTAGACTAGAACTAGCAAGAACTGTTTTCTAGTCCACAGCTTGCCACTGGCAAACTTCAGATGAGTAGCTGCACTTTGTATGCCCCTTCTGCCTTCTGTAAAACACAACCACATGCACTTCTGCAAAGCACTTTAAGATCTATGAATAGAAAGTGCTACGGGACAATTTGGGCTTATTATGCAGAGCAGGACCCACATGGGTCTACATAACTGGCTATTCACCAGCTGGATCAGAGAGGCCAGTAGTGTTATATTGGCCAACATGGAATTACCTCCAGCTGGCCGGGAGGGTACATTTAGACTGGTTATGCTTCTGGACTTCGAGACTTTTTTCAATAGGCAAGTTAAAGCTGATCTTTTTGTAGAAATATGAATTGTATCTGTAAGGACGACGGGCCTTTTCTTTCAACCTGGAGCTTGATCTTAAACCTTCTGAAGCACACACAACTGTTTGCATCAATATCAATAAACTATCCAGCAAGAATTTACTCACCTAGGCCATCCCACTGGCACAAATAAGATGGCCTGCATTTATAGGACTAGGGGTCGATAGCAAGACTGCAATTTTATTTCTCATCCCTACCCAAAAAATCCCAGTATGTTTATCAGCAGGCATGTTTGAGCCAGGACACTGGGCTAAGGCAGGCACTTCAATTTATATACTGCAAGGATTTACTAGCAGAGGTGATAGTGTAGATATCCTCATGGTACAAAACCTACACAAATGCTCTTGTTTTTCCCCATTCGCTCTGTTGTGAACCACCTTCAAACAACTACATGTTGCAGGCTGTGAACAAGCAGTTATTTCTTCACTGAAGATAAGAGGCAAGCTGCCAGCACCTTGGGTTTTGATTTGGGTTTTTTTGCAGACATCCATTTGGCATCATTATCTCAGTACATTCATTACTGAAGACAGACACGTTTGTTTGTGGATTTTTATTGTTGTTGTGCTTTGGGGTTTTTTTTCCAAGAGCTGTGGCTCTTCCATACTAAATCAGCATCTCAAAGTACAGCTAACCTGCATTCTTTCCTTTTCCTTCTATCTGGAAAGTCTCTGATGTATGCACTTGACTTACTCAACTTTCAATTTAAAATCTTATCACTTACCCTCTTTGACTACAGAAAAAGTAACCCTGTCCGAAGTTACAGTCATTTCCCAGCTTCAGGACCAGAGCTGGTTTAAACTGACTGACCTCCACCGGAATTTAGGAAGCTATCTTGATATTTATGGGGTCTTTTTCAAATGGAAAGATCTGTTCCTCTAGGTGGTATAAAATAATACCTGACACAAGAAAAATATTATCACATACATTACTTAACCAAGTGAGCAAAGGAGCAGCGCAGGCATTCTTCCGAGATCAAATAACAAGTGTTCTTCTGCTGATAATGAAGGCTAGCTTAAGTCACCACGACTAATTCACAGTGCAGGCTTGACACTTGTTTATCTGGGCAAACAATTATGAAATGTCCTTTTGTCCCTGTGAGTACTGCGTAGGCAAGAGTCATGACTTTCTGGGTTACTTTAAAGGGCCACTGTTTAGGTACCTATTCATTGCTCAGAAAACAAGAGATGCCTTGGTCAGACTCTGACCAAGCTTGAGGACCCCAGATTTTTCCGTCTCCCTTCATGGGATGAACTCCAATCTGCCCCAGCTGGAGATCTGGGGTGTGATTTCCCAGAAGGGACAGAGGGAAGCCAGAAAATTATGTTTTCCCAAGGCATTTAGTTCCCTAATGGCAAACTGCAATCTGGTATACAGGAGTCCTAAGTAGTTTTTGAAAACAGAACTTGGGAGTCTAAACAATTTAAACACTTCTGTAAATTTTATGCATATTTCTGAACTGGAGCTTTAAAACACGCTGCCATTTTTCTCACTTAAAAGTTATTAATAACAGTAGTAGACTATGTTATGTTCTAGGCCAGCTTCATACAGACATGACAATCAACTTTCAGCACCTTGCCTGGTAAAGATGACTGCGTCTCCTTTTCTTGAAAGGGGAAACAACCTGCCTGCAGACCCCCACCCCAGGCATCAAGCTGAACTGTGTAACCCTAGTCATGGAGCCAGGGCTAAGGCTCCCAGGCTGTTAAAATCTGATGCGTTTTCCTGCCGTTTCAGGTTGAAGGTGCCCTACTATTTGACTGCATGGCCCAATGTGGCTCAGTTCTGGTCACAACCTCCTCTAAGCTTCTGAGAAGGAGCAAGTTCTCAGGGGAATGCTTTAACAAGAAGGAAAGAAGAACCCAAAGCCAGCACAAAATGGCATCTTAACAGTTTCTTGGGGAAGCCAGAGCAGAGCAGGGACAGCCACCTTGTTACATCCTTCATGATGTGATCATGGGAATGCCATTATTCGCACACCACGTCTGTTTGAGTGCAAAAGGCTTCCCACAGAGACCTCTCTTTCGGTCACTAATGAGATAAGGAGGCCTTTAAAATTTATTTTGCGTATGAGAAATTGTATATTCAAGTTAACAGAGCTGGTCAAATACAGCAGTGACTTACAAAAACAGTGACCCTGCAATATAGCTGCACATGGAAAAACCTTATCTGAATTGTTCCTGTGTTGCTGTAAAGAGCACAGGCTTTGCCAGAAAACAACGGTGATTAAAGCTTTCAGAATAAGACCCAGCACCGGGACAAGAAAATATCACAGATGGTTTCAACCACAACCTATAAAACTGCTAATTGCCAGCAGATGCCAAGGATATCAAGAGCTTACCAAGACTTCAGAAAACAATTTGATAAATTCACAGAAAAGCCCATCAGAAGCTTTTAAGCACAGGACACATCTCCACTGGAGAGCAAGAGAGCACAGTCCAGAAGGAAGTCTCACCACAGCCTTGGTGTCACTGTCAAGAGTTAATACAGGACTAGATGGGTCTGTTACCTCGCTTGGTATAGACATGCTTTCCTTCTTGGGAAGGGAACCAGAGGTAACACGACCCAGAGTACAGTCTGCAAGAGTACTGGGCATTGCTCACACCATCCAGTGGTGCGCAGAAAGCTCCTCCAGAAGCCTCACACATGAATGAAGGGATAAGAAGAAGCAAGCTCCACAATGTGCCATCACAGATACAATACAGATCAGCTTGTCAGCATTCCCATCTTCTTTCAGCATCCTTACATATAAAACCACCTGATGGTTCTTTCCAAATAGTCATGTCGATGTTTGCCCTCCCCTGACCTGGTCAACAGTACACCGCAAGACCCAGAACCCTGGGAACAAGAGCACAGGAATGGCTCTCAAACTCAGCATCATCAACTTCCTTGCTCCAGGATAGATCAATTACAGCTGCATCTTTCCAGATAGATGTCTACCTAATTTGTTCCTTGAGAACCTCCAGTGATACCAACATTACCCCTTGCCAGGCCATCTGCTCCACTGCTGAAAACACCAAATCCACAGCAAAGAGAGTACAGCAGCTGACAAACACATCTGTGCTGGGTTAATAAGTCCTCAAGTAAATTGCTTTCTACTATGAACAAAATAGGCATTAAATGTATCATCTTTTTAAGGTTTATGCCAGTTCACAACAACTAAGAAATTAACTTTATACTTTTCCACCCTCTTTTTGTTTGTCTCAGCCTTGTCCAAGATGTTTTGCAGGTGGGAAAAATTAACAACACAAGGTCAAGTTCAGTCAGGTTTAAGGGCATCCTCCCTATCAGACCTAAAATCTATGGAGATAGAACACTTCTCCCAAGGCAGGCAATTTATTGTAGCTGTGCTTTTCATTAGCGAAGTGGAAGACGATGAAGAAATGCCCTTCACTTCAGATACACATCTCGCCGTAAATAGACTGCCTAATTAAACCACTTGTTTTTAAAGGGGAACTATAGAGATTTGTCTTGTTTATAAAAATAAACCAGCTATGATTAAAGTTCCGAGACTCGCTATTGTCAGGACAACCTGCCAGCTTTTCCCATCGGGCTCCATCCCTTATATAGTAGATAGCAACAGTAGGGCTGCTTTAGCAGCTTGGTTTCAACCACCACTGAGACTTCACCCAGAGCCAATGGACTTAGCCAGGCAATGTCCCTATCTTTATTGCTGAACAGTGCAGCTGCATAATCATGGTGATTCATTAAAATAATAAACTCAACATAATAAAAATGTTAAACCCTCAGTATATGCTGGTAGAGGTACAATAGCTTCTTTCCCTGTTAAATGACATCCTGATAAAGATTTGTGTCACGTACACCATTTTCAGGAGTACAACAGTACCCAAGGTGACTGTCCTGCAGGTTTTTGATCACTGCAATCTTATTTTTAAGCAAGAAGTTCTGGTACAGATTGAGAAATGAGCAATAAGGCCTTATCACATAAATTAGCTCTCTTCAAGGCGATGCTAATGTTGATGTCTTGTGATAGCATGTCATGCAGAGGGACAAGAAAAGCAAGTGACAACGTGGAACCCTGAGTGTGACAGGGAGCAGAGCCCAGCTCCAAGAGCTGCCCTGGACTTGTGAACTGCTGGCAAAGGTTTCACCTGGGGAAACCAGCCCATGTAAGCCACTTGGAGGTGAGGACACCATCCCAGCTAGCCGTTTTATCTTGTCAGCTGAGGCCATCTTCCAGCAGGGAGATGAAACAGGCACCATTAAGAAGAACAGAAGGCATGAACAACACAGCTGGAGATAGAACCTCTAACTATAACGTGAACACTTCGCAGCCCAAGTCCAGGAAGCTGCACTGCTTCACCAAGTTTGTTTTGCTGCTCTTTCACATCTACAGCTGAGTCCTATTTTGCTGAGCCCATGAAGTCAAAGTTCAGTTTCACATTTACTTTCACTGCATGCTTTCTGAAGGCTTAGTCTCATTAGGCAAATGAGCACGTGACAGCTGCACTGCTGTCTTGGCCCCAAAATTGCAAGGTAGAGGCACTGAGGAAGCAGCAGGCACCTCACAGGCTACAATTCAAAATATCTTGACTGCAGACTCGAATCTTCTCTCCTGCAGGACAGCTGAAGATTCACAGAAATAGCTCTGTCATCACACCCAAACTCAGTGTTAATCTACTGCCCTTTCTTATCAGGGAGCCAGATAGCAGTTGTGGGTGTATTTGGTAGCCCAGGCCACTGATGAAAACTAAAGAACCCGTGTCTGTGACAGGCACAAATGCTCAGATCCACTGCCCGCATGTAATAGGTTGGGTGTGGGACACATCCATCCTCCTGCTTTCAGATGTGCCTGTGTCAGGGGGCCTGCGGTGGAGCCGCAGGGAGTGGTACACAGTGCTTGCCTGAATGGAAGCCTATGGTGGCTCATCCTTTTATCTTCCTTCTACGCTTTCTCTCAGCTCTCTTCTGTCCCAAGTTCCTGGCAGCATGATGCTACAAAACAGGATGAGCCATCTCTTTTGCAATAGGATTGGCTCACCCTCCTCTCAGATGAGGGTCATTGGTCTCTTCACTTATCATATTATCAACATGACACACTTCTTTTTTTCCTTCCTGCTGTTTATTGCTGGAAATAGGTTTGATCAGAATCAGTGACTCATGAAGCTAGCAATAAAAAAAAGTCATGAAGTGAAAAGCCTCAAAATTCACGGCACTTGAAGCTTTCCTGCATGAGGGGAGATGTGGGTATCTCCCTTCCCTTGAAATGAAACTGCTTCTAACAGCTCATGCTGGAGGGGAGTGGGATCTGTATATTCAGGCTAACAAGTTAAAATACACCTGAAAGTCCAAGGTGCAGAGGCCTACGGCACTGCAGCATATTCTAGTTAACTATGTTGTAACCAAACTGTGAGAGATGGAAAAGGCAGGAATGGCCATTTTTCACCTACATTCTGGAACTGAAGCAGTATTCAATTCTTTACCTCTGTTCAAAAATCTAGGTGCAATATTCAGAAAGCATACATACTACACAACGGTTTTTGGGGGCAGGGGGGGAACCAAAAAAACTAACAACAAAACCCCCTCAAAACCAATGAGAGCACTGAGCAAACCAACAGTAAATCTGGTAACAAACCCATCTCCTTCCTGCATCCCAGTGAAATAAAATATTGTGGTGTTTCTTGACACCACCAAATTCTTTTTAATTTCTGAGTGTTTCTACAATTCTTAATGTTTGCCTGGGATCAGAGAAGGCTGCCCTGCCACACTGAAAGCCACTCTTGCAGCATGCCTGAAAAGCTTTGCCTTTGGCATGTTACAGTCGACATGAGATTTACTGCAGCTGCAACAGCACTGCATATAAATCTGCTCTTTGGTGGCTGTAGATTTTGCCCAGATCCTCTCAGATGACAGGAAGTCTTACGCTGGCCTGACAGTTTGTTTCAGCAGTCATTTCTCCAGGGCATGGTATTAATATATCTTCATTGTTAGTCAAAGACCACACCGGCCAGAGCACTCTGGCAGGAAAAATGCTCTCCTATAGAACCAAGAGCCTGAGTCAAAGATGGAAAAGTCTTGTGTGCCCATAGAAATGGCACTTTTGGGAGGCCTAACCCATCTCAAGAGACCTTAAAAACACCAAAGGACAAGTAAGTAGAAAGCTCAGAAGAATAGATTGCATTCTATAACCTGCTGCTCTCGGCCATCTCCATGACACGATGCTTTTAAGAAAGCAAAAGAAAACAGCTGAGCAATGGGTTTCATTGCTGTTATTATTGCTGAATGGAACTTTTCTTCCCTAACAGTTTGACAGGCAAATCAATGGTGAAGCCTGGCTGCCCACCAACCCCAGTGGCAAGCACTGGGGAGCACGCTTTCCCAACCTCTCTAGATATCATCTTACAACCTGAGGCACACGATTTGATTGCCCTTATCTGAACTCACATGTTATTTGTATCAATCGAGTTGCTTGGATGCAGAAATCACCCTGACAATTTCCCATAATGCTGGATTCCACTAAGCTTGAGACTCTGAAGAGACATTTCAGACACTTGGCTCCGAAATCGTTAGCAAGAAACATTTGTCAGCCTAAATCGTAACATATACTCCTACTGTGATGTGACAGGATCACTTTTCCATCCAAACTTTTTTGAAAAAGACAATTTCTGATGCCAAGCCTTTCACCAGGATCCTTGCAGTATTAAGTTTTCCTCAGAGCCATAGCTAACAGAGCCATGTTGTTCCATAACAATATCAGCCGTCACTGATATACCGAGGGTCACTTGACAAATGGATCCTGTGGTCTCAAACACCAGAAAGCAAATGAAACACAGTTTCTGTTCATTTATTCAAACTATTAATTTTACAAAATAGATTCTGAGTATAGAAAAGTGACAACCTATGACTTGACAGACCCCTGAAACAAGCAGCATGCAAAAAATCTGAAAAACATGAAAAATAACAGTTAATATCTCAAACACCATATCAAATGGGTTATCTACATCTCATAGTACAGAGGGAAAGAAAACCTGAAAAGCAACAGATGCAGCTTAGCAAGAGCAGAATCGGACTTCTCAAGCATTATTTTACCAGATAGACACCACACAAAACAGAGACTGCAAATCCATTTCTAGCTGGTTGTCTCAGGTTAGACAGCTACAACAACAGCACAGAACAGCACAAACACAAAGTCCCTACGTTTCTGTTCACATCACCTCCCACATTCCTCCATTTCCAGGTGGACTCCTATAGGCCAGAAAGCAGAGATCTCTTGCTAGACACACAACTTGTAGCACAGTGTTTTTGTAACCCTCTTCTTGAAAACAGTCGATTATATATTGCGGTCATAAATTCAGCCTAGTAACAGCTGGGACAGATTTACAGGGGATGTGTTTTTTTTTTTT
>JANVCC010000038.1:16709827-16827841 GCA_025345505.1 Todiramphus chloris collaris | reverse complement strand
TTTAGCCAAGTTAAAAAAAAAAAAAAGAAAAAGATAAGATATCTTCTGGTTGATTATTGACAGATATTTGGCAGCTTGTGTTTCTGGGACTGCCTGGTCACAAATAAAGTGAATCCAGACTCTTAAGAGCACTGATTTGTTAGCTTGACCATGTCAGATTGGGAAATTATATGGACTGAAGAGGACAGAAGCAATCATTTGTAACAAACACTGTATTTTTTGTCTCTTAAATCTCAGGCAAAAGTTTGTCAGAGGAGGTAAGCTGTCAGCCCAGGAAATGTTTGGCAAACACACCCCACAAACAGCCATGGCAAGATATACTCACCCAGCAACTTCCTCCACAGGAACGCAACATCTACTCTGGAGGTACCACAGTCACCTGCAAAATAGTTTTGGGTGGCAAGGGGGCATCCCGGGAGACCATGTCAGGTATCAGTCAATCACAGATGTCCTTGTAGGACACAGAGAAGGAGCCAATCTCACCTTGGCCCAAAGAACACCTTTGCTAACACACACTGCTCTAGCTGCCTAGACATAGGCACCTTTTGCTAAGCTACAGACAATACAGATCAGTGCCTGGCTGGTATGGTTTACACCATGCCAGCCTTTGGGAGACGTGCATATCAACTGGAAAGCCACTAGAGTGAACAAAAGTCAGCAGTCAGCCCCAGGCTGTTCACCATGATGGTGACCTTAGAGACATTACTTTTCTTTCTAAGCAAATCAGAAGACCTCAAGACACAACATTGGACTGTGCTCCCCTTCAGCAGCTGAAGTCCAGTTTCTCCCCAGTTTGTGTCTCCTGAACTTCCCAAGTTTTCAGTAAGTGGCAGGGGGGATTGCCAGCAGCATTCCTAATACCAGCTTACCTTGCCAGTACCACCCCTTATAAAAAGGGTAACAGGGATGAGGTAGGTCCCTCACTGCACTCACACATGTATGCAGTTGCCATTAAAGCACTAACCATACATTTTTACCTTGCCTCTATCCTACAGAGGTCAGATGTTGCTCAGGAATGACACCCCTGTTGCATTTCAAACATCGATAAGGCCTGATTCTGAAATCACAGTGTGCAGGGACTGTATCTTTCAGAGGCTGTGCTTCCCAAAAGAGGAAAGGTTGGGGAGAAACCTGTAGAAATGTGCAGAGGTACCAGCGAATATAACAGACTGCCCTCAACCCTTTTGAATGTACTGCAATTACAGCAGCTGAATTCTCTCCAAGGACAGGTTCACTCCACACCTTCACAATGAACAAAACCGCTGCTGGGCAAATCCCAGAATCTCAACACAATCATCTCACTGGGATTTGACTGTCTGGACTCTCTGCCTATGCACCACTTGCACCTTCCCTCAGTTTGGTCTACTTCACTCCCCTCCAAGCCACCACTGCTCATGTAGTATTAGAAGCACCAAGACAAGATTTACAGGGGTAGTTTCTTTACAACTAGGCATCTGTATTGTGCTCTGTGCTGAGGATCTCTGCTGGCAACACAAGCAAGAGATGGGTTTGGTTGGCTGGGCAGGCTTCTTCTGCTGAGAATTACAAGTGCTGATTTCAAGCCTGAATTTATTTTAACATTGGTCAAGTCATTTTATCCCTCCAGAGCTTTTATTTCCAGACTCTCTTGTCTGCTGCTGACTATTAGACAGAGATGAACCTAGGACAATTAAATAACAGTTCTTTAATTAGCTTTTCCTTCTCAGCAGTCATGTGAAATACTGTTTGCCTGCACAGCAGAAATAGCAAGATCCAAGGTGAATGTGGTTTATTATTGATCTTGCACAGTTCATTGTGCTCGTAATTCCCTCACTTAGAAATGGCAAGACAATCACAGATTGGAGATAGCTTCTCAGAAGAGTTTCCCTTTACTTATAACCTGTTGTTTTCATTTTCATTCATCATTTGTTTGCTTTGCCTGTTGGCTAGGTACCTCACTCCACCCCTTCATATGATTTCTTCCTTTGGTTACATCCGTGCATGACTTGACTTCTAAATGGCAAGAGGTCATCTGATACAGAGCACTGTCAAACATTAACTCTGCAAGCACCGTGGTTTCACCAGGACACCAGCTGCTCATACATTCGGACTCACAAGCTGCCAAGCTGGGTCATCCCACCTAGCACATTCATGTACTATGCTGCTATAACTGCTCTTGTTACCCCATTAGCAGGAGCCATGTGCTTTTTAGAGAAAAGATAAACTATCAGCTACATGCTCAGCACTCCGGTGCACGAGTTCTAAGCAGCCTCCTGACACTGGTAGACAAGCCAGGAATCCCTCTCTTCAAACATTTTACAATAGCCCTGAAAGCCCAAACTGGTTTCTGTTTGTATGCCTTTACTAGGCATTAGTGACAAAATCCTGAACTTAAACAAGGGACGTGCTTTAGGGGTGACCTGGCACTGCTGGGTTAATGGTTGGACTTGATGGTCTTAAAGATCTTTTCTAACCAGAAAGATTCTATGAATAAATACCTTACGCCATAGTCAATACTACTGTCACTGGGGGGGGGCTGTGTGGCCTCCAGAGATACACACAGGCAGCACACCCTGCCCTCAGAGAAGCACTTGAGCCAAGGGAGGACCACCCCCCCATTACAGGCGAGAAGCTGAGACCACAGCAGCACAGCCTGGCAGCCAGATCACAGCAGAGCTGGGGCCAACAGCGAGTTGATAAAATGAAATAAAGCTCAGTTTGTGCATGGAAGGAAGAGACTCATCTTCACTAGACCCTCTGAAGGTGCTAATTGTTCTTTCTAGGAAACCGCATTCCCCAAACTCCAGTTATTTCAAGACACATGGTTCAGCTGTTTCATCTCTCGTTGTGATACCAGGTGGGTGAAACTGCAGCAGGGAAAGGAAAAAACCAGAGAAGGTCTTGTGTTGTGTGACGGAGGCAGTGACGCATATCAAACAGAAGACTTCAAACGCTCTTATCCAGCGCTGGGCTGGGTGATGATGTGTCTCCTCAGAGAAAGCCGATAGCCTTGAGAGACAAAGGGCTCCCCAAGAGCCAGGAACCAGCCGCACCTCCCGCCTGCCTTCATTACAGCATTGGGCCAGCTCCCAAAGAGCCCTGTCTGAGCGCTAAGGCTGCTGCCAGCGTGGTAGATAAGAGCACAGAAAAAAAGAGCTGCATTTGCAACCCCTTTCCCTCCACTCCCCCTCCCCGTGCCTGCCAGTTGCACCAGCACTTCAACCTTTCTCTGTTCCATTCTCCCATCCTTTGTATTTTCTTCTCATGCACGTCTGCCACCATCACTGCAGCCCCCAGGTACAGAGACTGCACCAAAGCACCACAGCTTCCAGGCCCTGGAAGCCGTTCAGAAAGCAACACTGTGCCAGTCTAATCCTTGGTTTCACCCAAGACACGCAAACCCAATGACCACAGCTTGTAGGGGACACACAAGCATCCCAGGGGCAGCCAGCCAGCTTCAGGCAGATGCCTGTGAAATAATACACAGGAGGTTGTGTATGCTGCAAATTCGGACGGGAAGGAGGGAGATATACCAGACACCACCAAAGCCCCGGGGAGGACTTTGGCAGGTAGACTGCTCTTAATCACACTGTAATTCTTCTGGGAGAGAACTTCCTTTGCTTCCCATTGCATAATCATCACTGCCACACTTTTCAAGCACCTTAACTCACACCTCAGATAACCTTTCCTCTTAAAAGCACCAGGATTTTGAAACAATTTATCAATTCATCTTTATCAACACCATGACCAAAGAGTTCTTGAATGTGTGACTTGCCCTGGAACAAGGACAGGATAGCAAAGAGGCAACACAGTAAGAGATGAGAAAGTAAATGACACCTTTATCTTGCACCATTTTTCCTTCGGAAGCACACCATTTTCTACTGCTGGACCCTTTGCAGCCCAGGTTAGAAAGGACACACGCGAGTAAAATCCTAGGTGACAAGTATGGAACTGAAGCTTGCATCAGCACAGGACAGATTACAAAGGATGCACGCTGTGGTGTCTGTGCCAGGTCACCGCTTCCTAATGATCCTCTCACCAGGGAGCACTCCTCTCACGGGGGCACAGAGAGGTGTCGCAGAAGCCTCCAGCACTGCTGGCAGACAACGCGTAGGCACCACTTCTGGGCTCGGGCAAGGCCCCGTGCAGATACAGTGCATTCCCGCCCCAGTCCCCAGCTCTGACACCCAGCCAACATTGCACTTCAGCACCCTCAGGCTGTTTTCTCATCTGCAGCTGGTGATTTCCTTTCCTTGCAGGCAGCAGCTCCATAAAAACTCAAGTTAATTAAATAAACCCTGTGACAGGGTCTGCCGACGCTCTGAGGCCCCACAGCACCATGTTGCTCATGACAGCTTTTCTACCCAAGCCAAAGCTTCTGACAGACTCAGGGCTGCTCCCCATTCAGAGGTGCAGACCGTGGCAGGTAAACTTCAAGCTTCAACAGACTCAGTTGTCCAGAACTGGTGGTGCTGGTTTACCCTATGTGCTACCTCTCCAAAGCCGGTCTGAAGCGCCACGCACAGAGGTGCGAGTGTTCCTGCTGCGGATCTGCCCACTACACGGTCGCAATGAAACATCAGGTCTCCTTAACCAGCAACGCCTGCCCTGCCAGAGGCAGCTTTAAGCAGACAGAACACAATATTCCCTTGACACTTGGGAAGAACAAGAGGCCTTTTGGACTCTGTGGTGTTTGTTTGTAAACTACCTTCGGTACTCAGGTAGCAAAGCTGCAACTCACCCTCCTTTCAAACAGTCAGAGAGACAAACCACCGCATCACTGTCACACACAAACACACTGGAGTACCCAGAATCAACTTTCCAACACTTTAATAAAGTCTATGGTCCTGGTTGGTTCCTACTTCTCATTGCTCACCAGAAGGAATCTTTCTCAAGGGCTCCTGACAGCCCATGAACCCCAATGCAAGACAGCTGGAAGGATCTCTGGGCACAGCTACCAGAGGCAGTTTTCTCCCCTTCCTCCATCCTGAAGACAGTATTTCCAGGAGAGCTGCTTAAAGCAATCAAACCAGCAAGCTCCCCTCATTAAAAGGGAACTGCTGCTCTACCAGATACTGCTGCCATACACCTGGCAAGCACCATTTGCAGCACTGCCAGGACTAAGCTAGTGGTAATTAGTAACATTATTAGACAGGCCATGCTTTTGATGAATTTTACAACAATAGGCAGAGACAGATAACCGCCCAAAGCCCACATTCTTTGAGACATATAAGGAGCCACCTTAGAAGGCCAGATGCATAAGGTAACTCTGGATGCTGAGTTTTACGTGAAAAGGAGACCAGCTGTTCTCTATGGGATATCTACATGCCCGTTTCATTAATTGCTTCGTTAGGGCCTTGCAGGGAGAGTTCTGGGCACTTGTGCAGTAAAACCAAAGAAATGCACCCTGCTGTCAGGTGAAATTGTTGGCTAGAATCTGCTCGCTTTGCATTTGCTTCCAAACTTGAAGCTGTGCCCTAAAGAAACCACAAAGCAATCATTCTTCAAAGCGAACCTCAACAGGGGGACAGGATTGGTTTGGCTTTCCATGTTGCTTTTCAAAGTCCCAGAAAAGAGAGGATATTATTTGTCTATGGAAATCTCATATGCAGAATTACTTCTGTGTAAAATAACAAAGAGAGCACTGATGATATAAAAGCCAAGAAATAGCTCTAAGAGTCACGTGTTTATGAAAACACTTGTATTTTTCTTGAGTGTAAACATATTTAGGAATAGGAAAATGTAAAGAATCAGGTTACATTACAGATCTGTGATTGTCTAGATTATTTTACACACATACAGCCCAGCCTTTCAAGGTACAGCTCAAATTCTGCAGTACTCTCAAAAAGCCTGTAAAACTTCTAAGCCTGAAAAACTTCTGGCACTCACTCTTGCACCCAATTGAAATCCTTGACAAGATTTTCAGACCAGTTAGCAGCACAGTTCAAAATTGACATGGACATGACTCAGCACGTAGTTTTGATTGAACTTGATGAGTTGATACAAGAAGATATTGGTGAGTGGGTTTAAGTCTGAGGGTTTCTTTGAATCAAAAATGAAAGGAAAAATGCTACAGTTGTAAAATCCCATAAGATGTTTTGAAGTGATTTGAGGAACCCCTTATAAGGTAAAGCCTTTGAGTTTCTCAGAATCTGAGCTTCTATCCCTTTCTGAGCACGACAGACAGGTCCTGGGCACAATAATTGAGGAAAAGCAGATTCCAGTTCTTTAAGCCAATGCCCAGAGCAGAAAAACATGCTGCAAATCAATGGGCACACTAATGCACTGGAGAAGCCAACAGCAGAACAGTTCTGAGCCGC
The DNA here is from genome assembly GCA_025345505.1 of Todiramphus chloris collaris. NCBI lineage: Eukaryota > Metazoa > Chordata > Aves > Coraciiformes > Alcedinidae > Todiramphus > Todiramphus chloris. Next base: position 16,821,542 of record JANVCC010000038.1, on the reverse strand, counting down.
ATCATCATCTCCTACTACCCTGGCTTAGGATGTTTTCTAAGAACCCCCCACAACAGGCCACACTGCTCACATCTCAGAAGCATCCCACAGCACCCCACAGGCTGCCCACTGTGGCCACCGTGGGCTTAGGGGCACCTCTGAGACCTGGTCATGTGTGACAGCAGCAGAGAGCAGCACCCTGACACGGGGGCTGTGCATCCCACTGGCTCCAGGGCTGCATGCTGGAATCCAGATGTCCAATTCATGGTAAAATTTGGGTTGTGGAATTTTTTTTTTTTTTTTTGGTAAGTTCTCTTTTAAATATGTAGGGCCTGGACACTGGGCTTGTGAGGCTGAGAGGGCGAATGGCACACTGAAGAAAGAGGCAATTCCATCTTTCTGTTTAGACCCAGCCCAACACCACGTTCTTGTGGTAAATGCCCACAACAGTAATTTTTAGAATAAAAATAATTTTTAGAAATAATGTTTAAGAAGCTCATTTTACATATTTAGAGCAAAAAGCAGAACTGAAAGCAATGACAACTATTACAGAAAGTCATCAGAGATGAGAAAGGGTTGTAAGTTCTTTGTCCAAGACTTACATGCTATTCATCAAAGGAACTGCTCAGAGGGTCACAGGATACTCATGTAAGTGACAGCTTCATCCTTTCAGACTAAGATGATTTTGAAGCACAAGAAACTGCACCAGTGGAACACAGCATTGCTGATACTCTGCTTCTTCAAGCAAACGTTCAGCAAGAGGAACATTCAAAGTGAATGGCTGCCAAGGCACAAGTTACCCGAGTACCCAACATAAGAATACCTGCAAGATATATGTTAGAAAGCAGACCTGGTACTGAGAGACACATTAAGACGCAAGAAGTATTTCAACAACAGCAGTTTACCAGAGTGATCTGGTAGAAGCATTAAGTGAATTAAAATAAAGTGTCTTCACAATCATCAAAATTACTGCACTGAATATAGACAATATATATTGTACAGAGAATTTAGCTCTGTATCTCTCCTAGAAATTATGTATTTTGATTTTTCCATCTCAGGATTTCTTTACTTGTACCCATTCATTCTTCCAGAATAATTACACACATCCAAGTGAGGCAAAACATCTTAAAAATCCTTCAGTTTTGCCTGTGGGGTTTTTTGTTGTTGTTGTTTGCTATTGTTTTGGTTTTAAATATCCTGCTTAAAATTGTTTGCTTACATCTCAACCTTTTCATATTTGGCATTTCTGCCAGCACCAACAGGGAAATAAAGAAGAAAGGGCTTTGCTATTAGAGAACAGGGAAAGGATGCAGGTCAAATTACTGGCTGTCCTATAGGAGCCCTTTTTGGGGCAAATCAGTTTGACAGGGATTTTCAAAGTGCTCCACATTTCAGAAATAAATCAATGACCAAGATAAAATTAATACTGCCAGCAACCCAAAGTCAGTATTTATTATTTATAGGAACATTACACCTCACCATACATCAGACCCCAAATTCTGCTTGCAGACTGCATCTTACCCACTCTGCCTTCTTGTTAGGACCTCTGGGAGTACCCTCAGCACTAAAAAGATCATTTTATCATTACTATATATTAATTTGCAGCACTTTCACTGAAGATTATGACTTTGAAACTCGTAAACCCATTGCACTTACTGATACTAGTGTCCTTCTGCAAGCTTACATGGACTCTGAGGAGATGCACTCTACTTTTCCACGTCACGAACATCCCTAGAAGGCAAAGCTGAACTCTACAACCTTTGCACAAAGCCAAAATCCAAACTGGCACCAACGTGATATGAATATGGTTGAAGTGCAAACTCTTGTTCCTACTGAGGAGACTCCCAGAGGTGCAATAACACTGTCTCACATCACCTCAAAAGGAGAAACAATACACCCCAACTGAGGAGCCAGTACAGTAACACATGGAAGTCAGGAATCACCACCCACGTATAGTGATGTGACTCATTACCTGATGGACAAGGCAAAGACAGCAAAGCCAAAAGAGGAGCAACGAATACTCTTCACATCAACCAGAAACATGGCAGAGTTGGGATGCTGGAACAGCACAGTCTGTTTCCCAGCACACTCCACACAACAGACCTTATAATAATCCTTTCCATTTAAGAAGTGAGAGGTAAAGATGTATTTTCACTCCAATACAGTTAAAGAGGATGAAGCTTGCAGCTTCAGACCCTCCTGCTCTCTCCACCCCAGTTCATTCACCTAAGATGTCTGGTAAGTGCAAATATCACACACACACAGAGGCATTTGCTCCAGCCGCCTTAGCCAGATGACATTCCTGTTGTCTGTAGTTCTGGACCAGTGAGCAGTATTTGCTTGGTGATGCTTTTAAGACATCCCCTGCTGCACAGTCCTGTTTACCTTATATTCCATATGTTTAGACATGAGCCCCAGCTCCCAACTTGTACACACAAGTGGCTCCTTTTAGCCGTGGTGCATTTAAACCGATCATTTAACGCTTTCCCAGTGTGTTAGTTTAGTAAACACAGTGTGTTTGTCACTCAGCCACAGCACAAATCTCAGCACACTGCTCACACTCTTTCCCTTCAGATGGGGAGATACAAGACTTGCCAGGAACCCAACAGATGGTTCTGGGCAGATGAGAGCAGCAAGGACAGGCTGCACCCCAGTCCCTCCACAGAGCCAGAGACTCCCTTTGAGATGTCTAAAAAATGCTTGAGACTCCATCACAAAATAAAATAAACCCCACTTTCATACTAACAACTGCATTGGAGAAGGTGGAGAGCGAGTTGGATGGGATGCCCTCCCACAACAATTTGTGAGGTTTTAAATATCCCAGTTAAGAGAAATTAAAAAGCAAAAAAATCTCACAATTTCCTCAGAAATAAGAATGCTGGGGGAGGAAAAGAGGAAGAGAACATTTTGTTTCTATTCATTTTCAGGAATTTAATTTCAGTTCCAACATTTTTTTTAACCTTCAATTAATGCAAGCTATCAAAATGAAGCAGCATTTGGACCTAAAAACATTGAAACTTTGCCATTTAGCAAAGGTCAAACAGTTTTCAAAACATTTTCATCCAATATTTTTCAGCAACTGAAATTCATCAAAACCAACATTTTCCCATGAAATTGCTCTGTCTCAGACAACTGGCATTTTGTGAGACACAATACTTCTTGGGGGATCTCCTTGCCAGTCCAAGGGCTGGTCCTTCCCTTCTGTCACCAGCTAGCCTCTTCAGCAGGCAGCCCACAGACCCATACTTTCAGACCCAGGCCCCAGTTCAGAAGATCAAGTTGATGGAAGTTAGACACCAGGCCAGGGCACGCAGTTCTACAAAGTTCATTACATACCTCCTATCTCTGTATTATAATTGTGCATTTTGTATCTCAGTTTCCTCACCCAAAACCAAGTTACTGGGCAGAGGGTTAAGGAGAGGTCTCTCCTCAGCTTTGAGATAGTCTTAGCACAGTATAAAGCTTATTTCTCTTGAGCTAGGATCCAAATCTATACCCACATGGCTGAAGCTGATGCCTGTACTAATAGCCTCTGTGCAAAATTATCTGTCTGGAACAGTCATTCTGACCTAAACCTACAGCTGGCTTTTCCACTTTCTGTGGAAGATCTTAAATCCAAAGGCTGTCTTCCACTCACCTACAAAAGGCTAGCCCTCTTGAGATACCATGTCTTACTTTCTCCTCCAAGAGAGCATGCTCATTTTGCACCTGAGCCCAGAGAGCTAGCCTGAGGACCAGAATTCATGTGGCACCTGTTCCTGCTGCCCACCAGCACGCCAGGAGCCCAGAAACCTGCAAATCCCAAACACCTGCTTTTACTCTTGGGTGGGATTTAATGACAAATGACTATGCAGGGAAGCAGCACAGCAAGGGCTTCCCAGGGAGTAGGCATGATGTGCAACAGGGATGCAATCATCTTCTCAGCTGTAGAAGGTACCTTCCATGGCTTGCGAGTGGAGCTGTGTAGAGCCTGGCAGGCAGTTGCTTCTGCTCCAGCTCCATGCTAAGAGGTGTCTGGCTCACATCCGACTCCATCTTTGCACAGGCAGACAAGCTCAGGTTTGTCTGTGCTCATCTGCGTAGACATGAGTAACACGCTGGGGCCAAAGTCACAGTCTAGTCTGTAAACACAGTCTCCAGCAGAGCAAATCACATCAATTAAAGGAGAAGAGTCTGAAGCCTTCACCAGGAACTTACAAGGGGCTGAGTCAACAGGAATTCAGACATATAACTCCACTGCCAGTACTGGCTCGCATGGGAAGCAGGAACATCACCAAACAACAGCCACAAACTTCCCCAAAATTATACAGGCTTGTTAAAAACAAAACACAGAATTCCCATATTCTCTCCATACGCTGTCTCTCCTCAACCCCACACCTTCTGAAAATCAGAGCAATACTGAAGGAGCACCTCCATATTTCAATAGAAATTAAACAATATCCCCCCCTCAGAAGATCACAGAATAATTGTGGTTGGAAAGGACCCGATCTGTGTCCGCAAATTCATCTCTCAACAGCTGTCACTCTAACACAGATGTCTTCCAAAAACACTCTTACAAAAACAGCCCCAAGGAGCTATTACAAGTGAGCAGGACTGGGAACTTGCAGGGTCATCACCTACTCATGGATACACAGACCCACAGCACTGCCCCCAGTTAAAGAAGCATTGAGTTAAGCCTGGTTCTCCAGCTCTAGAGCCTTCTTGCCAGACATCTACAAAAGAGATGGCTGTTGAAGGCTTTTGGACTGTGCCAGTCGCCACTGCTTGTAGGTGGGAAAAGTGTTGTGCAAGGAAGGTTTTCATCAAGGACCTGTTTCCAGTAAATCCAGCTTTAACACAGAATGCCAGAGGGATTTCTCTCACAAACAAAATGCTGCTGGACTCCTCACAGTGCTCCAGCCAGCAAGCTGAAAAGGGCTGTGGCACAGTGCCCTCCCTTATAGTACCACCACGGTGGCCTGGGCTCCAAGGGAAAGGCAATCAAGCGTACATGTTTTTCATTCAACCTGGAAAGGTGATAAAAGCCAGCATTGTGGGAACCCAGCCTGATGGGAGCCAGGGAAGCAAATGGGAGATAAAGAATCTGGACAACACTAAGGTCACCTCTTTCCTTCAACAAAAACCCAAAGAAGCCTCTCAAGGTCCCCCAAAACCTGGTGCAAAACTGAGTGCACAGGTTATATTCTCCCCACTCCATGCTTCAGCTCGATAGTTCACGTTACTCAGCAAACAACCCCTTCATCTAGTTGGGGACGGGTGGTTTATGCTGTTGCAGGAAAATCACAATTCTTCAATGCCTTGAAAAGTCATCCTAAGAGTTTTTTCAAGTTTCCAAGTTTTCATGAGAAATCCATTTCTCAAATCTGGGTCCAAACTGTGCAAGGGCCCAAAAGGGACATCAATCCATAATCACACTTTAGAGAGTGTCTTTTATTCTACTCACATACTCCCTGCAGAGGTAATATTCCCCATTTTCCTACCTGAGCCCTCAGGAAGCTCCCTAGCAGTCAAGGGGGAACAAGTCAAGGCCTTCTTACGATAGATACACAGCAGAAGAAATCAAACAACCTTGTGGATTTTCCATTGAAGTGAGCGCTGCTTAAGCATTTTTCAACTAAAAACACATGTGGCAAACATTTATCCATAGCCTTCCTTTCAGTTTCTTGAATGCTTTTAACAGTCTAGGGTTTTAAGCAGCACAGAACAATGCCTGAAATATAAACTGCAGACTGGATTTAAAAAATAAATAAAAAAAATTAAAGTATGAAGGATGGACAGAGCCCCATATCCAAAACCTGTATTTCTCTCAGTGAATTCCAGCAGGGACTGGCCCTCCTGCACACCTGATCTGTCACATGCTGGTGTTGTTCTATCAATCGTGAACATTTACTAGTCACCTTGAAGAGGGGCATAAGAGTTACCCCATCTTAATCCTTCCTTACATACTTATTTTCACAAGATCTATGAAGCACAGGTAGGAGTAAGAGCTGGTTACTTCACACCCCTCTTCCCCTGTGACAAAAACTAGCTGGTTTGGATCACATTTCTGCCTCAGCAAAAGGAAAGGCAACATTTTTACTCAATTCAGCTAGTCTGTGTGGCAGCAGAGCTGGGTGCAGGTCCACAGCACAGGGATGCTGTCAGTAACAGTGGGCAGAACTGGGCCAGACTAACACTGCTTGGCTCTGGCCAAGGCTATTGGCCTTGGTTTGCTTGCAAAGTGCAAGTGGAAAGAAGAGGAGGCAAGAAGAGGGGAAAGAATTAATTTGGAAGAGCTCCTGGATCCTGCATCTGCACCTTATGCTTGACAGGATAGGGCTGGATAGAGAGTGGCTATGTTTATTCAGCCAGTTTACACAGAGACACTCTCTTTCTTGGAAACATTCAATATGTAATGCCACCCAAAAGCACCTGGCACACAGAGGCCTGCTAGGCTGGGCTGACACAGCTGCTCCTGCATCAGATGGATGCCAGTGTTTGTATAGGTGGTACTGGCCAATTGCCTGGACATTGCAACTGCAGATGGAGATGATTTATTTCTCTTTAGCCTTATCCTTTTTTCCTACTGCTGTGCCATGTTTTCCTCCCACCCTGCTCAGGTAAGGAAGGTAAAAGAAAAGACTTAAGTCTGTATCAAAATGAATTTTTATGAATTCTGCAAAAGAATGATCCTGTGTTCCCCTCTCTCCACGGCCAAACTCACCTTTCTGGGAGAAATATTTGGCAAGTTGTTGGGTTGGCTGGTTGGGTATTTTTTGCAAATTTACACTTGATATATCCTGCAATAAAAAAGAGATTTCCAGTTCTGAGATGGAAAACATCATTTAGCCACTTTGCTTTGACCCTCATAGACCCAAGGGATAGAAGAATACCGCAAAACCAACATCCAAACAGTTTCAGAAAAACAACAGAGCCTCAGAAGGGGCAGGGAATTTGTGACACTGACAGCAATTTCCTCAAGCCCGCTTTGCCCATTGAAGTCTTGCTTGTCCTCCAATACACAGATGAACTTAGCCCTGCTGCACTAAAAAGACACCCAGTAATCAGGGTGAGGAGTGCTCAGGATGAAGGGCAAAGTCAGATTTTGGTGGAGGGCAACTGGGAGCCATTTAGATGAACACTGAGAACAGACTCAGCACTTTGTACATTCCCTTGTTATGCAGCGCTTAAGCAAGCACAACTGCCCTTGGACATCAGGAAGAGGTGAGAGGATGAAGGCAGTGGTGCAGGGCCAGCTGCAGGCCTCTGGGCATTGGAAGATGACCTGAGCCATCTACTCAAAAGTAGCATCTACTGGTTCAAGACGCCTATGGCTCATTTAATACACTGACCCTGTGCCACTTCATTGCACTGGCTGCTCTGGTACTGAACCACACTGGGGGTTTCTGTGCCTTGAATACGGGACCAAACAAGGGACAGACCCACACAGCTCTGCTCCTTTGCCAGGTTCATCTCAAACCCACATCACACCCACACCAAGATACAGCCACTGCATCAAGGCCCCTGAAAACTCTAAGCGTGTGTTCTCACCATAAGTTCATTTAAAATAAATAAATAAATAGTCTTTACATATATTTTACCAGGTACAAAAGAGAATGCTCCTTCCTGTACGATAGGAGGAGGTCTTCCAATATACAAACTATTCCCAGGAAGTTATACAGCCAAATACAGGCTTGCTGGAAGAAAACCTGCAGCTCAAAATCAGTGTGTGCAGAACAGCCTCCACACAAGCAGGCATTGAGCACTGCAGGCAGGGAACACCCCTGCCGAGCAGGGAACTGGAACCCTGATGACCAAGACGACACTTTGTCCAGCTCTGCTCCTTGCAAACAGAGCAACTTTGACGGGTCTTTGGTCTCTCTTCATTAGTTAAAAGCTGTTCTGCACTGGGCCAAATGAGACAGACTGTGCAGGTGGAATTGCCATACCTGGTCTTGGAGGCAGCCAAGTCAGAAGTCAAAGGCTTCTGGCCCCATGGCTGGGTTTTATTAGGGAGCTACAAAGATACAAACAGGGCAAGATAACTCTAAATAGAGCAAAGGCAGGCATGCCATGCAAGACAAATTAAATCAAAAACTCAAAAGTAAATCTCTCCCACTACCTAATCCCTCCCATGATGAATGCTGCTCTCAAGTTTATTCCAGCAACTTCTGGTAAGTTCCTGAGCTACACAAACCACACAGTCTTTTCTAGAACAGGCTTTTCATCTGACCTCTCTGCAGCTTGGTGGTCAGTCTGTATTGCACAGCCAAGAGGCTCTTCAGAAGGCTGCAGGCACATATTTTGGGTCCTACACTCCTGCCTGGTGCCCCAGACTCTCAAGCAGCCCATCATCCACGACATTCCTGGGAGAGCAGAATTGTAGCACTCAGTGAAGTCAGGAGCACGTCAACGTGTGCTCTCATCCCAGACCCACTGTTTACATCAGTACATGTGCACTTTATTACAAGCTAGAAACAAGAGGCAGGACTGGACAGCAGTCAGGTCTAGACCTGGGTGCACCAGCATGCCACATACCTCTCCTTCTGCTCTACCACTGCTGCCCTGAGTTCTCTGAACAGCACTCAGGTCACCTCTCCCTGAGCAGGAACACTTCTCAAGCATCAGAGCAGTGAGCTCATTCACATTCTGGGGAATTTGAAAGGTATAAAAGGGATTTAGGATATGACAGGGCTTTTCCTCATCCTTAGAGTTGTGAGCCACAGCTGGACTCCAGGATTGCAGCACCAAGGCTTTGACTGTCTGTCCTATGCAGCTACCCTGCTTGAGAAACTCCCAAATTAATCAGCAAGTGATGCCGGGGTACAGTCTGGCAGGAATTTCCTGAGAAGATTTCTCATTTCTCAGAGCTGATTCACTGAGGTATGATCCAGCTATGGGAACAGACCAGTTTCAGCACTTTCCCAGTTTTACATTTTGGGAAGGGGAGGCATTTTGGAACGGGCTAAAAATATTCTTGTTTTAGAAATCTTGGGTACCTTATGTGCGTTTTCTGATGGTGCCAACCCACTTGGGTTTCTTGTCAAGTACCAGGAAACGCACAACTACAGTAAAACTCATTCCAGTTTGGGAGGAAAATACTGAGAAAAAAGAATCTTGACATATCTTACAGCATGAGAAAACTACTACTTCCCTTCAAATCCATCCCTCTGATCCAGAAATGAAGATGAGACTGCATGAACATTTGTAATTCCCAGACAGACCAACCCTTTCCAGCAAAAGCAGAAGTTTCAGCAGTACCTACAGTCACATGCTGAAAGATGAAACGACAGAGGAGAGGAAGAAGGGTAGCAAACTAGGGAAATATGGCCTTGCATTTTCTAAACAGTTGCTTATATGTTGTTTAAGACCAAATCTAACTTGTCTGCTCATGGACCAAGTGGTTACATTTTGAGTTGAAGCTGAGACACCGGGTCAGAGTCTTGTCAAAGATTGGATCTCTTTGAGAAATTTGCTGGTGGCAGTGTTAGAGTAAGGGAAGAGCCTGAGGGCTGCTCTAACTTCCTGAGGTTGCTGTGGTCTTGACTGAGGGATTAGAACAACAGAAAGCCAAGCTTCAACCCAACACAGGCAGCATTTCAGGAGAAACAATTTCAGTCTGCGTCATCAGCAGGAGGAACAATGGTGCAGCGGCCTCTCCCTGCACTTCTCTCTGCAGAGCAGATAAAGCCAGCTTTAAAAATTCCCACAGGTGCTTTAGTGGCCTTGTTACACTGCAGAGTCTGCCTTTTGTCTCTGGAATTTCCAAACAGGTCCAGCCTTCACCAGCAGCAGTTGATTTTTGAAGGAGTTCAGCACACTTCATAGTAGGAAATAAGAACAAAGAGGAAAAGAGCTAGCCGTAGGAAGAGGGGGAGATTGGAAAGGAAAGAGAGACCACTGGAGTAGATCAACTTTTCTCAGATTATAATGAGGGTAAAACTCAGAAATGGAGCATGAAGGAATCTGAAAGTCAATACAGATAGAAGAAAGAATGCTTCTGTCACTAAGATCCAGGGCAGAGTCCTGTTTCTCTGTCACAGATTTCCTATACACACTCTGAGCAAGCTATTACAATTACTTCCACCTCAGCCTCCTCCACAAATCATCTAGTTATGTCCCTGTTTTACTCAGCTGAAACGGCGCAATCTCCATCCCAGTACAAACCAGAAGGGCTGTGGCATTTCAAGTGAGTGGGTACCAAGACACCCAACACATCCAGGATGCACTGCAGAAGCCATTTGACTGTGATTTCTGACCCGCTGCACATTTTTCCCTATCCATCAAAACTTCTGATTAGGAAAGTAAATCTGGATAGCCTGGATGAACGGTAACTTCACACCAGGCTGTTGTAAGGATACAGGAAAACAAACATGTCAACAGAAGGTATGAAATGGAACACGAGACTTCAGTCTGATGGTTGTCTAGAGCTACCTCCACTAGGTAAGAACTTCAAGGGACATTGTGCCTTTCTGGCCCACAGCTGTCATATACTGAGCTTCCTTCACTCTCAGTAGCACAGGCATTTCAGGTACCGATAGCCCAGCAGGTCTGTGCCTTCCCAGGAGAGGCAATTCTTCCTAGTACTGTGAATAATCTGAACTCCCAAGAAAGCACAGGAAAAACATCTGGGGTACTTTTCTGGCCCTTTCTCAGAGCTGCTGGTGGAAGTACTTCCACTTATACCAGTTAAGGAATTACTCCCAAATATTTATGTTAGACCCCAAGGAAAGAAGTACTAGAGAGACCTGATTTTAAGAACATACACATTCAAGGTTCTGTGCTCAAAGCAATGAGAGTGGATGAGTCCTGCCAAATCCCTTAAAACAAAAACTTTGCTTACTGCTAGCAGATTTTCCCCTTTTTTTATGGGAACAATAAAGGTTAGCAAGCTATGGAAAAGTCCCCAGGTGGCAAGGGTCAAGGGGAGGTATTTCTCAGCAGGGATACCAAAACAACTCAAGTTTCTATTTGTTTGCTTTTATAAAACAGGTTCATTCTGCATAAGATCAGTAAGTAAAAGAACTGCCTGGACCATCCCATAAACTGCAATAAGCTAATTAAGTGATAGTATTTGTAATTCAACGATGTATGCAAAGGGAGACATTAATGAATTTTACATAACAAGCAAGCAAAGAACATTACTTGTCAGATAGCCTCAGAAATTAATTAAATAGTCCTTTAAGAGACACGGTTCAAGTGCAGAGCACTAAAATGATAACAAAACCTATTAAGGAGCCTGTTTAACTAAGCACATACTTGCTGGCACATCTGACACTCATACCAAGGTGTTTGCACTAAGACAAATAAAGTCGTTCTTCTGCAGTACAGCCAAGGAGACTATAGTCAAATCTATTCTTAAAACACAAAGATAATTCTGTGACTAAGCAGCCAAATACCACACTGTGGAAAATCTATACAAGCGCTAAGGGAATTATGCATCTTTTCTGTAAAGGCCTAAATGAGATTTGCATGTGCTCCCGAGACGGCTGACTGACACAGTTTGACTCAGAGTCATGCCAGAGAGATCTGCAGCACGGCAGAGGAGGATGGAAACAGCTCACGCTGGGCTGCTCAAGTTTAGAGGACTGCTCCTGAGGAACTCGTAAAAGACCAGCAAACCCCTGGAGGTGTGGGGTGGGCCAAGCAGGGTGGTCCTTGCACCACACAGAAGGGGCTGAGAGGCAGGGAGACCTTGCGTCTCCCTCTCTAGGGTACCTTGTAGCCCTGTTTTGCACCTTTGTTTACTCTCCCTTTTTTTTTGCATGAACTGCAATGTACTGGAACCTTACTCAATACTTGAGATTTATCCTTTGAAGAGCAATAGACATGTGAAAGGTGGCTTGTACAGGTATCTGTTAGGCAGTGAGGAAGGAGCTGCCTAGCAGTATGGCTCACCCATCGCTCATTCCCTCAGCCGCTATAGGGACAGATGTCTAAATACATTCCAGTCAAACCACCCACGTTCTCCACATGCTCTGAAAAAGCCAAAATACCATTTTACGTTCTTCACCAGAAACATTTCTCTTCCTGTCCTGCCCTTCTCCTGCTGCTTTTTGTTGTTGATCCATTACTTACAGCACACCTATCTTAGTTTAGTTAGAAGTTACTGCTTAATCATCATCTCACTAGTACTTTGGGGATGCTTTATCACAATTGACCCACCAACACTCAAGCCTATACAGAATTGTGGGAACATGCTGTGATTTATCACTGGAACAAGCCAGCTGAGCAAGACAAGCAGACCCAGGGACTTCAATTAAAAGCAGTCTGATACCACCTTGTGCCCATGGGCACAAAGAGCCAGTCATCCATCAGCTGAATCAATTTGTGTTGGAGACAGCTTCCAAACAAGGGGACTACAAACTACCATCATGCTGCTCAGCTTTCTGTTCGACACTGTCTTTGGCTGCAGGATTTTCACACAGGTTTAACAGATCTCAGTGCTACAAGCAGATCCCAGTAACACCCTGCGCTTCTCTTCTACTTAGTCCTGTTCTAGTGCTCCTGGATTTTAGTACTCTGAGACTGGGGTTCTTGAGTTCACAGTTCCCCTGCTGACCTGGGCTGTCACCTCCTATCATCCTCTACCATACTGGTTTCTTAGTAGGCAGCACTTTACAAGGGGAGAGGATTAGAAACCACCTGCAGAAATAACTCCTTTCCCTTTCTCAAAACTTCCCAACGGGGCAACAGTTTTCTCAGCTCTCAGCTCCTGCATTTTGAAAACTCCAGCTCCCTTACAGCTGACCCCTGTGTTTCTAGGGCTTTTCACAACCTACAGACCTGTGCATCCTGTGAGCACACAGCTATCCAAATAACCACAGGCTGGGATCCGGCCACTAGTGATGTGTTTGTGCAGGAGCTTGCGCTGTACTCCCAACTACCACGTGGCCTGACCCTCCACCAGCAACATCTAACACTGCTCTTGTCAAGCCTACAATTGTAGAGTTTCCTGAAGCACTTCAAACAAAAGCATGGTTGGAAATGTCCATTAACCTGGGGAAGCACTCAGGAACGGAAAGCCAAGAACAACAGATCTATTACCTGAACAACCAGGTCAAGAAGTCCCAAGGAAAGCACCAAAGAGATGGAATTGCACATGGGGAAGGCTGAGAACTGGATGGGAAGGTAGACCTCTTTGTCCAGAAACATATAAACAGCCAATAAAACCCAGATCACTTGTTTACTCACAGTCACCTTTAACTCAGGAGTTCTCAGGGTGATGCTGCTTCCACAGAGCACCCAGCACAACATCACACGCCCATGAGGCAGATCTCAACTCATTACTCACTGAGTTCTCAGTTAAAATACTCTTCCTCGAGAGACTCCTTCACAGCTTGGGCCCAGTCTTTAAACACACACAGACCCACAGATTCACACTGTTTAGGATCTGTCAGTCTCTGAGACTGAAGGAATATAAAAAAAGTAGAAACCTACCACATTTATGAGAAGTCAGGCATGTTATCCCTTCTGTCCCCTTCTCACACTAGCACAGTGACCAAGCTTCCCCGAACAAAGAAAATTCAAACCTGTTCAACCAGTGCAGCTCTAACTTAATTTCAGAGAGTCCTCCTTCCCCCAATCTGACTCGGATCCAAGTTCTTCCAAGGCAGCAAATCAAAGGTAACAGTTACCACCTGCCATTGCAATTAGTGGCTCCCACCTCCGGCATAGATGAGTCAACCGCAGCCACCTGGGGACCCTGCCTCAGCCAGCTGTCCGGGCACACTAAACCATCGACCCGGTACACCCAGCTTTACTGCAAGCACAGCTTTATGGCTGCTGCTGTGGTGTTCTGCAAGAGAGCAGGAACAAAGAGGAGGGTGAGAAGTCTGAGTACAGCAATGCTGATAGAATCACCGCATTTCAAAAGCCTTTATAAATAGTTATTTACAAAGCTAAGGGCTCCAAATATCCCATTCGTATGCATTTTAGACAGCCCTATTTAAGTGTACCTGAGCCTAGGGTCACCACACAGGAGAAGAGGGGAAGCCTGACCCTCCCTACCATTAATGAAAGCATGCAGGCCTCTCCAGGAACCTACAGCTGAGACCAAAAGCTAGGCACTGGTAGACAATCCCTGGCAGTGCAAGAGGTGAAGGTGTCTACCCAAACTTTTGCAAAGCAGCTCTGCTTCCTCACCTATGGCTAGGCTCATCTTGTCCTCTTCTTCCTGGCTGCTGGGCTGGCAGAGCCAGGCAGTCATTGCTAGGGCTCACATCTCCTAAGTCATCCACTGTTGCTGCTTCTCCCCAGTCGCTCTTCTGAAAGGATTCTGTGCAATGGCTTTGAAAACTAGCATGCAGGTGCAGCCTTTAAGGAACTCCAAGTTGACCACACTCAACAGGGTGTAAAATGCTTTAAAAGAGTAACAGTTCCTGGTAAGCAGAAAAGCCCAGATGAGGTTGTCTAAAAGCTTTGGGAAAACTCTTTTCCAAGCATTAGCCGTAATCTTTCTCGACCCCTGCATTTAAAGGGCTCCTACAATGATTCTGGTCTTCAGTACAGTCCTTTTATCAGCTAAGTCATCAGAAAGTCCTGAGGATTCCTTAGTACTAGTTCACTGCATTATCAGAACTCCCCATCTTCTCATCACTCACACTGGTGCAAAGTTAATTGAATAATTAAAGCTATTCAAATTGCCCACAGCTTGTTCCTATCTCTACCTTCCATTTCCTCCTTCAAGGGCTGATTGGGGAATATCTCACCTGTCTCCTGGTGCCAAACTTCAGGACAAAAAGGAATGTTCCCTAGAAGACATTGTCCAGGACAGTTGTAGTTCACCCTTTCCTCTGCAGTGTGCAAATGCTGGACTTCCCAAGACAGGGGGAAGGATTTTTTCCCCCACCATGCCCAGCCATTGGTGCTCTGCATTTCTCCTGCTCTGTCTTGCAGATTGCTCTTTCAGGCTTTTTGATCTAAAGGTTTTAAGGTAACTGAAGTGCCCCGTGGAAGGGCAGCTCAAAATGAAGTGTTTTCTACCCCTTTCACGCTCACCTTTGCCTTACAATACAACCACTGGTTTCACTAAGAGCACAAGACTATTAAAATGTCATTACGCTGCAAGCCTGTGCTCAGCAAAGCTGGCAAAGTACATTTTGGAAAGCAAGATTTACAAGTTCTGATGGTTTTCCCCACTTGAATCTCAGAAAATGAATTAAAAAAAAAAAATTAAAAAAATCACCTACTGATGATCTAGGGAAAGAAAAACAGCTCTGGAGACAAGCAGACTCCAGATGGTGCATATTTTCCAGAGCTACTGTCCTTAGCTCACATAGGTTGTAGTTTAATCTATGTTTCCCCTGAAAGTCTGTTAATATAATTCAGCAGTACAATTATCTGAGTGTGCCCTCATCAGTGATGCACTCAACAATGCTTTTGGGTTATTTAGGTCATAATTACAAAATTCAAGCTTTTGTATAGTTTTAGGGCTAGGCAGTCTTCTTACAACAAAGAAAAATCTAGCAACTAGCTTCCCTGTTTTTAGAGATAGAGGTAGGGTCACGTGCCATGCAGCAACACCTTACATATTTAAGATCTCCCATCATCTAGAAGCCCAGCTCTGGCAAAAATGCAATTGTCATTTTCAATTTGAACAGCCAGCATTACAATAAAAATTACTTTCTAGTTTCATTGAATAAGAAACAGCAAAAAGCCACTCCAGAACATGCGCACTTGTGTGTTTCTAGTTAATTCTGACATAGCTGCTTGGGCTTCAGAAGTGAAAATATGTTTGGTTCTCAGCAACTATCTCTTTGCAAAGAAATTACATTGTGGCCAGGATCAAGTAATGACAACATCAGTGGACACAAAGCTGGTTTATCTTGGGACTAGGTAAAGAAACAGGGCCCTCAGGTGCTTGTGAAGGCATGATGACAAGGGAACATCTCAGAACAGAGGGAAAAGTAAAGATAAAAAGCAATATACAAATGTAATGCCATTCTGATAAAAGCTACAGGGGAAGAAAAAACAAAAACCTGACCTGAACAATTTGCATTCCAAACTGTCCTTTCTAGATGGGAAGGTCAGAGACCTCCAGGAATTTTAAAAGTGACAAAAACCTCTCTCTTCAGAGGCAAGTCCTGCACAACAAATTACTACATGATGATAGACAAAGAACATTAGTCTCCCTGCTGACGACTTTGATCCACGTGGAGCAAGCATCCAAACAGGCAGTACAGCTTTAAGAGATGAAAACCACAACATCTTACTTCCCCAAACTCTTGATGAAAAGAAAACAAATATACTGAAAAAGAATGTGGGGGGATTTTGACGTAGTATCATTTTTTTCAAAGGCTGGTACATAGATAAGGCTGCTTTGCTCTTTCACAATAACCAAATGACACTCTTTCCCCATAAACCCTCAGAAATATGGTTTCTTGCCAATTCTAAGTCTCACCCCTATATTTTTTTTTTTACGTTTTTTTATCCTGTTTTCCATCCCCTGCAATGATGTTTCATTGGGAAAACACTATATGCTGATGAAGAACAGAGGGCCTCCTCATCACCAAAAGCACCAAGTGTAATCCTCAACACATCTGCCCTGTTTCCCCTGCACCCTTCAGCCCATTTCTCACTCCTTTTTAAATGAAAAAACAGCAATCAAGAGATCTCTCTCTTCCTCCTGTGGGTGATGGTTTGGGAAGCTGATTTCCATTTCAATAGCTCCCATGGATTTACACAATGCCAAAAGGGAGCATTTCAATAGTCAACTCAGCCCTTCAACAGGTATAAATTTCTTGTGTGACAGAGGGAAATAAAGGATTAATAGCTCTATTAGCAAATCACGTTCAGCATCACAGGATACTATAGCTCCTCCACACCTGGAAGGTACCAGAGAAATCAATTACAATGAAAAGGTTTATACTTTATAAAAGATCAGCTTTCTCAGAGGAGGGGGGAAAAAAAGTACTTTTTGCAGATTTAAGTTCCTTGCTGCAAAATTCATAGGTTTCAAAAAATGCATCTTTTTACACCAACAGGATTGTCAAAATCATAGCATGTTATCCTTTTTTCACAATCTTTTACCAGTTGGTACATCTTGAAGTATCAGCTGAAGATTTTGCTCAGATTCCAGGTGTCTAAAAATACAGAAGCTTCTTAACATTAATGAGACTGTCCCACACAGGAGGAGACCCTGGTTGGAATGGAACTATTTCTGCCAAGGCTTATCTCTGAAGGACTGACTATCTGCTCAGATGTGACCTTTTTACAGCAGAAAAGCAGCAGCAGTGTGCCTGAGTATTTTGGCTTTGGGCTGATAAGTTTGAAACATTCAAGAGGATCAATTCATTGTAATTATTTTTCATACAATGACTGATGAGGAAGACAGAAATAAATACAATTTCCTGCTCACACGTCTTGTTCTAGTTGAAGATGAACATCTCAAAGCAGCAGCCTTTAGTCAATATTTGACTTCTTTTAGATAACAAGTCACAGCTCCTTCTCTCCAGTAATCTCCTGGGCTGTTCAGCCCTTGCAGTTGCTGTGTGTTTGACAGGCCTCAGGCTTCCATTTTATCAGGACTGTTTCTAAATGTATTCAACCTATAGGTCCGTTATGTATAACTAAGCAAGAGCTTTAGAAATCACCTTGAAAGGTGGAGCCATCTCAAATATTTCTTAGTGGTGTGGTAAGAAATTTAAGTACATAGACCACAGTAAGCAGGTTCTCGCTGCCTCTCCACTCACTACCTGCCTCTTCCACCTAAATACTACTGCAAGCTTTATGTTCACTAGAGGGGTTGGATAGCAGAAGAGATGGGAGTCCTGAGCAAGCTAACACTTAACTTCCTACTCAGGATGAACCAAATGTTGGCAGACAGCCATTTACACACTTCTCTTGCATCTTGAGTTCACAGATGACATGCGCTTGCCTCTCACATGCTCAGGTTACTTCAGGGGCCAAATGCCACATACAATTCACCTCCTCCAGATAATGGAAGAAGTGCAGATGTTTCTGGATATTGATCCTTTGGCCTCGGGTGTAAGCTTTTAGTAAATCCTTTGATAATGAGCTGATAAATAACAGGTCACTCCAGCAGAAGACAAGCTGATCCAGTTTTCTGAAGAAAAATCCCTCCTAGCCATTGCAGGTGATGGGCAGCTTAAGGTTACCATTACTGTGGATCAACACATGTAAAACTAACTCTTTTCTGGATCTAGAAGCACTATGTCTCATCGAGAGATCCCAGCATAGAAGAATTCAGGAAATGATACTCTCTTTGGTCAATATGAAAGCAAATCATCTATTTTGGATGGAAGGATCTGCAAACTGGTGCACAGGTAAGTCTGGCTAATCAGCATTACATAAAAAAAATGTTCCCTACAGACATTTTTTAGTCATGATAACATATGCATCTCCTGGGTGGTAATCTAGATTTGCCACAAAATAGAATAAAAAAAATGTGAGTGGAAGCAGAAGATAATTCCTCCAGCCAGCTCTCCCCAAGAAGCACTGTGTATCTTTAGCTGATTCATGATTTTCAGAGGGAACAACATCCCCACCCCTATGGTGAAGAGGAAGGAGGAGAAATGTGTTCACCTAGAGCAACATCCACTTCAGAGCAGAGCTTCCTCAAAAGGCCAACACCTGCTATAGTTGCTCAGGACAGCCTAGCAAAGGAGAACATCACATCTGAGTGGTTGTTAACTATTTGAAAAGAAATGCATACTCTTAATTTCAGTTAGCAGGTAATATGTGACATCTTGTACATGCAAGAGCTCTGTATACATGTCAGCACATCAATTAAGAGGTGACAGGGAGCTTAGGATCCACTTTGACCTGGTAGTACACATGCAAGTTAATAAACATATTAAGAATCCCTCTTTTCCCCCTGTGATGATGCTGTGTACAGTCTAGGCTGTATGAATAAGCCTTGACATAGGATCTCTGCAGTGCTTGAACAGCTGGAAACACCTTCCCAACACCAGGTCAGCTCCAATGCAGCCCCCACATTAGAAGCCCAGACTTAGGTAAGCTAGAGATAACTTTAAGATCTCATTTATAATCAAATCATGGCTGCATTACTTTACATTTTATGTGGGCAGAATACTGGCAGTAATAATAAACACAAGATTTGAGATCTCCAAAGGAAGAAATTGCTCGATAAAGTACAAGAAGGAAGCAAACTAATTTTAGGGGCAGGAACACATTCTGGTTTTACAATAACTAAAAGTCACACAACATCTATTATCTGGGTAAGTGAATTATATTTCACAAGAGATCACAGGAAAATTTTCTTCAGCTTTGATTCAAGTTCTTCACATCTCTTCAGTAATTTCAGTTTAATCCAGTCCCAAATCAAGAAACACAGCAGCACTATTCTGTGACTTTCTGTGTAAGAACACACTTGTCTTTATTTTCTGCAGGATAAGATTCTTCAGCCTTGATTTGTCTCTACAATAGTCAGAAAAGCTTCAGAGGAATATGGTGTGAATTATTACTTTGACAAGGACCTGTGCCTTGTGAGCCACATGTAGTATGTGCAATAAATCTCGGGGGCTACAGCATGCAAACACAACAGGGATTGCTGGGTCACCCAAATCCCTTCATTTGTGAAGGAACAAGAGAGCAGAGGCTGGCAGTCACAACACGGTTAGCCTGCCTTGCCCTTCAGTGACAAATGTGGATCTCCAAAAGGTCATGGCTATCTCCCAGCCATCCCCAGAACACCCCTTATACCCTGGCCTCTAAGGTGCATAGCGCATGCAGGAGGATTTTGCTGTAAATCTCCAAAGGTCAGCAAGTGCTTGCCATCTCTGCTACCCACTATCATAGGTGAAATTAGGATCTTCACGGAAAAGGGGGAAAATACATTGTATTTACCAGGTTAGCAAGGAAAGCGAGGGGAGCAGAAGGGATTTAGTACAAAGCAGTGCTGAACTAAGAGTACACATCACAGGTGAGAGCAGGTTTCTTGCCCTGTGAGCTCCACGCAGACCCGTTCGGAAGGGTTAGTCCCTCTGTAGAGCTGTCTCCATTCCCCAGAGAGAGCAACAGCCGGCAGAGGCTGCCAGGTGCTTGCCTCTGTGTATTTACCTGCCCTTTGGGAGGAGACAGGCAGCTGCCATCAGCAACAGCAAGAGTGGAGTGACCTGGTAGCGCCTTTCCCAAGGAAACCTCTGCTCCTCCCTTGAGAAAGCTGCCCTAGGGCAAAATGCACTCCATGGGACAGTGCTGCAGCAATTCAGTTCACACCGCATCCTTACCAGTGAGGAGGCTTCGCTTCCCAGGTGGCCTCTTGACATGGTGCATCTCCTCCCCAGGGGCTGCTCCCCACCTCCTGTCCCTCCCTCCCCACTTTCTTGGCATTTCCTCTCCCCTTCTCATAAAGTTTACTAATCTAACCTGAGCATTTTCCTTCCCTTAGTCTGGCTCCTCTTCTTGGAGGAGCCATTTCCTCCTATCTATTGTTTATTGTTATTGGTTTTTCTCTGTAAATGCATTTGTCATGATCTTTGCTTCCAAGGAGCGAGCAATCATGAGTTCCTCATATTTTTCAGGGAACCTATTTAGCAAGGATTCTGCAAAAGAGTGGCTTCTCTTCTTGTCCTGGGAGGCTGCAGGCCCCACAGTACAGGGCAGATTGCTGATCCCAGCAGAAAACACTAGGAGTATTAGCAGCCTAAGAAGCAAACAAGAAACAACACCCCAAATCTCCAGACATCCTTTCCTGAGGCTGGAGAGAAGCTCTTGCCTGGTCAGCCTGCTGGGTTAAGAACTACATCACATCCCATGGCTGGAATGCTAATTAATTTTGCAACTAATGAACTGGTAAGACTCTATTTACCACACTGGAGATTTGAAGGAGGGCATGGCTTTGATGCACGATGCCACCTTCCCCAGTGGGCAGACAGGATATCCCCAAAGCTACATGCCCTTGTTTTTCTGTGCTACTAGTTGAGGAAGTGTTTCACACCAAGATGAGTCTTTACAAAGAATCATCCCTTCACAGAAACCTCTCAAGGGTCAGGGATCAGTAAGAGCTGGCAGTTCCTTATGGAATAAGGAGTCAAGGCAGATAACCAGGAGGGCAGGGCTTACCACCCAGGGCTCCATCCCACAGGACATAAGTGATTCCAGCAGCCAAGACTGGGGATGGCCGCCAGTGTCAACTGGGTTCAGATCATATGTGATCATAAAGCAGGTCAAGCTGGGAAGTCACACTGCAGGTCAGAGTCTTGTCCAATGACAGTAACCAGGATCAGACACAGTCCAGTGAGCACCAGACAGGTCTGATGTCAAACCAGGAAGTCAGTCCATGGGTCAGGGTGCCAGTCTGAGGTCTGGCATGGTATGTAGAATGGGAGACAGGTACACCTACACCATAGCTCAGGGAGCAACTGAAATCATGGACTGAGCTGAATTGGAGGCCCTGAGCCCATAGGCAGGAGAGTATGTGGTAGTCCCATGGCAGGGTCATCAGGGTAAAGTCCTACTAGGTACATTGAGGGCCCTCACACCTAATCTCTGCAGCCTAGGCCAGTACCACAGACAGCCACCAAGAGAGCTGCCCACAGACCATAAGTACACCACCTAAGCACAAGGTACCAGGTAGCTGGGGATCAGCCCCCCCTTTGTCTTACACCTCCTCTGCCTCTCTGCGCTTGCCCAGAGATTACAGATGAATTTTGCCACCATCCCTCTTAGGTGCAAACTCCACAGTCTTCACAACACACATAAAGGCTCCTTTTCAGAAATTAGAGGGACGATATGCCATGTTACAGAGCAGCCTGAGTCTAAGGCATCAAAAGAAGACACGGCAATAACCAAGAACTGCTTTTCCTCCCCACATGCTGATGTGCCTCAAGGCAGAGAAAAGGAGCTGCAGGAGGAGCAGGTCCCTCCCAGGCCATCAGTACAGCAGCAAAGAGGCAAAGACAAGCAAAGATGCAGGAAGTGATTATACCTTCAGATAACAGAGCTGCAAAGCTGAGTAAGCAATTGGTTATTTGAGTTCCTTGCCTAGCGTGGAGCTTTCATTAAAGACAAACAATCTAACAGTGGCAGTTGTTCATATCAGCAAGGGAAGTTAAATAACCCTTTCAATGGATACTGCAAAGGAAGAACATGTGGGATAAGAGTGACAGTAGCATCAGAGAGGCTGGAAATCAGCCAAGACACAACTACACACACCCCATTTCCCCTTGTATTTCACAAGGAAAAGTTCAGTGTTTCGGGAACATCATGGAATGCTCCTTTCTGGGTGATATTTAGCTCAGTCTTCAGACCCCCGTCAAGAACACGCTCCGCAATAACTTGGCGATGTCCAGTAATCAAAACCAGAAAAAGCTTTCCATTCTGCGGCTGAGTTTTATCCCTGCCATGGTACTCTTTGACCCTGTGTCAGAACATACAAGCTTACAATCAGAAAGATTTAATGAAAAGCATGCGATGGCCAGAGATCCTGCTGCCAGGGGAGGAGGGGAAGTGAGAGAAAGAGAGGAAAAATATATCAAACGGCTTATAAAGAGAGAAGCACGTGCACTTCCCAGCAGAGGATACAGTCTTTTAAGCCATTCCACTTGGGGGACCTTCCCCCAACTCTGACACTTCCTTGAAGGCAAAAGATAAACAGATCATGGGGCCAGTATAAGGGCTGTGCAGCTGCACAAGTCACTTAGAAGGTCCCTTTTGTATTGCCGTGGCTTTTTCATCAAGCTCAGAGGGAAGGTTAAGTTGAAGTCACCTACTCCTTGATTCCCTGTGTACACAGAACTAGCTGCAAAAGCACACTCCAGCCATCACAAAGGCACAGGTACATTCTTCCAGGTGACGTGCGGAAAACAAACTCTCCAACCCGTAAAAGGTTCTAAAGCAGGTATGTTTATTACGGCGCCGGGTGCAAGGGGGATCATTCCTCCTAACTTGCACACCGAAGTGTCCATCGAGCAGGTATTTATGACATGGAATCATGCATATTTAACAGAGTTAGTTACATATTCATGATATGGGGTTGGATTATTATAATTAGTTCCGGGAACTCATTATCATAGGCCTCCTCCCATTGGCACTTGCGCAATGCCGTCTGGTGGTCGTGGGCAGGGGTCTTCGGGAGGAAGGCTCTCAGTCTTCCTCGTGGTGTACTTTTCACCTTTTGTCTCAGGATGCAGAGTTGTGATGAGTCAGAGATCACAAGACTGGGGGGGGGCTTTTCTTTATTCCTCCCTGTCTTGGAGTAATCTTCCCTTATCTACAAGCCATGCAAGATGAGCTAAGGCCCATCAAGCTTAGCAAGGCCTCAGCATCCTGTCTCCTGTTTATCTCAGGATGCCCCAGGATAACAATGGTTGCTCAACTTGCTTTATTACCTTTCAAGCAGAATACTGTCCCCCTCACTTCACAGGTACAAAATTTATTGTTAGTCTTTTTAAAGTGAGAAATTAAGGAAACAGTCCTGCAGTTTTGCTTTCAGAAAAACAGTTCTGGGAATATACATTTCCCTGATGCAAGGTCCATGTAGACATGACATTAAGCTGTCCCTCAAAAATCCTTCTGAGCAGTTATCAGACCTGCTGCTACCAATATCTGGAAAGGAGCCTGGCCACCCTTTCTGAGAAAACCAACAAACAGCATTGCTCCTTTGGGTTTGTTGTGATCAAGAACAAACAGAGCAATGAGACATGCCCACACCTTTTAGCTCAGAGCTGCTTTTTCACCACCATTTCCTACCCCAACCCAGACCAGCTTGTGTGTTCTCTTATCCAGCTCACCGAACCATCTATCGGTTTGTAGCCAGCTGAAACTTCCCAAGAAAATACAGCTTGCTAAACTTTACATTTCCAAAGTCCCACTGTAACACCTTCACCCAGACCTCCCCTTTGTCTTCTGTCCCCTCTTGTGCACGGCAGCCTTGCTCCTCCTCAGAAGTTCTCATAGCTCAGGGGATACTTCCCTGTGCAAGCTGAGTCCTACTCATTTCCTGCTTATGTGGTCAGGGAGGGCATTAATCAAAAAAAAAAAAAAAAAATCACTGAGACTGCAGGCAACTTAGAAATAATTTCTAAGGGCATCAGCCAACCTTGGGATGTTCTAGAAAGTTTTCGTTGTGCTGGTGCTTCTTTTGGGGGACTAGAAAAGCTTAACAATATTGTCCCCAGGCTTAACTGTCTGGGAACTCCTATATCAGCCATATCAGTCCACACCAAGGGTCCACCTAGCCCACTACGGTCTCCAACAGAAATGATGAGTTGGAGCCTTAGGTGGTTTTTCCATTTAGTAATCCCTAACAAATCTTGTTTTCAGACACTGTTGTCTTCCTTTGAACACAATTATACAACTTGGACCCGCAACACCCTTTGATGAGAAGTTCTCCAGATCTATTACCTGTACATCCAGAACCACCTCCCTTCATTTGTTTGAAATCTGATCCCATTGCCCACATTTGCTGGTCTCCAGTTCTTGCATGGGAAAAGGTAGGAAAAGTCAGTACAGTCCCTACCCACTCCCTCCATGCAACTCCAGATTTTATAGGTCTCGTCACATTCCCCCCTTAAATCACCCCTTTTCCAGGCTGAAGTATCCCAGACTGCTCCATCACTCCTTGTATGGAAGCTTCCAAGTCTGAACTTAGAAGGTCACCTATAGCAGGATGTGAGATAGAGGTCACTTGCCAACATTGGACCAAAATTCACTATTGGGGTGGGAAAGTACTATATCCTCCACTCTGTTTCTCCAGACAAGGCTTTTAGAGAAAGAAGAGGAAAAAAACCCCACAGACAAATGTCCCTCTTTTACAATCACTTTTCCTCCCTTTGAAATCAAAGAGAACACTTAGAAAACAAAACTAATTCTCTTCTAAAAGCACAGCAATCCCTTCTCAGAAGAGCAAAATGAAATATATCATGACTCAGACTTGGGGCTGTAACTTCCTCATCCTATTACTCAAACCTTTGTCCTCCAGCATTGCTCCATTTCTCTGTGAGGGTGTCATAGGTCTAGCTGATCTCATAAACTGTTGTATTGACCTCAGAGAGCCTTAGCACTTTTTCAAATACCATTTGGTCAACTCAACAGCAGGCATATGCAGCACCTAGGAATTCGAAAGTTTGACCTTGCAGTTGTGACTTACTTTCTTTTACACAGAAGGAACTTGGGAGAGTGGTGAGGAGATGGCAGGGCAATGACTGCATGGGGAAGGCGGTGTTGTGTTTACAGAATACAGCTTAACAGAAGCATCCATCCTAACATCCCCAGCAATCCACAGACTTCAGGCACTCCACCCCCGCTTCAGGGCAGGCCAGAGAGGTTTCCTGGTGAATATCAGGTACGGGAAGATACCTTTCCTACACGGATGCATGCAGTTAAGTTTTATCACTCCCTGGTTCACCTGGAGTAGTTCACTGGTTGTTGAAAGGATCAACACGTCGATAGTGCTGTGATGCTCTGACATTAGATTACTACAATGACATCACCCTTAAGCTCAGCAAGCCAAAGGCAGTAGTTGGAGGTTGTTTTGTGTACTAAGTCCAAATAGGTGATAGGAATAGAGACACATAACATAAAATTTTTAAAAACTAAAAATGATCATTTAGAATAATTTTGAAGTTTTCTTACACTTATTAAGTACTCAGCAAACAAAAACTCAATTAGGAAACCAGGTTTGATACAGTACTTCTCAATCAGGCTGTGTTTGTGGCACAAGGTGTTTTAGGACACACAGACTTCTTACAGCCTACAGCCATCTAAGCATCATGAGGATTCGAAGACACTAATTTCCCAAATTTCAGGTCAAATCCAGAAAGAGTTTGGACCTCCCAGTCACTGGATGACTCTCTGTTCTACTTGCTTCAGAAACATCAGCACACCTCATACAGTTATCCCTGGCCTAGGCAATGAGTGCAGTAAGGTTATATGTTACCACTGCCCAGGGCCCTGGCTGAGTTAATCTCTGGCCATGACCATTCTCTCCCACTTGGTAAAGCAGCTTCCAGTAGATGCCTCTTTTGGCAACAGCCAGGCTACCCCCAGCTCTAACACTCCCAGACTGGTCTGCAGACAAAAATTCGCATAGCCCTAAGATGACAGCCAAGGGTGAAAGTCAGTGAGAAAGCTCTCAAGAAGAAAGCCTTTGCAGCTGAAAGGAAACCACATTCTGACATCAAATGGGGGCTTTATTTGAAAACAAAAATCAAATGGCCCAAAGCAGAAAAGGAGCAGGAATTGAAGGAGAAGCTTCTGAACATACTGGCACCAAAAGACATGCTCAACAAGCCACAAATGCAGCACAAAGGCTCTTCATAGACCAACTGCTGCTTCACATTTGGGTATTAACCACCGCTCCACATTCTACAGCTATACCAAGGCTTTTAATGAACACAGGTTACAACTGGGTTTGATTGCCATCCACCAGCTCAGAGTGACATGGCAGGAAAACAGGGTTAAAGAGAGAGAAAGAAGGACTGTTGCAGAATAGCACTAATTTACTCTAAAGAGTACTAAGTGCCTTTAAAATTACTATTTTTAGATTTCTAGATTTTAAGAGGGCAGCAGAAATGTTCATATTGGTCTCCTGTATAAATATATTCTTGAATTTCATCCAATGTCCCAAATTTCTCTGAGATAGCAAGACATGGACATGGTTTCTTCAGAGGCTCCAAGTGAGAGAAGAACCACCGTATCCCTTGGTAATCAGTGCCAGCAGTTAAACAGCCACTGTTAAGAAGATGTACCATGTTTCTAGCTTACATTTATCTAATTTTAATTTCTAGCTGCTGGCTCACATTATGCTTTCATCTGTTTTTCATCCATACACAGGCATCACTTTACCCAGTGAAATTCACCCCTGCATTTAGGCTGACACAGCAAATGATACTCAACAGTTTTGGCCAGGAAGAAAAGTACACTACATCCTGCAGCATGTGTGAGGGTGCCACAGAACTCAGGCAGTCAAGTCTAGAAGAGTAATTGCTTTGTAATTAAGGCTTCCTTACATCAATAAAGCCTCAGCTCAGGACAAGCAATATCCCCCCAGCATGCTTTTTCTGGAGCTTTCTGAAGCTTTCTGCAATAGTGGCCTGAAGCAGACAGCCAGCAAGACTACTTTTAACATTGCTTTTGAATTACTGCCACTATCAGCCAAAGTTATCAATATAAGGGGGTGCAATAAAAGATAACATTTGTCATCAAAGCTGCAGAGAAACAATTTTGTGATCATTCTTTAATGGGAGACATATGTGGGCAGGTGTCAGGACACATTCCCTTTCCAGCAGCTCTGCACTACCTGCTTGTGCTGCCATCCATGACCTTGAACTTGCTGCTTACTGCTGTGTTTGAGAAACAAAGGCAGATATACCCCTTACCTAAGGATCTGGGCCAAGCTTGAACGGTGACTGACTTTTCCAGCTGAAAGGTCTCTTGTCCCATGACACGGGTTTTCTAGAGGCTGATGCAGGGCACAACAGGGCCAGCTGGGACCAAACTGTAAATTGAGAATTTTCAGAATGTAAGTTAGAGTCCCATGGGCCCTGCAAGGGCATAAAGAGGCAGAAAAGGAGAACCCAGATCTTTGTGTGAACTGCAGTACCACAGCCTGTCTCCAGAACAGCGATGACATTCACAGTCACAGTGGGAAACCATATCTGTAACAGCAGGAGCATGAACAGGCTGTCACCCAGCACAGTAATGACATGATGGAAGGAGCAGATGATGCAGTCAAGGAGCACCAGTTGGCATTATCTTAACATGCTGAGTTGTAAACCCTGTCAGAGCTGGTTTTTGCATGGTTCAGCCATTCCTTCCATGAGGGCATGAGCACCTGGGGCAGGGGAAGGCAGACACATGTGCCCAAAAGGCTCCTGCAGCTCCAAACCAGCACCCTGAAGCAGCAGACCCTTGGACACTGGCAAAGGATTGCTTCAGTCATAGAAAAATAGCTGCCAGGCTTTGCTCTCCAAGTCACAGCCTCAACACAAGCCACGCTGGCAAGACGAGGCTTGGCAAAGAGGGCACGTCTGAGTGTTGAGATTAGGAATTTCCCCACTCCGGGCCAGTGGAGAAATGAAGAGCAAAGGGGAACTGGCCCAGTAGATATAAATGTGTTGTTAGATCAAACAGATCTCTTTCCTTTATGTCTGTTGTCAAGATCTGGAGGGCTTTTTTCCATAAGAGAACTCACAGTAGGACATGCGTGTCAAATACAGGCAGCAGGTCTCTCTCCTTTCCTGTGCCAATTAGTCTCTCCCAAACAACACTCACTCTTTTTAATTCCAGGCACTTCTCAGTGTAGAAGCACTTCCAGAGAGGATGGATGCTTGGACAGCTGGGACTGCCTCCCACACCCTGGAGCCAGGACAAAGCCAGTCCTCCAGGTAGGCTGTGTATCACAGCCCAGGAAAATTCCCACTTTCTTCTGTGCCCAAGGCATGCGCGCGCACACACACACACAGAGACAGACACCCTTCCAGATCCAGCTGCAAAAGTCTGCAAACCTGCTCTAGTTGGGGCTTGGAATTGGCAGGCACAGGAAAAAGGGTGAAACCTGACTCCAAACCTCCAGTATTAATTTGTCCCAAGTGTTCCCCTTTTCATGCCTCAAGACTTTTCCTCCCTCCTCACCCACATGCAGCCCCTCGGCCATGGGATCACCAAGCAGTATTCACCAACATATCTAAATAAGCACACTATGTTTCCTACCTAGATGACCAGGATGGAAAACCTGCCTGACAGTCCAAACTCCTGCAGGAAGCATGATGAGGTGCTAAGAAAATAATTCTGCTTACAAATTCTTCAGGCTGAAACAGCTGTTTTTGTAGCTGGATGGGTTTTTGGCTTGCAGTCAGCTCTTCCTATAAGTCATCTCCATGAGACACTCCATTTACTTCCTGTTCCCTAGCAAGTCCCAGCAGGAGAGCAAAGAAGCTGGGATTAAACATATACGACAGAGTCTGGCCAAGACACACAAGCTGAATTCCCAGACAAAGTACAAGACAAATATAAGTATCACAGAGGAGCAAACATAATGTGGGTTTAAGTCTAACATGAGCCCTCTGTAAATGTGATCTGAGCAGAAGGATGCATCTTCCAGCCTGGAGAATTCCATAAAGGCAAGGTCTGCAATGCAGCAGATCTCAGGAAGAGAGACAGGAGGCACCAGGGACTTAGAAAGAGGCTTTAAAGATTCAGTGTCACCTTGAGTGACACAGAACCACTACATTCGAATGGTGGTTGGTGCATTGATGTAAAATGAATGGGTTCTCTGAGCCCCAACCCAGTTCTCCACAACTGAAGCGTGCAGCTTTTTGGCTCCAGCTTTTTGGTGGGGAAGGGAGGAGATGAACAAAATCTGTCTGAACTGTCCCTTCCCTGTATGTCTGAGACAGGCACCCAGTGGCCCCTAACGCCACCAGAGCACCCGCTGTCTGACTCCATCGGTGTGCATCCAGCTTCACTGATGCCAACAGCAGCTCAAAGAAGTGAATAAAGGAGTGAAGCAACACTGCCCAGTCATGGCCAGATGGCCAACATTATATTCTAATTTTTCCCAAAATAGTTCTCTGGTGCCTCAGGACAATACTCCAAATGCTAAATTTCCTTCATAAGAGTGACAGATCTCAAGGCTACCTTTCACTCGTAAAGGATTTAAAACAATACCTGCTAGCAAAACTCTCAAGTGTGAAAACCTCAAGTACTTAAGTCAAACGTGATCCTCATAGATTCCTCCTCTGCTCAGGAGCAGCCCGAGCCCTCAGTTACCACGCAGCCACGCCACGTCCCCCTCACCACAGGGGAAATCCCACCGAATTCAGCTGTGCTGTCAGTCCAGCAGGAAGCATAAATCTCACAGGAAAGGCTAGTCTAGTGACGTTTCCAGGACAGTTTTGCTGATTAGAGACACGTTTGGACTAAAGCCAAAAGCACTCGCCAGCACCTCCAAGAAGGTGGCTAAGTGGAAAATCTCCAAAATGGTAGAAAAAATAAAATATAGATGCTTCTTCTGAAGTTTCAATTATTGATGAAAGCAACAGGAATTTTTCCTTTCTCTAAAATGTTGCATTTCTTTTGGCAGTGCGGAAAAAAGAACCCTCTCTCCATCATACATGTTTATTTCCCCAGTACTGAAGTGACAGCGTTTGCAAAAACTGAAAAGGAGAAGAAAAAATTCTGCCACCAGAGTAATGATTTTTAACAAGTATGTTTAGCATTCGCCATGAATATGGGAATAGCAAAGCAACCAACTCCACTTCACATAGCTGATGCTTCTTCGGGAAACAACCATCAGTGACACAAGGACATTTTCTGTCATGCTGCGGGGTGGGGGACGATGAGTTGTAGACAGCAGCTCAACAAACTCTATTCAAATGCTCTGCTGAACTGGTGTCTAAGCGAGGAAATGCTAAGGGAAGCCTGGAGCCAGAGCATTTCCCATGAGACAGTGAATCAAGACCTTTCTCTCTCCTGTGACTCAGTGTCACAGGAGGCAAGCTGCAGATGACTTCTGGCTGGCTGAAGCTGCAGCCATGGCACTGCGAGCAGACTGGCTCCTCCGGATGTGTGCACAGAGACAGAAAGGAAGTAAGACAGGAGGCCTGCTAGGGAGGCCCCATGTTGCTGCTGCTTCTGTTTCAAAGCCTGACTAGCATCAGTCGTGCTGAGATGTCAAAGGAGTAGCAGGCACCTCTGGCCTGTGCTTCGTGCACAAAGAGTAGAGGCGAACAAGAAAGAATAAATAAAGACTCAGAGCAAAGAAAGAGCTAAGGGCTGGGAACAGAAACACATTCTGGGTCACAAAGAACAAGCAAAGCACGCACAAAACATGCAATTACCTGCTACAGACATGACGGCAGGATCATGTTACTTCATGCAACACACAGATCCCTTGAGAAAATGCAGCCTTTCTGCCACCCCAGCCTTTTTCAGAGGCTTTCTTTCATGACGGTGGCTCTCCTTAGCCTCATGACTCTGATTCTCTCCAGCCAGGTCTCCTCTGTCCCTATGCAGAGGAGGGACACTACTGAAGAGCAGAAAAGCTCGCGTGCTTCTGAGAAGCCTACATTCCTCTCTAGTCACTAAAATACCCCAAACCAATGAGAAATGTTGGCTTCATGAGAGAAACAAGAGAGGAAAAAAGGAAGATGGTTTCTAAAGCCAGTCAAATACTAGAAAGTCATTGCATTCACATATAACACAAAGCCTCTGGTTCAGCACGACCACATCAGAGCCTATGAGGATTGCTAACAGCTTCTGCACGGGTTTGCTGCCCACGCGTATTCAGCAAAGGGTACCCACAGCTAAGAGAACATGTGTCATCTTCTTGCTTACTTATTTGGAGTTCTCATGTGGAAGCTCAAACCCAGAATACTAAGAGCAGCTATTTCCAAATACTTCTTGGATGGTTGTTCACACATTCACAATATTCCACAAGCGCTTGTCCTTGCCGATTGTCTTAGCAAGCCCTGTTTGCAAAGCAGAGTTGAAGGAACGGTGCAAAGACAAGAGGTGCACAGACCATCTCAAAACAGGCCCCACTGTTGTGTTGCATGGCTGAAGTGTACCATCACAGCCTCTTCCTAAAAGCTACCAGGGGATCTACCCATCACTTCCTAATCCTTAACTACTTTACAAAGCCTTTCCCCTCCAAAGTTTCATGATGTTATCAGCTGTTAACAGCCTGCATGAATGCAAGGAGACGCAATGCAACGTCAGAGAGAAACTTCAGAAAGAAAAAAAAAACACATGCAAGGAAACCCTGCCATTTCAACTCATCTCATGCAGTTAGCCTGAAGAACAGGAGGTGAAATCTTAGCTCTAGTGAGAAGAGCAAGACTCTGGCAACCAATTTAAGAGGTGCCTCAGGTACTGTGCTGAGGAGGTGCTGCAATCTCAGCGCTGGGATGGAAAGCACACAAACTGGATTTAAAAAAAATCCAGATTGAAATCTACTCCTCACCCACAATGGAAAATAAACCCATGAAGGACAGGAAGTCAAATCTTCATCAGTTCTCACTGCAGGGCCAGCTTCTGTGACCAGCCCTCATAAACACATGCTACACACTCCTTGTTTTTTCCTCTCTTTCACTTCAGGAGTCCCCCTCCAGCTGTGAGCTGCCGACCTGCTTGTGTGTTTTCATGTAGACAGTTTCAGCAGTGGCAACAGTGCCATGTGGGTTGTGCTGAAAAGCGTGGCCTCTACTTCTTCAAACGCCAGGGAGGACTGCTGCAAATTGCAGAAATTCAGGGATCTCAGGGACCCACCTGTGAGGAGAAAAAGAGGCACCAGGAGTGAGTAAAGCAGCGTGGCTGGCTTAATCTAACAGCTGTCAGAAAGGCCGGTCTTGATTCCACTGTTACTTTGTACACTGATGTTTCTGGCACTGGAGATGCTTCCATGAGCCAATTCAGATCACTGAACTGGCAGAAAACTAACCAAACAAAAAACCACTGCGGCAAGGATGAGCTCAGCCATCCTCTCCGGCTGCATCTACTGAATGCATGAGAGACTCTTGCAATGAGATGCCAAACCCAGGTATTTCGAGCTGAAGGAGCACTGAACACTTACTCTCTTGAGAAACTCATTTTGTGTACACTGAACTGATTTTGCTGGGCCCGTGTCCCACTAGCTCACCAAAAGGACATGGGACAGTCAATGATTCTCTGAAGCTTTTCCCAGCTTTCCCCTTATCTATGTGAACATTTATAATTTTTTTTTTTTTGTGATTTAGAACAATCTCTATCTGTGCATGCCTAGAACAAGAGAATCCCACCTCTGATGGGAAGGCTTTGCACAGCGTGACAATCAGCAGCAAAAGCCCTGCCCTCTACTGAAAAGCCCCATCTCTACGTAAAAGTGATCACTCCTACTTCACTGCTGGATGAAGACATTTTCTTCCTCCCACTTGAGATAAGCAGCAGGATCTGTGCAAGTCACACTTCCTGCAAGGCAAAGCAGCAGAAGGTAAGGCCAGTGGACACTCCTTACAAGGAAGTGTCTTACATTCCCTTGGTCACGCACTGGGAACAACCGCCGTCACCCTAAAGGGTGGGGGAGACATAGCAGTGAGAGGCAGCACAAGGAGATAACGCAGAAACCCAAGAAATATGTGAATTCATTAAGTTATTCAGGCTTGAGTCCCCAGAAAAGATTTTTTCTGGTCTGCAGCAGCACGAAACATCCTTCAGATGACAGCAGCATTTCTCATACCCTACAGCACTATTCACAGTGCTTGGAGAGAATTGGCAGAGTGAGTCCTGCCTGCTTCCAGCCGCTCGCTTCTGCGAGGCACCTCTCACCCCTCGGCTGCTGCACTGCCGGTCCCATCTGACCAGAAGAGAGCTGGGCAATTCATTTGGTTTTACAGAAAACAGTAAATTCACTGAAAAAATGTACATAGCTGTTCAAATTCCCAAGTAATTCTGTCAATACAAAGTCTGAGGGCTACAAATCCCCAACTCTTTTGAAGCAGCCAGTTTAAACTTAACTTGATGGGTTTAGTTGCTGATATGACTTTGAGATAATATATTGCCATTTGAACAAAGGCAAAGTTTGGGGATAAATTTCTTCTTCATTATTTGCCATCCCTTAAAGGGGGGGATTCCTGTCCTTCCTGCTTTATTTTTCCATTTGTCCACCAAACTGCACATCTGTCCTCCCTGTCTCAGACAGGAGGCTGAGAAGCCCAGGAAGACCAGGCCACAGCGTTCACAGGGTTGGGACTGCTCCAATTTTTATCAGCTCTGCACCACTGGGGAAAGGAGTTAATAGCTGCCTTCTAGCCTTACTGAGGAGGCATCAAAGCCAACTTTCTCCTGCTGAACCTGGCAGATCTTCCAGTAACAGGCAAAGGTTTATTCATCCCATGGTTACACCAGTTCACACCACCCATAGCTTGATGGCTCTGTTGGAGATGACTTTTACTGGTGCAGAGCAAGGGAGTTCATTACACTCCCATTCCAAGCATACAGGAGATAAGGGAGTCAGAAAACCTATCCAGATGTCCTGTGTAGTAACTGGGTGTCCCAGGGATTTCCATATCAAGGCTCCACAGGATCGAGCAACTCTGCACCCTGATGGTAACAAGCCCCCTCAGCCACTTGGAACTTTGTCTCCTCTCACATGAGAGGCTTTTCTAATAAGATTGACACTTTTGCTGCAACTTGGTGTGAAGTAGTAATTAGATGTCATTTACTAGCTACTGCTTATTTCTGCATTTAAGTAAAAAAAAAAAAAAAAAAAGCTGTAAGTTAGTATCTTTGAGTTCGCTGCCACTTTTCCAAATCTGGCTGAAATCTGCATGTGGGCAGCAATGATACAAGATGCACTTTTTCCACAAAGCACATCCAAAAGGACAGCAGGTAGGTGTTTCTACTGACACACCTGCAAAAGCAACTGGGAGAAGTGATGGAAAGCATAGCAAGCATCAGACCCTGCTCCCAACAGTCCTCCCAAAAACTTACACTGAGAGATAGCAGTCACACCTCTTGGCTCTCAGACCAGTAGTGATCCATTAGGCCCTACTGGCCCTGACCTCTGGATGAAAATAATTTCTGGGTAAAACCAAAGCTACTGCTACATCTTCCTTAGTTTCATGTTAAAACGAGGAAGGTGGCCCTTGGTCCTTGTCACTACTGCGAGTCACCCCAGTACGACTTCAGCCACGATGGTACAATTCCAATAACAGGCTAGCACAAAAGCTAAATAAGGAGGCTGAATCAAACCTGTGATGGTCCCAAAAGATACCCTGAAGCTTGATTAAAAAGAAGTGTTCTACTCCTTTCTGTAGTTATTTTTAATCTAGGGTGGACTGTGTCATCCTGGAAATGAGTCAAATGAAAATGAGAGATTTAAAGCACTTCACTCTCCCCCTGCTGCCCCTCTGCTCTGCGTCAGTCATCACTTCTTGGTTTGTAAATGCTTAGTGGGATTTGCTCAGGGCCAGGCAAATCAGGCTCCTCCATTTACTGCTATACAACAAATACATTCCAGTAACAGGCTGTTCTCCTGCCAGTGCCTTCTGTTTTCCAACTCATCTCATTTTCTTTAGTGACTTTCAGACAAGTGGATAACCAGAGCCTTGGGTCGACTCCATGTGGATTCTGCCTCCCAGCAGTGCCAGTTATTTCTTTGCAGAATTCCTGTTCATGTAGGAAGCAGGTACAAACAAAATCTCTCCTCACCATGCCGGACCTAGTTTATTTGCTTCTGTTTCCGCTCCCTTTTCACCATCAGTCAGCCCACAAAGCACTGCCTGCTTCTCTACCCAGGGCTCTCCCCAGCCTTTCCTGCCTGGATCTCCCAAGGCGATAGCCAAGGAAACCTGTCCACACCTATGCAGGCTGGGGCTGTGCCTTTGTTTTGGGCAGTGACGTGTGCTTGGGGTGGAGGCACCCATTGTTCCAGTTCCCCGATTCCACAAAGGAGTGTTAATAATTTCTTACAACTGCAGAAAATGAAGGGTAGCAGTTACACCCAACCTACGACATTATACATCATTGGTTTTCCTGTTACCTGTCAAAAAGGGGCTTTCTTCCTTTCGCCGTGGGAAGGCGGCTGAGGTTGCAGTGTTGCCTAGGCAGAGGCCACTAACTTTAACTGGATTTCTGTCAAACTGGACCATAGTGATGCACAGTCAGCATCGCCCTGCCCTGAGTCAGGCATAACAGCTCCTGGCACCATTTGGATGGTCCAGAGCTGGGCTCCCTCTCTCACACACTATTGTGTCTCCCCTCATAAGGAAGAGATGCATTGGATAATGCAGATGCCATCTGTGGTGTTCAAACAAAGCAGTTTGACAGTGCTAACAGAAAAATATAACTGTGCTGTGGAAAGCAGACACTTTCTCACAAAAATGAAGTGACTCTCATTTAGCCCATGAAAGGCATTTCTTGCAGAGAAGTTGCATAAGAGCGAGTCTGAATTCCTCTACTCTGTCTCAAGAGGCACCCAGCTCTTCAGGTGCTCTCTGACTTGAAGAGTGCAATCACACACCAACCCTTGGCTTCTTCAAGCATCATATAAAGAACAGAAAACAAGAGAAAATACCTCCCCTTCCGCCCCGCCTCATATTGCATGAAGGTTATGTACAAGAACTAAAACATTACAGCCAGATGCCTTATTTTGCAGAAGATCATCTCAGTTTTCATATTCAGTGCAACATTAAACCCATTCTCCCAAAACTCTGCTGTGCCCAGGCTTGTGAGCTTAGAGTGAAATTACCTCCAACAGAAAAGTTTTACTGCCCCAGCAAAAAATGAGTAGAGGAAGACACAAACAAAATGACACAAGTGGTGAAAAGTAAAAGGAGGTGGTTTAGACACGCTGATATGCAGTAACTGGGGTGAGAAATGGGTCTTCCTTTGAAGCAAGGGTGGGCCAGATTCTTGGTTAGAATAAATCAGTGTTGCCCTGCTGAAGTCAATGGATTGTTGCCAATACACAGCAGCTAAGGGTCTGACATGTGGTTTTCTCCTGACAGTATCACAGGAATTTAATTCTGAATTAAAATCATGTGGAGATATTGTTTTGCTACAATATCATTAAATAACAAATATACCAAAACAGAACTAAACTGGAATTAACCTAAAATGAGAGAGAGAGAGTAAAGGAAATGCCTCTTTATTGTAACGTGGACTCAGAGGCTAGAGAGAATCACAGACAATTTGATGAAATCCCTTGAAGCATTCTCACTGACTAATTAGTCTCTCCACTCTGGAAGGAGGCCATTGGTGGTGTGAAGGTTTCAGGGTTTAATACATTTCCTAATGCTCACTAAGCTCAGCACAACTCCTGAAGCCAAAAGCACCAAGGATGCAAAGGACAGCTAGATGAACTGGCAGGAAAGGTGACTGTAGCTGTGATCCTCTCTCACTAGCTCCCAACAGAACAGGTGGCCAAGAGGGGTCTGTGGCCATGGTGGGCTTGAAGCCAGTGAGTCCTGCATAGCACCCCACTGCCAACTAAACTGCTGCAACCACCTGAGAGGAACTGAAGGATATTCTTCAGCTTCAGCCATGGAAGCAGTGGCCTGGGAATCCTTTGAGCATCACAGCAAACAGGCAGGGGAGAGGCACACCCCATTGCAACCGCTTGTGCAACGCTGCCTCATTTAGTCACAGGGTGGACGTGAGCAGGGCTATTGCAGCCACGCACCAGACAGGCAGCCATGGCCTGCACCCAGCGCACCCCCGGGCACTCTCCTCCCAGCTGCCACTCTCCTTCCTCCTGGAGCCCTCTTCCTGCCACGGCAGCGACCTAGCGCTCAGCCTTGCTCTAGCTGGCCAACCCCAGTTCCCCCTGAGCCCAAGCAACCAGGCCTCCAGCAAGTGCTCAGCCAGGGTGCTGCCAGTGCGCCGCTGAAGTGGGTGGCAGTCCTTGGCATGTTCCAGGCCTGAGAAATCTCACCAGTGCACCGAGAACCACAGGGCTCCCTCCTAATTACACAGCAGAGCATCACATGATTCATGTCAGCAGCTCCTCGGCCCCCTCACCTCAGTCCTTGCTGGTGTGACACAACAAATGCGAGTGGAAGTGATTAGCAGGTTGCAACCGCAGCCGCCTGCTCCCCAGCGCTATTAACAAATAAGGCGCCATGGCTGAGCCGTCGGTGGGCAGTCAGGGGCCTGTTGAATCACGCTCCTCCGCCTTGCGACATCGGAAGTTGCACTTTAAAACCCATCGCCTGGATTGCTCTCAGATTTCCCAATGAAGGCTGGAGGAGGATGGAGAACCCGGGCGGAGAACATGTAATATATGCATTTTTAAATTCCCAGGGGAGATTTGAAAATTAGAACTAGCTCTGGGGCCTTTTGCTTTTGTTTTTCCCTTCCCTTCTCTCTTTCCTTTTGGTCTGATTAACTTTGGTGGCTGGCTTGCACAATTTTATCAGGTTGGGCCTGATGAATCATTCCTCTTCAGCAAGCAACAGTCAGGATTGCAGGCCAGGCAGGGTCTGTGTTTCAGTAACCAAAAACAGCAAAAAAAAAACAATCCCAAAAACCCAAAACCACAACCCACCAAGAGAGAGGGAATTGGGGTCAGGGAAAAAGAGACAGTGGGCCAACAGCACTCATGGGCAACTTTCTGATGTCTGGTCTCAGACAACTAGCAGCACATTCATTTGTAAGACTGCCAGACCTCCTAGGAAACCTAAAAGGCTGCTGTTATTTATAAAACTAGATGGAGCTATTCTGTGTGCATGACTAGCCCATTATAGTTATAGGTACCTGTCCCACTCACCCACTTCAGGGCCCTCGTTCCCATAAATCCAGGAGGCTCACAGGATCTGCCTCCAAACACTAAGAGACCTCACCTTTCTGAGCAGGGCCATGTGGAAGTGTCTGTCACCACTGCCGGGCTCAGCAGCATCTACACATAAATGTATACCTGAAAGCCCCACTTTCTGTCAATGCACAGGAAGCCAGATTCACATCTTCCATGTGGAAAGCAACATATTGTGCATTTCGTTTCTAAAAAGCTCCCAGTAAATCTTAAGCACAAAGGCTTGATTTAAAGATGGTTTAAAACTGTCAGTTGGCTTCAGGAGGGAAGATATACAAGTCAGTCCAACCAATTCTGGCAGCCTGGGCTCCCAGCCCTCCTTAAGAAGGAAAAACAAAATAAAATTAACCCTTCTAGGCTTTATGCCTGAACTTCAAACAATCTGGGCATAAATCCAAATCAGAGCTCAGCTGGTCAGACATGAAGAGCTTTGCGTACACAGTCCTTCGGTGAAGCTGGGAACGTAGGCAAGCAAAGGCAGCTCCCTACAGAATTTCACTGGGGACAGGAAAAGCAAGAGATTTGGCCTTTCCAGTCCGTGGTTGTTCACACACAAACACAACAGGACTTTTCTGTTTTGGAGGGTAAAGACTTATTTCTCAACAACAACAACAAAGTAAACATGGTACGAATGGCTCTTACCTCCTACAGATAAAACAGGCAAGATTTCACTCCTGAGACCAGATGAGCTCACTCCTGTCAATCAGAAGCCTTGCCCAAATGTAGATACAGAAAGTGAGGCAAACTGCTGCCTCCAGTTGCACCTATGTTAGCAAACTTTCAAGCAGAACGATGCTCTACCAGTTCCAATCCTAGATTTCTTAGATGCTTCAATTTGTGCCATGATTTTGGGCGCTGGTTACCAATTGCTAAATCAGATCTAAAATCTCATGCTGTGGTCCAGACCTAGCTCCCTCCAGCAGCCACACAAGTGTGGCAAGAAGCATTTTGGCTCACTGCAAATTGCACCAACAGGCAGGTCTTGAGAGGAGTCTCAAAGAGCCCCCTCCAAGACAGAAACTTTCACAATCCAAGGGCAGATATCATTTTTTCCTCCTTAATCTCTTGGAAGGATTCCCTCTCTCTCAGTCATGAATTAGAAGTCATCCAGAGAAAAATATTTGCCCTTTTGCAATGTATTTCAGGGACTGATTGTTTAACATTTGATGTGGCAGAAATTCTAACTCTTAAAAAAAAAAAAACAAACCAGGAAAAAGGAACTCCACAGCTTAGAGCATATCCAACCCCACATATCTGTCCAAGAAGAGGCAACAGTCCAAAACTGAGAGGGAAAGAGGCTGAATATCTGTGGAGATGGATCTAGGGGTAAGAATTTTCAGACCTTAGCTTGAGTGCCTAATCCCAGGCTGCACTAGAGTGAGCAGGTGTCTTTGTATACAAGGGGTAGCCACAAAAAGTTTAACCAAAATTTACATATCTCCATTAAAAGTCATCATCTACATAACACAGCATTTACTAATAAATAATGATGTCAAAAGATTCCCAACCAGTTTTACTAGGAACCTAAACAATGCAGCTTTGGGTTAAGGGTATGAGAGAGATGAAGCAAAGCTGACTCAAGCTGCTTCCAGTGGCTAAACTGAGTGAAATGCAATAAATACAGAGCAAGCCCGATTTTTCCCTTGCCGCTGCACACAATATTTGCAAGCAATCACACTGGCCAAGGTAGTTGAACATGCAGGAGTATAGTCAATATTCTTTTGTGTTATTTACACATCTAGTTACAAAAGTTCAGGCCATAAACTGAGAACGAAACTGGATTTTTGAAAATAATTTCATGCCTTAAGACGTCTGTTTTAAGAACAAACGGGAAACAGATAAATATATTTAGGCTCTTTTCTCTGCAGTCTTCCATCTCACATGGCCATTTGCTCCTGTGCTAGGATGAACAGCATCTTGCAGTTCCCTTCTGTATGATGCATCATAGATTTTACTTGATCACTTCTGCCTTATAATCCATAACCATGGAGGAATCATGGATGAATTATGGTGTGTTCTTTAAAAACCCTCCAGTCTCACTGTAAAGCAGCGAGAAACCATGTTCTCTGGTAGGCTAAGGCCACGATCAGTTGACCTCAGAGGAAATTAAATGCCACCATGTGTCCTAAGAGAACAGAAAGGCAACAGCCTCTCTGGGAAAGGATGAAGAAAAAAATCCATGAAGAGATTATTTTATTAACCTAACCTGACCATCTCTCAGGTGCCTTAGAGGATATCTGAGGGCTCCTCTAGTAACAGATGGGGTAATGCTGTAGGGCTCAACTGACTGGTAACATGTACTGCATATTCGCAGTCCAGAGCTCAGATTTAGTTGAGGTAAATAGTTGCCTACAGCCACCATTGCCTGAAGGCTGACCAGTGACCTGACAACCATCATGGTTCAGCTCCTAGAAGACAGCCATACCTTCCCCAGCGCAACAGTGAATCGAGTCTGGAAGCTAAGCAGCCCCCTCTCTCTAGGAGATACATTCCCTTAATATGAAAATACATTGGTCTGCGTTGATGCAATGCACGGGTGGCTTCACTGGGTCTGTACTCAGAGGTCTCTTTGGACCCTGCACCTCTAGGTATTCTCCTGACCTTCTGCTAATATGCTTTTAGGGAGTTGGAGACCAGGCTACAGCCAACACCAGATATCTAGTGTCTCTGTAGGTCACCTTCCCATCTCCAGATCTTCTCTGGTGCCACCAAAGGTCAACTCCATGCTTCCAAAGCAAGCGAAGATTTTCTGAGAATCCTCCAAGGGGAAACCTCCTTCTCTCTCCCCTACCCCGATCCTTGAAGCAACACTAAACAGCCTCTGCAGTCTGCTAATACGGATGTATCAGAGATCACTTTTCAGGAGGACTTTTAACATTGTCACTAGGGCACCTCATTCTTCAGTTCTGAAGCACTACAAGAAGAGACGTCTGAAAATTAATAAGTAAATAAATAAAGGACTGGAAAGAAGTTTACTCCCTAACTTCTGACAACACTGAGCTTTGAAGAAGGCAAAAGCAAACCACCAGAAACAAACAGTTCCATTTCTGGAGTCCGGGGAAGAGAGAAGAAAGAGACAAACCTTGAAGGAGGTGGGGGCTCAGATACCACTTTCTCTCTCTCCCTCTGGCATCTATCCCTAAGTTTCTCTGTCAGGGTCCCAGCAACAGAGCTGAGCAATGGAAGACAGAGACATTAGCTCTCCAAGCCATTTTGGGAACATCCTGCAGAGCCTGAAAGCAGCATTTACAATGCTGTTTTGCAACTGGGAGAAGAATGACAGTATGATCCAGTAATCAAGGAAAGCAGTCAGATTCATAGAATATTTTTAACCCGTAATAAATAATAGTTTCCTAAACTTCATTGAAGTCACAGATCAGGACAAAATATGATAAAAATCCCACAGTTATTGTGCACAGAAAATTTTGAAAAATGTCACTGAGTTCTCAGGGGAAAAACAATGAGTGTCTTTTTAGCTTAGGGATTGCTGGTTTCTGAAAGCAGCTTGCTAAATGTTTTTGTTTTCCAATAAGCAAAATAAATACTGGAACAGGCCCATGGTCTCTTCCCTTCCATTGCACCAACTCTCCTCATTTTTCAAAGTTGAATAAAGGATGCCTGTCCAACAATTTTAAAACCAGTACCTGGTTTCTGAATGTACTGTGAGATAGAGGTGGATAGGGAAGCAGAGGAAGGCCAGTAGACCCTGATGTATACTTGGGATTGCAATGAACGGACAACAAGAAACAGAACCTGCTCCTGACAAACTAGATTGGGAAAGTGCCTGGAGATGGAGCTTATCATGCCACAGCTTGAACCTCCCCAAGCAACTCACACACCCATGTCTCTACATGAAAGCAATGAGATGGGAAGGAAGCACAGTTAGGGTTTGGCACTGCTCAAGCCCCATGTAATTACAGGCAAGAGTAAACATCTTATTCAAGGATGAGCAATCATCCCTCAAGGGAAAACCCTGGGGCTTCCAGCCCTCCCAAGAAGGTCACAAATGGGTACAGGAAACAAGGGGAGACTTGCATAAAGGGAAGGAACTAAACCTCATTGCCCATGAGTGAGAAACTGAACAGACAGGTCCATGTGCTTCAGCACTGGGCACAAATTTCAGAACAAATGTGTGGGAAACTATGGTGTAACTGAACCTTTTGTTTCTGAAGGTCCAGGGGCTGCCTTAATCTTAGTCTTTCTTCCCTATACAGCAATTGCCATAAAATCTCCAGTTTGGCAGGAACACCTAATTTAGTGCTTTTGACAAAGTCCTTCCTCTGTGGCAGTAAGAGGGAGCATCATGAAGCTGGCAGCAGAGCTGTTCCTTATGGAAACAAGGGATCCTCAAATTGTACCCAGAATCCGGTCAATTCTTCCTCAACATGTTTACATGTCCATCACACAAGCTTCAAGATCTCCAAATTAAGCCATGGCTTGAAAGAATAGTCTTTAAATACATTTTTTACCTCCAGCATCATCTGCTTAGCACAGCCAAGTTAACAGCCTTTCCAGATGCCATTTCCCATTCATTAAGGCCCAACAAGACATGAGCTGTACAACGTCTGACCCAAGACATTAATACTTTCAAGATTTACTTACTGGTAGCTATTAAGAGTGTTTCTGCAGAGCTGTGGGGGCCCTCAGGAGACAAGCATAAGCACTTCTCTGTAGTCACACCCCTGCCAGCATCCCACATAACTGGGCAGCTCTCAGCAGCCTCAGAAGTCTTTCCTCTGTGGAGGAAGAAGAGGTATCATGAAGTTGGCAGCAAAGATGTTACTCACAGATGCAGGGGATCCAGAAAATAAGCCCAAACTCTGGTCAATCCTCCCTTAAAACACCTACATGCCCATCACAGAAGCTTCAACAGACACCTTAATAACTGTGGCAGGTAACATATGTCAGCACACAACATCTATGTACTGAGAGCCTGAGGAAAAGTCCACTGAACTCCTTCAGCGGGCTCAGGAGGGGACAACTGACAGCTCATTTGTTGTCATAAGTACTTGCTTCTCAGATGCTGGGGCTGGGCCAGTCAATG
The DNA here is from genome assembly GCA_025345505.1 of Todiramphus chloris collaris. NCBI lineage: Eukaryota > Metazoa > Chordata > Aves > Coraciiformes > Alcedinidae > Todiramphus > Todiramphus chloris. The sequence continues at coordinate 16,778,325 of JANVCC010000038.1, read as the reverse complement.
GCAGCTAATTAATCTCCCTGAAAAAAATGAAACCATCTGGCTGCACAGTAACTATTCTTCCTGCCTGGGCTCAGAAGGCCACATGGCAGGTCATTAGGAGGCTGTATCAAACAAGCAAGGATGATAACGACATACTCTCTGCTGCTGTCATGCAGCCCAGGTAGCTGCTTGGGAAGTCCAGGCAAGCCCCCTAGCTTGCAGACATTTCCTTCCTTTGCTCAGTGTCCTGCTGCATGGAGAGGTCCTCCCTTGTCCAAATGTGCACCTGGCAGCAAGGTGCCTCTCAGCCATGGTGGTCCGAGACAGATCAGGGGCTCTCTGGCAAGGAGGCCAGAGCAGGCCCTTTCCTGAACACCCCTCTGGCTGCAGCTTTTGCAGCTCTGGTCAAGAAGAGCAGGGCTGATGGCACTGAGGTGAACAGGGGCAGCCCAGCTGCCTCCCAGCCCACCTACCAGTACTGATCCTTGTCTGAGAATGCTGACTTCTCTTCCTCTGCTGGTTTCCTGGCCTCCTGGGGAAGAGGAAGAGGGAGTTTCCCACTCTGCAGAGCCGCAGTTTGACAGAAGCATCTGCAACCTTCTTGCCTCTGCTCCTGCACAGCCAAAGTCACTCACAATTCCCAGACCAAGGTGTAGCCCTAGCATCAAACTGACAAGGATGACAGATAATTACCAGTAATCACTCCAGCTGCTCCTGCTCTCCCACCACTGCTATAAGCCTAGGCAGGGAAAAAAAGCTGAGAAAATGAGCCTTTCCTGGGAATGCCCCAGTTGTATTGAATCAGAAATAAGCTCTGGAGGATGTTCAGACTGAAGGCCACTGAGGGGCCTTTAGAAATGCTACTGAATCCCTTATATTGCTGCATATATCCACACACACAAAGGGTTTACATATTGGTCATAGAAACAGCATTTCAGAGCAGTAATGAGACAATCGGACTAGTGGTTCATTAATAACATGGCATTCAGTGCAAGCTTTTCCTTCACTAACCAAAGCACAGCCCATTATCAAAGCAGGCTCAGCATTACTATTTATTGATAGGGGTTTTTTTTCATTACTAATGCTGACAAAACCAAAGTGAGAGTACTAAGAAACTAACACAGGTAAATGACAAAAAAAGTCCTTGAGGGAACCACAAATCTTACTCCACCAAAAGCTGGTAAGATAAACAGAGCTATAGTTCAGGGGCCATGCACTTCCTTCCTCCAGCAGCACCATGCAGGCCATCCATGCCAGCTGCCTGGACAACCTTGTGGACAGCTTCAAAGGACTTCCCCAAAACCAGGTCTTTGTATAGGGCTCATGTCACAGTCTGGGAAAGGAGAGGAAAAGAGCCAGACACCCAATCCCTCCCATGCCTGCCTGGGGGAGCTGGACCATTCCTTTAGGCTTTCCCCAAGGGCAGAGTTACACTCAGCTCAAGGTAGACAGAAACAGGCAGAGAATTATTTCAAACATGCCTCAGTCACTCAGTGCGGTACAACTGCATGGACCAGGCAGGTGGAAGGGAAAAAAAATAAGGCTTTGTGGTTAATTATGATTATGCTAACACGGTAAGAAATAAAGCAGCGAGGATGGCAGAGATAATTACTCTATGAGCTGCATTTCCCTTTTGGACAGGAGATAATGAGACATCCTTTGCCACGCAGAAGAGTCTCCTAGCAGAGCAAAGGCAAAGGCTGGCAAAGCATGAGCAAGTTGGAGCTGCAGAAACCCACTGCTCCTGTACCAGTGTTGTCCAACAGGGTCAAGCTTTCCTAGCCATAGGAGGACAGAAAACAGAAGCAACTGACTCCTGGGAAAGTAATTAATTCTCCTTTCTCTTTGGGCACTACCTGGCTACTCCTCATGATCCCCAACCTGTGCAGCTGCCCCAGGTCTCCACTGAGGTCACAGATGTGTCCTTCTCAGCAGGGCCCTTGACCCAGAGGGTGATGCAGTGGGGATGAGTGCACTCTGCTGACTTCCTGAAGCCTGGGCCGGAAGAAATGAACTACTCATGCTGGGAAGCCCCAGCAGACTCTGAGGGAAAACTACTTCTCTGTAAGGATGACAGAGTCCTGGAACAGGCTGACCAGAGAGGTTGTGGAGTCTCCTTCTCTGGAGACCTTCAAAACCCCCTCTGGATGCAATCCTGGGCAACCTAATCTAGGTGAACCTGCTTTGGCAGGAGGGTTGGACTAGATGATCTCCAGAGGTCCCTTCCAATCCCTACCATTCTGTGATTCTGTGAAATGCACAGAATTACACAAAGCTGTTTGGAAAGAGCCACAGCAAAGCAGCCTACAGCCCAGCACAGACTGTCCTAAAGCCCTTGACTTCAGTGAGCCAGGACTGCTCCATACCTGTCCCCTCTGAGATGGCTGCTTTGCAGTACTCAAGCCCAGAGGAGCACTTACAAGCACTGCAGCCTTGCAAGGCCTTCAGCGTACTCAGCTGCTCATGGAAAGGCCTCCACATGCAAACACCAAAATAAACCCTCAAACCTACGTGAGGAAAATCATCATCAGGCACAGAGCTACTCTAGCCAGCAAGGATGAAGAAGCCTCCTTTTGCAGAGAGTGACAGACAGAAAGCACTGGTGGTGCGGTGCCTGGCAGACCTGTGTTAGTCCTAGAGCTGACAGGGCACCGGGATGGAGGTTAAGTCTTCAGTCCATCCCAGTACCTGCTCCCCAAGCAGTCTTTTGCTGATCAAGCAAAGTTTCAGCTAATGAGACTATTTTTAGCACCAATTGCTGGGAGAAGCCGAACCTTTTAACAAAGCCTCCTCGATACTGTAACAAGCATACTATTGCTGAGGGGAAAGAAAAAAGCTGGGGGTGGGCCTCTATCTAGGTCAGCATCAATCTTTCTGTGTCACCTATAGCCTTGTTTTATGGGAAGCATGTGGATAATAAATAGCAATTAAGGAAAATGGAGGGGAAGAGGCAATCCTGAGAAATTTATAGATAGGAGAGAAATCACATTAATAGGAGATAATACAGAGCTGCAAAACTGCTATAAAAAAGGCATTAGAAGAGCTCTGTAATTGGGGTTATTAGACACAACTATATCAGGTGGGTTTTTCCCTTTTTGGGTGCATGTCACTGTGATGGATGTCACTTTGGATAGTGATAATAACAGTAAAATATCTGTGTTAAAGCTGAGTACATTAACTTTTATATTGGTGTAATTTACTGTGTTACGAGTTCCCGTCATTCAGGAGCTAAAGACAAAATGCTCCTCCTTACGATGTCCATAACCATGCATACATTTTACAGGAAGAAGTGTTTCTTTAAATATCTATTATATGTTAAATAATTCTTTTAACTTTCCATTACTCTTGTCAGGAGAGACAAGGAGCAGGAGAAAGGGGCAAGCTGTTAGTATTGCTAACAAGCATCATGGGCTGGATTTGCCATTGCTCCGTATCTGGTGAAGCCATTCATGGTGCTCTTCCATCCACACAGACAAGACATTAGTTGGTTATGTAGGAAGGGGTAGACTGGGCTGGACAGTAGCTGCTATTTTTAAAAAAACATGCATACATCAATATGCAGGAGAGAATATGTTTGCAGCACTGCAGTGCTTTGATAGTGGGAAGGTAGAGTCCTTATCTCTTAAATTTGAAATGATGCCGTACTGGCTACAGCATTTCAGCCACGTGCACTTTAGGTGCTTAGAGTTATAAGTAGAATAAGTCAAGCCTCAACTTGTTTCTATCTGCTCTCCACTGGAGAAGCTAAATGACTGCTCAAGGAACAACAAACCTGGCCATTCTCAGGCTGTAAGCAGAAATCACAGTGGCATCACACCACAAGTGCCAAGTCAGGCTTAGGAAGCAAGGAAGAAGCTGGCCGACAGTGAAGCCTTTGGCTCCAGCAACAGGGTTGCTACAGTCTGCTCTCACCATGCCTCCCCAAGCACCTCCACCCCCTTGGGCAAGTTACTGCTTTGACTGCTCTTCCCCAAAAGTGCACACCTCCAACTAAGCACCCTAATTGTAGAGGGACAAGCACAACAGGCCTTGAGGGACTGCAGCGAGAATCCTTCCTGCTTCAAGAAACTAGTTCCAAGATAGTGTGGAGCTCTAAAGCAAACCAAACTATCCATATCAAGGGCAAAATCCTCTTAGAGAATCTATTTCAAAACTGTGTAGCAGATGACTTTATACCACTGCGAATTCAAAACTGAGGTGGGCATCTGGGAACTGGGCTACAGCAAGTTTTAATACTATCTAAAAATCACAAAAATAAAAAGAGAAATATTCCTTCCTCCTGCAAGTCATACCATAGAAGCAATAAAGTGCAAGCATGTTTATGTGGGCTCCTGCTTTCACACAATCACTCCCAGCTTCTTTCATCACTATATTCTTGAGAGCCAAGGGGTCTGCAGGGCTCTGAACATGAAGATAGTTCTGCTCACTTTCAGTTTTGCCTGTGAAATCAATCAGCTCACTTGCCTCCAAAAGGCAGACCTACCCACCAGCTCTCACAGAAAAAACCCAAACAGGGTCGCGTGTAGCACAAGGAACAGGCACAGTGAAACACGATCAGCTCCCCCAGGCTGCACTTTCAAATTGCAAATTACAGAACAGCTTCAACGTTAAGAAAGGATTTAACAACTCTGGTTTGTTTCCAAACCAAAACACTACAGTATGGCATTACTGAATGCCATCCCACCCCAATGGAATTCGAGACTTCATTCAAGCCCAAACATTTTTCTTCCATGCGTTCAGCTGATTAATTGAGGATTCAACTGTTTATGCCTCACTATGTGCTGGTTTGGGGTTGGTTTGTTTTTTCTCTTTGTGGTAACTGCATTTGACCAAAGTGACTCTTGGCTACACGCAGAAAAAAGGCTTTAGCTGGCACCTCAGAAGTGAGACAAGGCAAATGAGGATTCTCTCCTTCCTTCACCTCTGAGCTAGACAAGCTCACACCTCCTGAAGACCATCACTTTTCCTTCCTTGTTCCTTACTTTGTGAGCCAGACTCCACTCTCCCCACCTCTGCACAAACTGCACAGTTGCCTCTCTAAAAGGCAGAGAAGTCTCTTCCTGCTGGCTTCACTGTTGTTACCCACCTTAGCTCTGTGGTACTGGACCTAAGATACATAAAGAAAGATACCTGCAGTCTTCCTGCCTTCTACTGTTTCTTTTACAATGCTTAGTCTGCTGAGAAAATATTTATTTTGCATTTGAGAAAAGGTCATTGGCTGGTGGTGTAAACCACTCTCCCCTGAGACAACAGGAATGGGAGTCAGATCCTAAAAGAGAAAATCAGCCTGCAGTCTTTTTCCTCCTCCCCTGCTTCCTCCCACATCCCATTCAGATGGCATGAAAAGGCTCTCAGTGGCTCCAAGACCAAAGAAAGGAGGACATATTTTACATCCCTCATGAAATCTACCTCCATCAGTCCCTTGTTGAGCTCTTAGCAGGAAGCTGGGCTTGCCCTAAATAGAACTGAGGTGGGTAACAAAACAGGAAGATTCATTTCCTGCAGCACCACAGGGCTGGCAAGAGCAGTTCCCTCTCCCCAGAGTGCTTTCTGAGAACAGTCCTCCAAGGTGGCACAAGCAAACCCATGGACTAGAGGAGCAGCCACTTGCACTTCACTGTCCTTCTCTTTGAAATACACTTTGTTAGGCATGCTCCTTATACCTGGCTGTAGAAGCAGTGGCACAAAAGCACATCAGTTGCATCAGAGCACTGCATGGGGGATAAATGATACGAAACAAGTTTGGCAGCATAACACTCAGTCAAAGGAAGCAATGTGCTTTCCTGTGCACAACACGGTGTTTTGTGTCAATTCAAAGTTTGCTTTTTACCAGCAACTTGGAGCTTCCTATGTGCTTTCACGTACACAAATAACAAAAGGGCATAAACACTCATTTCAATAAAAAAAAAAAATCTTCCACTCAAATGCAAGGAACGATAACGTGAATTAACTACGTGATTACAATCCTAGAGTACATACCTGTCTGTACAAAATATCCCCTAGCGGAGGGACCAGCCAAACAGAAAACCTTCATCCTGCAATTCAACTCCCTGAGTAACATCAAGCCTAATTCAAAGGTGATTAAACAGAAAGTGAGCCTGGTTGGTGGTTTCAGCAGCTTTGGACCAAGCCACTTCAGCACATGAATGGTTTTACCATTTCTTTCCTTGTGTAGGGATATATCTGTCCACTCAAAGCAGTGACAGCTGTCTAACATGAAGCAATGGTTGGAAAGAGCAAATGTATCAGGGAGGAGGGTGACTGAAAGAATACACACTGAGGGGAAGGAACAGAGGGAGAAAAGAAGAATTTTAACAAGGATGGAGATCACTGGTATATAAATCTCTTTAAACAACTCAGCTCCCATGCTGTAACAGCACAGCTGCAGTAGCACAGATTCAGCATGTACAGTTCTTCCTGCTTCATGGCCTAACGATGAGGTTTCACAAGGTGTCTGGTTCAAACTAAGATGTCATTTTATTTCAGCCCCTGCTCCCCACAGCACAGCCTCACTCTTCCCCTGGGACAGCTGGAACATTCGCCTGATCTCCTGGGGAATTCCTTCATCTCAAAAAGACAGCATCAAATAAGCTTTAGGGAAAGAAACGGTTGCAGTTTTTGGCTGAGTGTGAGCAAAGCCAATTCACAGACAAGTAGGTGAGTAAACAAATAGTCTACTTTTTGCAAGCTAAGGCAGAGTTCTGCAGAAAGCACCAAACTCCATTCACTCACCTCCAGAGTCATCCATCCTCCCTGCTGCTTGCCAAGGGTTTTGCACACACACACTCAAGGAAAGGATACTGTAGATAGCAACAACCTGCTGAGGAAACATCATGCACCGACTTCAAACACGAACAAAAAGTAAATTGGGGCTGGGTAAGGACTTCCAACTACTTTGACTCCTTCACTGTCACCGAACATGTTATTTCAGGCAGGTCATACTCCCTGCTCAGCACTCAGGTCAGTCCCTCTGTTCTTCCAAGAGGTTCACAGTCACTGATGGTTAATCCTTTTTACACAGCATTTACCAGCAGCTCAGAGAGACTGCACCACTGCCGTGCAAGGGTCCCACCACGTTTGCTAGCAGCTAACTCAGTTGCCCATGAGAAGAATGGAAAGGCGGGCTGGTGCCTTGTGCAGTCACTTCACTCAGGAGCCTGCAAGACAAAAAGGTCAGAGAACGCGAAGAAAAGACAGATGTGGAAGTTGCCAGAATTAAAAGATTACAGAAACAGAGCTGCTACTACAATCATCGGTTGCAATGCAAAGCCCCCATAGAGAGCTGTCTCTGTGCAAGGCGAGCACATGGGATACAGGAAGGCAAGTACTTGGCCCTTGCTTTGCTTCAGTTCCCTAATCCAGCACAAATGCATTTGGGGATTTATGAGTTTTTGGAAGCTTCCAGCAAAGCTCAGGGACTGTTTCTTGGGTTATTGTTTTCCCATCTGTTTCTCTTCATTTTATTCCATCACAGAGGCCCCATCGTGGGACACAAGAATGTGACCGGAACAATAGGCAGAACTTGCTGCCTCCAGGACTGCAGCGAGGACAGAGCCGCCATTGCAGGATGGGAGCCAGCGGCTTCTATATTTAGCCCTTTCTTGCTTACTCCACATCACATTTGCGCCCTGCGCTCAGAAAGGCTTGCACTACACCACTGTCCCCGAGCACTGCACATCCAGCAGGGCCCCCACACATAAAATACTCATTTCCCTTCTAATAAATGCCAACAGGAAGACTTCCTGCTCCCCCCTCCCCTTTCAAATCCCTATTTTGACAGACTTTTGACATATAAGCAAACTAAACAAAGCCATCTTCTCCTCTGCAAGGCTGGTGGCCTTGGAGCAGCATCAGGTCTCCAGAGCTTGGAGTCCACGGCACTGCCTGTCTGAGCAGGGCCCTCCAAAGCAGCAGAATTGGGTGAGCTCATTTCCCTCCTTGTGTTTGAACCTGAGCCAAACTCACCAACCCACAGAGACCTGAGGGCAGGACAGGACAAACCAGGTCTGAGCACCCACTTGGCCTTGAGCACTGCCACAGTACATGCATACGCTTCTCAAAAGTGGTGGGTAGGGGACTGCTGAGCAACAGTTCAGATCTTACCCCAAAGCCCTCCCCACCATGTCCCAAGGCACCTCTCTACCACTTTGAAGGCTGAGGGGGCTCTTGCCCTGTAGGAAGCCAAGGTGAGGATGGCACCAACTGCAATACATTTAGCCCTTAACTCGTTTACATCATCAAGGCAAGGTGATCCTGCAAGCAAGAGGAAGATCCATCATGTTTCCAGAAACACTTACCTTAGAGCTGTGACACTTGAAAATAGATCAGTGATGGGCAATTCCTCTTCCTGGCTCTTCCACAAGGGGTATAGATTAGGACTGCTCCGCACTTTGTCTCTCCAAAAGCTGCTGGAGTTCCAGTGGGAGGTTTGAGCACACAGGTACCCTCCTGGGCACCTTGCTGCCATCCACATTACTCTCCCTGTGTACCAACATGTTTCCACGCCCTGCCCTTTCTCCTGCAGGAATCCCACCACTGCCAGTTCCCCATTCCTTCTGAAAGCCTTCTCACTGTAAGCAGTTATATCAAGGAGAGAAGGCCAGTGCTGGATGGAATGCAAGAATGAGGTTTTTTCCCCTTGAAAGTATGACTGTTCCTAGAAAATTAGTGGTACCTAGGAGTGCCAAGTATGGATGGAGAAATTACATCTTCTGGTGGTATCACAAACCATGCCACTAATTTGCTTTGTGGCCTTATACTTGTGGCAGGTTAAATTTTCCTCCCTGAGATATTTGCTTCCAAGGACTCCTCTGAAGCAGGGGTGTCTGATGAGCATTTGGAGAGGCCTGGACAAAAGCAGGACCGTTATGAGGCTGAGTAGATTGTGTTCCTGCAGCTTGGGATCCACGAACACCTTTGCACCGACAGCCCAGGCGCGTCAGCTGCGTTCAGCCACTATGCAAATCCCTCTCCTTTACTACTTTTGTGTCCTGGAGCCTGGCTTGCCTCAGCTTGTGCAGAGGAGGCAGTGTGTGCTCAGCTCTCTGAACTACTAGCACATGCCAGCGTGCTGTAAACGAACCCTGTGTGTGCAGCGAGTCCGAAAGGAGGGGAACGCTTTCCATCTGGTATTCCTGCAGGTCTGGAGACAGCAGCTATTTATCCAAGGTAGAGAAGACAAGTGGGCTGGTGTTCCCAGTGAAAGAAGCTGAAAAAGAAGCAAGGGCAGCACTCAGGGCCTTGCTTGGCCAGCAGGGTACTGAATAAAAAAATCATGCTGCTCCATCTTGTACCCAAACTTTCCCTTATATCTTCCTCTTCCCTCCCAGATGTGCCTCCCTGGAGCAGACAATTTGAAGCCCAGACCCTTTGGAAGCTTTAGCTTCCAAAAAAACTTGAAAATATCACCTCAAAATGAGGGCTGTGCTCAGGCTGAGGGCCACAGCACTGACACCAAGCAAGAGAGGACATTGCCATGAAAGGAACCGACCCAGCCAAGGAGAGACAGGAGAAGACCTGAGGCACACACAAGTAACAGTGAGTTTCCTGAAGGTCACGCAACAGGTTTGAGAGTAGGACTGGAAAATAACCTGAATACACCACAAGGATGCTTTTCCAGAATGCCGAACACTGAACCTACACCGCTTTTGTCACAGCAAGGCCCATGCACATCCCATCAACTGGATCCAGGCTATTTCTGCACGCCTACTCCTAGAAATCATATCCAGTCTATCTCCCTGAAGTACAGGGCATATACATCCTTTCAGGGATCCATTAAAAAAAATGTGATCCTTTCCAGACCTCAAGAGGAGGTCCTCTGCCCTGCTGTTCCACCACCATCAGCCAGCCACCAGACTCCAAGGAAATCCCTTATTTCCCACAAGCACAGCTATGCAGCAGGGAAGGAGGTGGTAACGGGCTTAACGGACAGAGAATAACAAGCAGAGGTATAATACCAGAAGCTTTAACTGAGTAAGGATTATAACTCTACAGATAAGCGCAATCAATGCATATGCACAAACATTTGCAGTCAACAGTGCAATTTCATCCCTAGCTGAACGATCCGCTGGGTACACGTTCAAGTGTGCACAATACTATTACTGTACAACTAAAAATCCTTTCCCATAAAGCCACACAGACTCCCTTGGGCAGAGGCCAAGCAGTTAAAAAAGTCTATCCAGAATGAGAACTCTGCAGAGACATTTCACCATCTGGAAAGAGGAGGGGGTCTTACTCTGAGAATGCTTGGAGAGCCCGACCTACCGCGGCTAACCACGTGCCTCATCCAATGTTAATTCCTTGGGAAGAGCACCACATCATTCCCACCGCCTTATGCAGCAGGACCTGCAGCGAGCAAATGGGCCTGATTCTGCTCCTCTCTTCAGATGAGAGCATAGAGCCAGAGCCCAAGATGGGATGGCAGCTAGCCATTCAGCATTTGCTTTTTAGTGAGGCCAGACATGCAATATTGTTGGTGACAAACAAAAGCCATTGCTCTTAGTGTGGGCTTCTTCATTTCCTTTTATTATATCCCCACCCATGTCATGTAAATAAAGGCACAGCTAGCTTCCTTCGAAGCACTGGGGCAGCAAAGACTGGAGGGAGGGAGCACAGCCACAGCTGAGGCAAGGTCACTACCTCCCCTTCCACCATTCCCCGAAGAGACTGGACACTGGACACTCCCAGCAAATGTGAACAAGCGCTTAGGGCAAAAAAAGATCATAGCACCCTGCTCTCAAAAAACCTTTGATATGCGAGCTGGACTAGGACAACAGTGGCCAGAAGAAATTAAGTAGAATTTAGGTCTTGGCTCTATTCAGAGATCTGCCCCAGGAGGCTGTGTCCTGGTAAAGAGCAGCATTCTAGATGGCTATATAATAATTTCTGTACTTCAGTCACATGAGGTCTTGGTACACCCACCCCTCTCTTGTGGCTGCCCACTGCTCTTAAAGCTCAGAGCACCTCATCAGTCAGTGTCCTCAGTCCCTTAAGAGAGGGGCCCCCGAGGCAGCTCAGCCTTAAGAGGCACCAACCCCATGGAAGGTCCCAGGGGTAGAGGAAGGACAACAGGGCACAGCTGTCATCTCTGTAGGACAACATACAGCTAGACACAGGCAGTCAATGGGCCAAGCATTACTCAGCATGGACAACAAAAATAAAAGCTCTGTACAGCCTCTGTCTCACAGCTGCTCATCTGTATTCCAACACTTTGACCCTGACAACCCTGCTGGCTGAAAAAGATGGGGCCCATCGCTTCATTTGTTCCCTCCCATCACTCTCCTGTGCCAATATCCTTAGCTCATCCACACTCACTTGCTACAAAGCTGACTGCTTCCTTCACAGGGTCACATCCCTGCAGAAGAACCAACCTCTCGTCTGGACACTGAGTTTCCTGGATGTCATCTGACCAGGACAGGGAGGGAGGAGAGAAAAGTCTTCCTCCAGAACACAGAGATGGAATCGGTTGAAGCAGCTCCTATCAATTGGGCTGCAGCATCTGAGATGGTATTTTGATTCCAGTCCTACAGCAAGAGACAGCGCAAGGCCAGGCGAGGGCAGATTACATGATCTCTCAAAGCCGCCTTTCACTACGGCACAACACGTCCTCTGTGTTATTAGAGGGCTTTTTCGGACTGAATGAAATAACACTCTACAGCTCTTGATTCCTACATCAGGGCAGCAACAGCATCTCTCCTGCCCGTCTTTCTCCAGGGAGGAGATTAAGTATCAGAGATGAATCAAAATGCAGTCAATCAGGCAAGGCAATCTGCCAAAGGAGCAAAAAGGAAGGGGTGGGGGGAGAGAAGGTACTGAAGTGACTTGCTTTAAAAGCTGCTGCTGCTGCTGCTGAACACTGTGCTGCTGGATCTCTCCAAGGCTCTGAGAGACAGAGGAAGAGAACACAGAAATGGGAGCCTTCCTCCTACCCTGGAGGATGGGGAAAAGCACAGGTCACTTCTCAAGCATCATCTGCACTCAAAGAAAGGGGCAGACTTAGCAGGAAGAGCTGAAGACACAGTACAAGACTAGTCCATTCTAGTTCTGGGAATTCACATCTGGTAGGGACCAAGAGATGAGAATGAGACTCAAAAACACGTGCACTATTTCAGAAACCGAGGAAAATACACCCCTCTCATCCCAAGAGTTTACACAGCTCCAAGGCACTTCAGGAAGTCCCAGCCCATGAGAACCTCTCAGGCAGAGGTACAAAGATCAAGCCTCCAGACCTCCCCGGGCCTTGGTGGGTGTCTCCATGCAGGGCATTGCCACTTTCCAACAGCAGTCATGTAGATGGAGACAGATCCTTTGGCCACAGGAGCACAAGCTGCCAGGGTTGGAACCGAGAGAGGTTGTTTTAGTACCTCTCTGTATTTTAGCCACATTAGGCCAAAGACAGCAGAAGACTTGGAACAATTGGCATTGTGTTACTGCATTAGTGTCCTGCTATGAACCAGAGCTGTGCTACAGTGCGTTGCACCAACATGGAGAGAAGGCTCTCCTCTTCTAATAGTATCTGCCTGGCCTGAGCAGCTGGGTAACCTGCAAGCCACAGCACCAGTGCAGCACAGAGAACCAGCCAACACACACAGAGCACGCCGAGTTCAGCAAGCACTGCAGTGTCTTGTCAAGGGTTCCTGAAGCCCTAACCACCTCAGAAATCCTGTGCCAACAGGGTGTGTGGCCAGATAGCTCTCAGAAACGGGTTGTTCACAGTATCACCCACATTGTCATGTCAAGCAGAAGCAGGTAGACCACAGCAAGAGGGGAGATGCGAAGGCAAAGCGGAGAAGCACCAGAAACTTTGACGGAAGGATAGAGAAACCACACCAAAAGGTGGAGAAGCGAGCTGTGGGTCTCCGAAAGGCGTACGCGCGCTCACACACAGGCGCAGTTTCTTGGACTGTTTATCAAGCTCAGGAAGGAAGAGGGATCAGTCTGCCAGAAAGATCAGAGATGCTGGGGCTGTCATATGACACTCCCTTTAAGAAACAAAACCCACAGAATGCACACACACAAGACAGAGAGGAAGCTACAAGGAAAGCCTTGAAAACAGCAGAGGAAACCCACTCCAGAGGTGCTACCTTTAACTAAACCCCATCCCAGAAGCTAATGAAAAGCACAGACAAACTTGTATTATTTCAGGCAGGGGACACTTTACTCCCCTGGCCCCTCCTGCCCTCACAACATAGCAATTGGGCAAATCCTTTTTCAGTCTGGCTAAGACTTAGGAGAGTCCCAAGACTCTCCTAAGAGTACTCAGCTCCCTTTGGAAAAAACATGCACTAAGCAAGTGCATAGGTGTGCCAAGTATCCCTTCTTTGTTCCCAGGAGCTTTGACTCCAGCTGGTATAAAAATCAGTCGAGTCAATAAAGCTCCTGGCTGTGGACCCAGCTAGAAATGGAGGAAGGTCTGGCCTAGGCAAGAGAGTTTCCGTCGTACCCTGTCAGTAAAGCCCTACGCAAACGCCTCGTACAACCCTACTCTGTTTACAACCACTGCAGAAAAAGGGAAGAAAACTCTCAGCGGGTTGTTAAGATGCCATCGGGGCATGGCTGAGGCTCCCATGCCTGCAAATGCAGGGACTCCCATGGAGGGGGCCAGAGTGGGAAACACATCACAAGAGATATACAGCATCAGATGCTCTCCTGCTCTGGTTTTTAACCGCTCGCACATGAAGCCCAGATGGTTTCCAGAGTGAGGGAGAAGGGTGTGTTGCTTACACAAGCAATGCCATATTTCAGTAAATATCATATGCCATCCAGACATTCTGGACTGGATCCAATTTCCGTTAGGCTTTGCTCAACTGGGGACCTGGCTCCTCCAGCAGACAGCAAACTCCAATCGTGCTAATGCATGTCTAAGGCAGATCTGTGTCTCAGGCACACACACATTTTTACCAGATGATCCTTGATACACCTGGCATGAAGAGAGGATTTCCAGTGTTCAGTCAACCAACCTCTGCTTCCAGGCTCAGCTCAGACAGGAGCAAGTTAACTCTTCCTCACCAGTGCTGTGTAGGCTGCAGCAACCTGCTTCTCCTGCACACCTCTCTGGGGACCCTCAGATTGTCCTCGGGTTTCTTTCATGTGCCCCATCTCAGAACATCCTGTGTGTACCTCTAGTGCTAGGAAGCACCTAGCCTATTTGTCCAATAACTGTCACAAAAGACACACACCACAGTCAGTAATGCCCTGAGATGAGGTCTTTGCAATGTCAGATGGAAAGAATATCTTGAGTTCCTTCCTTAGGTCCTTTTTAAACGATAATTGTTAAACTTGTCTATAAACCAACAGGGGTAGCAAGTGTTTCAGCAATCACCTCTTTAACATAGTAAATTTAAAGAAATGAGGGAATCCTCCAGTATATATAATCCCAGGGACAGACTTGCCCTTGATATGAACCTCTAATCCCAATTTTTAGATATTCTCCCAGTCCTGATTACTGCTTGCTGCACTAGGATGTTGGAGGTCTCTGCACAACCGCTGTCTAGCAGGCTTCAGGATCTTACACTAGCCAAAGCCAAGCTAAACTCACCTTTTCAGGACACTACTCCAAATACACACATCCCTCAACCTGTCAAGGAGCAAATGTGACCATGAAAGAGCAGCAGTAGCAGGAATCAACAAAACAAAGCAGGAACAATTCCTCTGAAGAAGCAACCCCTGTTTTCTCTGACCAGAGTTTTAATGCCCGCTTCTTTTTCAAACAGCACAACACATCTTCCAGGCAGCTTTACTCACACTCTCCCTTTAAAAAAAAAATAAAATCAAACAAAAGTCTCACAGGCTTGGCAGAGGGAGGCTAGATGTCTGGCTTGCTGGCAAAGATGACAAAAGCAGGGCTCCCCTCCTACAGCCCATATGCACGAGATGCACCGGAACGGACAGCAACTATGTTGAAGCCAAATCAGAGACCCGACAGTTTTTCTGGCGTTTATTTTGGACATTGAATCCACAAACCACATACACTCATGAACCGGGATGGCATGGGTTTAAAACAAAAAAAGGAGAGCAAGTTTTGTTCCGCTCATGTTGAGTTTCACCAGTCCTAATGCACTGGTTCCAGAGCAGGAGCTGGAGCGGCTGTGCAGCTGCTTCCTGCCTGCACACACCTAATGGGCTGAGGCAGGAGGTGAGCACTCAGGAAGCCACAGTGAGAGGCACTGCTGAGCCTGTTCCTTCCTTCTTAAGGAGCACTAACCTCAAGTCTGTGGGGCCTCTCTAGCTCATTTCTTTGCTTTTCTTTGACTTCCTAGCTTACAGCGGAGAGCCCTTCTTCCTCCCAGCCCTTCCAGTCCCTGCGTACTAGATAACATCTGCCTCCTCCCTGGTGTTGCACCTAGGCTCCCAAATGTAAGGAGACATGTAAGCCTCAAACAGACTGTTCTCTCTGGGAACAAAGTATTTTATTTTAAAAACCCAAAGCAGGTATCTAATATATAAAGCATCTCCCAGAGATCAAAGCTCCAGGCAGGCAGGCTCAGCTCAGGAGGACAGGCATCCATAAGCTCCGTTTTCAGCTGTTACACTGCTGTGAATACATGACCAGCCCTACAACAAGGACAAACAAACAAAAAAACCCCCACACCTCTTCACTCAGACATATTCCTCAAAAAGTCTGACAAGTTGTAACTGAATTTTATAGCACACACATATATCAGAATGCCACGGGGCACCTCTCCAATTGCTTCCCCGGTTTCCTCAGCACCCTGGAAGCTAGTGGTGGCCCTGTTCAGACACTTCACTCAGTCCTTTTGCAAGCTCTGTGTGTCTGAGTACGTCTCCCACGTCTACTCCTGCTGTGGGACTCATGCTGTAAATCTTGGTATTGCTACAGCAATTTCCCAGTCTAATCACATGCCTTGTTGCATTACCACAGCAGTGATAGCTGGTTGAACCACACACCACATCCTTGCAATTGTTTCTGTTACTCACAATAGACTTATTTATTAAATTTCAGCTTGCTGAGCCTTGCCAGAAGATGAGCAAGATCCCTGTCACCCCTCCTTGCTGTTGATCAGGGTGTCAGAGGGCAGGTGAGTAGGCTGCGAGTTTGAGCTGTGAAACAGCCCCAACAATTTTGTAAGGACATGCTTTCTCCAGCAGCCAAGCTCCCTTGCATGTAAGCACCAGGGCTTGAGTCCTGGGAAGCAAAATCTTGAATTGCAACAGAAATCAAAAGGGAAAGTAGATGCAAATGAAGCCTGAATGAATTTGTGATTTTAGAGTAGACAAGTATTTCCACAGACTTGCTCGCAGAATGGCACCAGCTGCAGTCCCCGCATGTGGGTCTATCTTTGCACCCACCCGCACTTGCAGATCTACCCAAGAGCAACCCATAACAGAGAAGTGAAGTGCCTCTAGATACACGTAACTGCCTGTGGGAGATTTCCTAGGCTTGGAACAAACAGCCTGATGGCTCCTGGCTGCTCCGGAGGCCCAACCCACCATCTTGTGCCTCACAAACGCTCCTCTGACAAAAGACTTTTGACTCCTTGCTTTCAAAGGGGAACAAACAGAAGGCAAGTTCAGACAAGGCTCATGGCTGCTTGCCCAGCCAGGCCTCAGCTAGTCCTTCTTAGTAAATATTTGTTCTTAATTACAGTGCCGTTTGCCCCAGGAGCTTGCCTGCAATGTGTAGGAGGGAGGGGGATTATGTTGTTGATAGGTAAATAATAGCTCTTTCATCCAGAGAACCCAGTGCATTTTCCGAAGATGAAAGCTGCCTGAATACTTTCCCCATAGGTTAGGGTAAGGATTTTAAATCTTTGGTCCACGCAGGGGCACGCCAAAAACCCCCGCAGTAGGTTCAGAGAGAGGGACACTGGACCTTCGCTGTGACCTCTCCCCCTCCAGTCTTGCTGTGAGCAGGAGTCAAGTGGGACAGACTCTGCAGTAGCAAGGGGCAAAGAAGGTGTTAGGCAGGACTTGGTCTGCCATCTTAACATGGAGTGAGGACAGAGTCTGCTGCTGACAGGTGGCACCAAGCACATGCTGCTCTGCCATGCTCCATCATATCTGTCCGGCACACTTACCACTGAAGCCAGGTGGCCAACATTAAATGGAGCCAGGAATAAAATCCATCCCTCCTGGTCCCCAGCTCCTGCTCCTGCTCAGAAGACAGTCATGCTCCTTCATGCCCAGCTCCTGCGCAGAGAGCTCCCAAGGGCCTGGAGCATCTTCTAGGGAAGTGCAAGGCACTGCCCAAGCACAGAGCAGTCATGTGAAGCAATTCCACAGACAACATGTGGAAAGCAGCCGGTTCTCACTTTCCCCAAAAGCTGACAAGCATGATTTTTGATCTCCCTGCACTCGGCTTCCAAAACATCAACAATACAAATATTTATCAGCAAGACTAAGGGAAATGTAAGCGAGACTGCCGACCTCTGCTCTGTCTGAGGAGGAGGTGAGAAGTGACTTCCCACCCACCATGAGAAAACTCATCTGACCCTTGAGAAGGCACCAAAGGAACACAAGCATTCCACTTCTCCCCAAGCCACCTAGCTAATGTCACTGCCAAGGCAGCTCGTACCTCAGAGTCAGAACTCAGAGCAAAGCTAGCTCCAGCCCCAGAACACATTACCCATTTCTTCCCTAAAGAAGAAAACCAAACAAAGCCAACAATGACAAAAGGCACCACATGCAATCAAAACCCAAGCTACAGCTCCTACATTCCTGCTCTTTTCCTAGTTACCAAGCCCAGTGCAGAGAGCAGAGGATAAATGCCTGTAAACACCAGAAATGAGGGAGCCTTTGAAGAGCAGGCCCTGAGATTTCAGAAAAGAGCCAGACATGCAGAAAGAAGCCTGGCGCTATAATATTTAAAAATCCAAGAGAAACTACACTCCTTTCCTCCTATGTTCAGCCCATCATTCACGAGAGGCTTTTTTGCATGTCCCAGCTATGCAAGAGCAGCCACAGAGATGATACTGCACTTTTAACGCCCAGGAAAGGAACACTAACCCGACAGCACCACCTCTGCTGCTTTCCTCTGCCTTGCCTTATCATTTACAAGCAGATTTGCTGGGCTTGATTTTGTTCTTCTTTCCAACTATCACCCAAGGCTTTTATTTCCCCACCCTCTAAACTCTGCAGTAAAAAAAAAGCAAAACAACCAAACAAAAACCAGTGCCATTCCTCTTCCCAGCAGTAATGGACTGGCCTGAAATCTGTTGCCAGCATGCGATAAATATTTGTACAGTTCCTTTGCAACTTCATTCATCTCTCTACTGCAACACTTGAATCACTTAGCATTTTTCCCTCTTACCCAAGGTCTTCAAGTTCCTAGATAGATTTAATGAAGTCTCTGAGAACCCCAGTCCAATATTCTCTGCTAACACCTTCACAGCAAGCTGTAGTTTTTCAGATTGACCCATATATGAAATCAGCTGTAGTGTGAGCACTGGGGAAGAGATTTGCACCAGGCACCCTCCTCTCTGCAGGAAAACCCTCTTGTTGGGGGACAGACAGGTCCAGACCTCATAGCAGCACTTTTACACAAGCCCCAACTTCAGAAACAGTTAAGACAAATGGTTCGTTGCATTATGTCCAGTAAGGGATAGCACTGGAGCTACAGGACCAGAAATGTAGCTGGTGTCAAGTCTTTCCTCTGGTATGTTGCTGCGTCCTGCCCACCTGAATCTCTTTATTACATCCTTTAGATGTTTACTTTGCTTCCTGCCACTAAATTTGTCAGACAGGCTTCCTTGCTATTATGGTAGTTATAAGGTGCATGGTTAGAGGCACATTTTATAGTGTGCCTAAACAAGGAGTTAATCTTATAAATCTATGCAAGAAACACAGTGTATTTAGAACAAGAAGTCAACAAGGAAGGAAGTTTTGAAAGGTCACTTTCAAAGAATCCTTGTTTACCCCTGACTGAGGCTGAACCTTTAACAGAACAGGCTGCCAACAAGCCCCAAACTATCTAAGACCCTCCACCTGTAAAAGAAAAAGACACTTCAAAACCAAAGGCATCTTTAGGTCCCCATTGCTTGCCTGAGCAGTCCTGAGCCTTCCAAACCCAGATCACCAGTTTACAACCTTGTAAAAGATGGAAAAACTTGGATTTGGGGTTCATATACCTTTTCCCATCCCCGTCCCCCCCTTTTTTTTGCCCCTTTTACATACAAAGAGTTGAAACAGAAAGAAAAAGTGTTCCAACAAAACAAATTGATTAATGGGGTTTTTTTTTGCCCTTCCTGATGCAGAACCAGCTACTTTAAAATGCTAGGAAAGAGGAAGTGTTTTTATCCCAATTCTGTTCTCTAACAGATGCAAACTGCTACCAGGAAAGCAGAAAACAGGGTTGAACAGATTTCTCACCAAAACCTGTAAGCCTCAGAAGAGCTATTGGGCAACAGCAGCTACCAGCAACTTCTTGAATGAGCTCACCTTGAGACCAAAGCAAAAAGCCCAGGCTCTTGATCCTTACAAGACCCTTGAAATAATGAGAGGAAGGATGCACATATATTTAAGTTAATTCATTCAAAGTTTAGGTGCACACACCCCCTTACCTTTGGCAACACAGAGCATAAATATTCACCAGGGAATGGAGCAGGGCAGGGGAGACCAGAAGAAACACTTCACATCTAGTGAGTCACAGCAAGCCATAACAGAGGATTCATTAACTGGATTCAGGTGAGCCTATTAGCTTTTCAATTGCTGCACATCAGGCTGCAGAGTAATTAGGGCTGCAATTCAGAAGGATTTACCAGAACATTTTTTTATTAAAACACAGTTGTTAATCAGTCTGACTAAAGTCTTCAGAGCTATTAGCCTACTGCACAGAAGTCATAATTACTTCATCCACTGGGGAAGAAGGCATCAAAGAAACTGTCTGGGATCATCTGCAGGTTTAGAGCACCCAAGGAAAGCCAGGGAATTCAAGGGGACATCTCCTTTTGACATCACCACAGGCTTTTGATCAGGTTTCCAAGCAGAGCACTTGGGAGGCCAGAAAGAACATCAAGCCTACACAGGACGGATTTGCCATTGGAAGTGTGCCAAGGCTACACCCAGATGTATTAGTTGACTCAGAGTTACTGCATAAGTCCTAATTGCTGCCTAAAAGTTTAGTGGTCCACCTGAATTACATGATCTCTATCTGCTGAGGATGTTTGGCCACCCTACAGCATCTCACAGAAGCAGAGTCCATATTTCCTCTTCCAGAGGCACAGCAAACAGACTCAAGCACTCCAGAGAGTGGTAAAGGGCAAAGCATCTCCTGCTAGAGCAGCGGGGTGTGAGCGGCTCCTGGATTTCTCGGCATATGGCTAGCTATGGGAATAGGAGGGAGGCATCCCAGCTCCAGTCCCTCACCTCACTTCCACCAGGTTAAGGCAGGATTGATTCAGGTGACAGAGAACTAGGCTCCGTAAGTCTGGCCACAGGATTGAGAAAGAGCAAAGCATCTGGACACCTGCTGTCCTGCCCTGCTCTGCTTCTGCAGACGCTTACACATGCAGCCCTGTGTGAGAGCAGGGACAGCAAGAGAGGAGAGAAGAAATGAGTTCCCTCTCTGGCCTCTCAAACCAGACTTGCTGAGGCACCGTGAGGCAGACTATCCCTCCTCTGCCACAAGCACTGCCCATTCCCCTTCCTAGCCCCCTTTGCTCAGAGGTTTACCACCAGTACACAGAACATACTTTCCCAGTTTCATCCCCACCATACCAGCTGGCATCTGCCAGGATACGCTGCCCAAGTGTTGGACCACAAGACCACACTTGAATAGTTCCTGTGCATCCAGGTACTCATAAGAAATCCTGCCAGAACCCCTGAAACCCAACCCCCTCAGCCATATGAAGCAATACAGACTGTTTATCAACAGTCTAAAGGGAAACTTAGAAAGGAGAACACAATAATAGAGCAAGTGGAAATATGCATGTTCACACAAGCCGTGAGGGCAAGAACAAGTAGCCAGCCCTCACCACAGGCTCTGGAAGGGAGAAGATCTGCTTGTAAATCAGGCACCTTCAGAAGAGATACTTTCTGGGGAGCCAAGACTCTTGATGCATTCTGCTTTGCCCAAGGTTTCTAAACAACTGATCTGATGCACCCCTGAGCCACCTGTCCTGGGCTTGCTCCAGTGGGAAAAGCACAGTGGACCTCTGACAGGGTCTCCCTCAGAAGTGTCCTGCTCAGATCCACAGCACAGAAAGCATAAAGGAGATTCTAACCAGTGCAGGGATGTATTTCTGAAGAAAAATAGTCTGTTTTAACAAGCAAGCTAAATGAACATCTAAAATATCTAGCATACCTTCCAGGGGGGGAGGATAAGGGGGCATCTTGCCAGCTGCCCCTCCTTGAGAACTTCAAACACTTGAGCACACAGGCCCTACGGGAAAGCCTACAGTGGCTAAACCTAGTGTAGGGTTTATGCCATTAGCCTTGTACAACACCTAACATAGGTCTAATGATGTAATGCAAATAATTAAACATAAAATCACGGTTGGCAGTTGGCAGAAGAAGGGAGTTGGTTGGAACAGCTCATAGTGCCAGTTTGTTCTTCCTTTGTCCTAATTCAAGTGTCAGAGGTGAAGAGTGCTGTCCTGCCTGGCAGGATCACTGTGCAACAGAGAGAGGAACACGCTGAATTTCCAGACCAAATAAACTGCTTGCTAACCATCTGACCTACTGCAGAAGGGATAACAATTTGGCTCTGACCTGCTGGCATCCTGACAAAAGGGGTTAGAAAAAGGGAAATTAAAAAAAAAAAACCCAACAACTAAATAAACACTCCAAAGATTTCCGAAGTCTTTTCCAAATAAAGCAATAATAGTAAAAATAGATCAGATCTTCATAAGCCATCAACAGTGAGCTCAGCTGAACATTTTCCTCTTTTGCAGCTGGACACTGGACCTAGGTATATAAGTTGGAACCAAATGCTCATCAAATGGTTTAGCTCCTTTGTTCACAATTTAGCCATGAACAGACTTCAGTTTTGATGATTTTACTCATTATGTTCAATTAGTGTATGGTTTATATGAATATATACCAGTTAATAGATAGTTCACAAATTATCCATTTGGTTGCCCAAATCACATGGTGACTTTCAAACATATGATCACTTAACTCACCTATTAAATTTGGAATCCAAGCGGAGACAGCCTTAAGGTCTCCTAGACACTGTCTATAGGCTATC
This sequence comes from Todiramphus chloris collaris, assembly GCA_025345505.1. Classification (NCBI taxonomy): domain Eukaryota; kingdom Metazoa; phylum Chordata; class Aves; order Coraciiformes; family Alcedinidae; genus Todiramphus; species Todiramphus chloris. The sequence goes on along the minus strand of JANVCC010000038.1, from coordinate 16,756,202 downwards.
TCCCTACTAGTTCAGGGGGAACTTCCACAGTAATTTTTTTAAATCTAGGACAGATTCCTCTTTTAATTTACATTTAAAAGTCATGCAAAAAGTTTCCAAACTACAAACTTGTACTCTGTGGACATTGCTAAGAATAAACTATTAACATTTCTGTGAAACTCAGGCACAGCCAGAAGCATTATGTGCTGTTTCCCTTTGAATCCTCTCAGCTGTTTTGGTTTTTGTTTTTTTTTTTTTTTTCCCCTGAAGGCTTCACTGAGTTCTACTGAAAATAAATAAAAAGTTAAACATATCCTTTTCTGGTACATCACACCAATTGGTACTTAACTCACAGACCTTCCAGGCCTAGAAAGTTTTGCAGTCTTAAGAGAATACGTCTCCAAAATGAAGCCTTTTTTGTATGTTTTCCTGTTTACAATACCATTGTGTTGCAGTTGTAGTTTGCTTTTTTTTTTTTACCCCACGCAAAGCAAGAAGCAGTTTCAATTAACAAATTACTGATTCCTGTAAATATTCTCTACCTGCAGAGTGGAAAGGAGAGGTTTCTGGGGCAGAGGAAGTATAGTAAAAAAAAATAATTCAACAGATAGGGTTATGAACCTGAAAAGCAAACAGTCTAAGTAACTTCTTAAAACTCCTTTGCACAGAAGACACCTGCCTTCCAGCAGGCACAGCAGAAGTCACATGAAGCAGCAAAAGGGGATACACTGAGATCTAACAGAAACTCAAGAGCTGTAAGGCTTTCTAAAAGCCATTGGACTTTATCAGAATGGCATGCCAAGAGCAGAACCACCCGTTCCTCTCAGGCTGTGTCTGCAGGAAACACGATAAAAACCTTCACCAAAATATAAATAAGGAGTCAGGACTTGCCAGCTTGTTGTTTCGCACGAGAGCCGTGCCACAGGGGTGCTGCCCGGGATCACGGTCCTGTTGAATGGAGTACTGAAGAAACCAGAGGGTAAGAGATGGTGCCCACCCTAAACTGGCTCTCACTGCTTATTTTGGAGGAATACACCTGAAGTCATGTTTAGAGCCAGGAAGGAGGAAGACAGACAGACTAGAAGTAGGCTGTGCTCTCCTTTCAAAGCTTTGCTCTGCTTACAAGGAGTTTCTCATTGCAGGCAATTAAAACTGTCTCTCTGCTCTTCGGTGGTGTTTGTGGCTTTATATTCTTGTCCATGGTCCCTGGTAACGGAGCACACCAAAAATCTCCCCGCTTTCCCCAACCTGCTCTTCCAAACATGGCAGTTCAACCAAACCCCAGGACTGGATGTTTACTCAGGAAAGGCCTCTACTTTCAGGAAAGTGTTTTTTTCCACCAAAGCTGCCTTGGTAGCAAGTTTAGTGAATGAAGAATGCCCAAAGGAGACAAGGGGGAGTTTGGCACAAAGCACCCACCCTGCCCTGCTCGCTGAACACCAGTCCCTCCCAGTGCTGTGAAGAGCACTTACCAGGCTTCCCCCGGAGCTGGACCTGGAAGTCAGCCTGTCCTGAAACTCCACATCGATATCCTCCTGTGTGCTCTGCACATCCTCCTGTCCAAGCCTTCTCTTCTGGAGGGCTTCCCACATGGCAGGATGCTGCTGCCTACGTTTCTCCAGGGAACACCTTCCCAGGCAGGGATGGCTACAGACCAGGACTCCAGCAACTGGGTACTCTGGCATTGAGTACACCTTATGCCCATGCTTAGAGCAGCCCTTGGGAGAAGAAGGCTAGGCCACATTCATGCTCCAAGGTTCTGGTGAGAGCTGGCTTGTTAAAAGCTCAGAACTCAATCTCAACCCAGGGTCTACTCAGAGCCTGCACAGGCCACCCTTTTCCACCCGACTCCTGCCTGGCTGAACACTCTGCGGCTGGTCTGTGCCTTCCACAGTCTGCAGCACAGGGACTCCCCTTCCTGCAGCAGACCAGATCCCAACAGCACACACAACACAAGAGTTGTGGAAGCAGTGTTCTTTCTGCAGCAAGCCGAAACTCTCACTCTTATCCTTCCACCTTCCCAAACTCCAGTGCCTCACCAGGGCACCCAGGGCTTTGCAGGAATGCTGATACCTTCAGCCTCACAGCTCTTTGCTGCATCGGTAAAGGGGGGAAATATCACACAGCAGCACCTGGGTAGCAGAGGATCAACATTCAAACATCTACTCTACAGGAGGACTTGGGGAGAAAACTAATAGGCAAGGGTGGGCTTCAACCTGTGTGAAGGTGTGGAGCATCTGGCAAGGAGGAGAAGATGGCGAAGGCAGCAGAATCCAGTGAGCTCAGTGACAAAGCACAGAACTGTAGCAGCAACCACAGAGCACCACAGTCTGTGTTTCCAGACCTGACTGGCAACCAGGCAGGATTAAGGCTCCACTTATAAAATTACAAGGTTAATAGATGCCATGACTTGCTGGAAGCATATCCCTGAAGATAGCAGAAGCAATTACAAGCACTCTGTTCACTATCCAGCTGCATCAACCACCTGTAGGCACCACTTAGCAAACCTTTATCAAAGTAAACTTAGCACAAAGTTGGACCTGGTGTGCCCACACCACTGTAGATGTCCTCTGACCATCCCTGCTCACTGACAGAGTTCATTTTAAACAGAGTCCAAATACATCAGTCATTTAAAAAAATCTTTAAAAAATCCAAACAAAACACCAACCAAAAATCCCAAACCAGGCACTGGAGCCAAACTGTGCACTGTTTATTATAAAGTAGAACACTCAGATCACATAGCCTGCTACCATGAAGAGAAAACAACAAAGGCAACCACCTGGGGAAGGAATGGAAGGCAACATGGCATGACTATTCTTCTTCTGACTTTCAGACAAAAATCAACTCTACTGGGAGGGCCAGAAATGATAGGAAGTGGGAAACTAAGATAGAGATTGCCTATGGATGGCTGGAAGGCCTTGTCCTAACTCATATGGGAAGCCTGGGATGGGCAACTACTGTATCATTCATCTTAGGCCAAGCTTGGTGAGATCTCCTGTCCAAACTGCACTATCTAAAAGGGACAGAAAGTTTCTAGGAAGCAGCATGGGTTTTGTACGTCACCATAGCTTCACAAGCATGGCCCAAGACAAGGCCTGTAAAGCTTCTGAAGGAAGAGGTAGTGATTAGCCCAGAGCTGGACAATAAATAAAATAGCAACACCAGCAGGCACCCGTGAGCCGGATGGATAACACAAAGCCAAGCGAGTCCGGACCCGCAAGGACATGACGGCATTTTCCAGGAACTTGCGACACCACCTCCAGGGTGGGGATGAGCAACCAGTGTCCACACCTCGCTGCGCTGCAGCCACTTGTATGGTTACGGGACCATGCTTACAATACCAGCTGCACCTGAATACAAGGGGTTAAGGACCCCCCCATATCCCTGTAAAGGCAACTGATTTCTCACAAACATCCTTGCTCGCAAATGAAATGCACAGAGGCATCGCGGGCTCGGTGCGTGGTGCTGGGATGTGGACGGGACAGGGCTAGGTAGGAGGCAGTGCTTCATTTTAACAGATTGTCTAAAAAGGTTCATAAAAGCAACTGTCTGTAGAGAACTCCCCACCACAAACAGCTTCAGCACACTCCACCCTGCCCACATGAAAGGTGAGCATGAGGGACAGGCCAAGTCTCTGACTGGCATAGGCCCCAGCTATAGGTCTAGGCAGGGGAAAGAAACACTCCACCCCACCAACCCACTTATGCGAGAAGAAAGGATTTGTGGGTTTCTGCATTTTCAGAAACGCCATGCAACATTAAATACCCAATGGGTATATTAGCACACCTGCTTCAGGAAAAATCACACAGCCCTTTTCTCCTCCTTATTTAGTGTTTTATCCAAATCAAAACTGAGAAATAAAACACTCCGTTCACGCACTGCAGCTTGAATCAGTACACAACAAAAAAAAATAGCTTTTAAAACCACTTTTCCCTGTTCTTTTCTCAGGCTACTCCTCCTTTGGTGACACAAAGCAGAATCTGTCTCTTTCCCTCTGCTGAAGCTGAGATCAAACAGCAACTTTACCACATCATAAGTTACAATTAAGGCTACTCCTGGCAAAAGATGATCCTTCCCTAACCAAATCCTAAAGCTCTCCTGGCATTTCTTTTCTTATTGTCTGTATCCAGCCCTGTATTTATAAGATTAGCCTCAAATTAGGACAGTTTCCTCATTCTTCCTTCACTCTTACTACAGCCTGGTTCCTGGGAATCTGATCCTATCTTCCACAGAGGTTACTCCCTGTTGATAGGAAACATCTAGTGTATGTGGGCAGGAAGCGCCAACAGAGGATAATGAGGATTAAGAGAGAGTCCTTGTTATGACTTATCACCACAGCAGATCAGGAGACTCAGTGAGCCATTTGATCAACAGGAACATTAGGACTCCCACACAGTGTCTCGCCCCACTGCGGTGTGCGTTAAAGTAGCCCACAGGGGCTTTGAGGGCAGGATGAGTTGCCCTGGCCCATCCAGCTCCTTCCATGTCATCTGGTTCTTTCAGAACAGAAGCACAGTACTTAAGAAGCGATGGGAGAGGACAGGTCAGAGAAAGTGAAGCCTTTTGCAGTAGGTTTCTTATCCAAGTGTTTCTCAGAGAAGAAAAGAAGCAGGTTTGTTGACCTAGTCAATGGCTTTCCATCACCTAAAGAAACCATCCATTTCAGAGTGACTGGTGCTGGTGAAGAATAAGATGTTTCTATTGGTACAAAGCCCTTCTCCCTGCTTTGGCCATCCTACACTACACTGCAATGTCCTTTTACTTACAAGTGTACAGTAACCTCAGGAGTTTTCCCCTCCAGACATCTTCGGCAGCTCTCTTCACTGAATGAAGAGAACGGAATATCCCCAACCTCTGCATGAGCTCCTCACTCATACACACAGCTTACCCCATGACAGCATCTTGGAAAAAGCAGAGGAATCAGAGCCACTAGCTGTGGTTGGATCAAGCTTCATCCTGCCCTGTGTCCTGTCTTCAGTGGTATTTGATAGCAACACCTGGGGAAGAGTGTAAGAACAGGCCAAGAACATAGCCACGTTTCATTACAAACACTTTCCCAGGCTCCAGCTGCTTGCAGCTGCGGGAGTCTCTCAATAAGAGACTGTGTATTGATGTTTAAAAGCACTCAATGGATTTTCCTTACATTAGTTACTCCAATCTTCCCCAAAACCTACATAAATGCTTTTGTTCACCACAGATTCATACAGTTTGTTCTCAGCTCTTTTCATAGAAGCCAATTGTTCTGGGATTTTTTGACTGTACTCAAATCAAGCCTTGCTCCTATATCCAAGTTAACTGAACTTCTGAGATCTCTCTCCCAAGTGAAATTATCCCGTTTTGAGCCCATTGCACTGCATTTTACATTACGATTGGTCCTTCTTCCCCCTGCATTGCTTTGCTTTTCTCAGCATCATATGCTTCAACCCCACCACTCCACACTGCAAGGACTTCCTACAGCTATCCAGCGCAGCTTTTTTGGGTTTTGCTACTCTGAATAGTCAGCAGCAAACTTCATTATCTGCCACTTACTCCTTTTTATCTTTAACAGACACATTCAACAGCCTTTGACAGGCCTTTGCCACAATTGACTGATAGCAATTCTCTGTTAGGAAAGCTGGCCCTTCACCTCTCAGTCTTCATGTCCCATCTTTCACCTTATTATTTCACCCATTAGAGACCCCTATGAGACAGCCCAAAACCCTGGGAGCACAACAGGACCTCTGGCTGGCCAGGGTCCAGCCACCCATGGAGCATCTTGAAAAAAGACCTCTTTTCCCATCTGCTTTTTCAGCCCAACTCCTCAGCTTGCAGGCCTCAACAGCCTTTCCTCAGGAAGGCTCCCAGTTGTGTTGGTGAGGAAAGGAGAACAGCTCACCCCAGGCACAGCACAGCCATTACCATTTAGTGTGGACTGACACAATGTCATGGCAGCAGCCAGGCACCAAGGAGGCTGAGCATCCCTGACTCTGCCAAACTCGAGCTATGCCAGAGCACTGCAAGGAATTCCTAGAGCTCAATTTCAGTTTTTCCTGGGTGGGGGGGAGCTGAGACTTGAACAGGTCCCTACAGAAACACTAACAGGACTTCCTCCTGCAAAGCCCTGGGCTTGGAGCAACCACAAAGAGAACTGTCATTACTCAGCAACCCAGCTTGTTCCCAAACCGGGAAAACATCCGGAGAGAAGAAAACAACAAACAAAAAACAAATAGCTCTTCCTAATATCCCTTTGCTGAATATTATTCCTCAGTCCCAGGGTGATGAACTGAGCGCAGCCTTTTCCCCCCTAGTGATAATCTTCCATCCTCAGCCCCCCCGCCCCCCCAATTAGAATCATAGAATAGTTTCTTCTGGAAGAGACCTTCAAGATCATCAAGTCCAATCTTATTCCCAGCTATATCAAAAACCACTAAACCATGTCCCTAAGCACAACATCTACCCCGCTCTTAAACACTTCCAGGGACAGTGACTCCACCACCTCCCTGGGCAGGCCATTCCAACGCCTGACAACCCTTTCTGTAAAGAAATGCTTCCTAATATCCAGCCTGAACCTCCCCTGGTTCAACTTCAGGCCATTTCCTCTTGTTCTGTCACTTGTCACCAGGGAGAACAGAGCAACTCCCACCTCACTACAACTTCCCTTCAGGTAGTTGTAGAGGGCAATAAGGTCTCCCCTCAGCCTTCTTTTCTCAAGTCTAAACAGCCCCAGATCACTCAGCCTCTCCTCATAAGACACACGCTCCAAACCCTTTACTAGCTTTGTAGCCCACCTCTGTACCCTCTCCAGCACCTCAATGTCCCGGTGGATTTCAGTCTTCACCTCCCAGCCACACAATGCTTTTGCAAAGCGCTCCTTCAGTTTCCTCCACCCCAGAGCTATCCGCATTTCAGCACCCAGAGAACAAGCATCAGGAAAAGCACCTTCCTCTTCTTTCACGAGGAGAGGCCGATTGCTTCAGATAATAGTATTAAGCGAACACGTCGGACACTGAGCAGGCGGATTAGTTCCCACAAAGACTGGGTAGTAATGAGAGTGGTTAAAGACAGGTAATGAGTGGGTGGTATTTGTCAGCTTCATAATGTAGATCATAATTTGTTTATTACTCTTGCTACTGCTTTCGCTGCTGCTGGAATGCAATTAAATAACTGCACCTATGAGTCTTGCAGAGTATCTGTCATCTGTGACCTACAAACACCCCTGGGCCTCTGCTGCACATGCAGTAGTACTGGACACGAGGTGACATCGCACGGCCAGCAGGAACTATCCCAAGGCTTAGGAAGACAAGTGAACTCCATAGATAAAACAAAATGTATATTCACAGGGAACAGGCTCACAGAAGTTTTGGAGATTCATGGAAGCTAACCATCATCTAGAGTTTCAGTCATAGTTATTTCACGACAGTGACATCCAGGAGTTATTCTGGACAGCCAGAGATCAGAGCTTCATTTTAACACTGAGGAAGGGAAAGTGTCCTCATGTGCAACTCACCACTAGTCCCATCTCTTGGTGACCAACCAACACTAGCTGCAAGCACTCACCATTTTCCAGGGGAACCAGCAGGTATGATCCAGGAGTACTTTTCACAAGACAGCTGTCCTCTCCCTTCCCATCTGAGAGGAGTCCAGTTAGCCCAGTCTGGGCTGCAGGCAATGGACTGATACAGACACTGCAAAAAGAGGATGGACAGGGGACAAGAGGTGGCTTTCCTGGCTGCTGCTGGTTCAAGCCACAGATAGGAAGGGACAGTCCCATCATGCTGACTGGAAACTGTATCTCAGTGGAAGCACTGATTCTGCATCAGGAATGCACCCTGGCAGACAGTAGCTTCAAACACGACTGGATCTGGTTTAGTACAAATACCGACTGTCGTAAATCTTGCTTCATACACACACAGCTGCTTCTCTCCGCTTTTACCAGATTTAGAACTAGACTGGGAATTTCTCTAAAACTACCTGAGCTGCAAGTAACAAGCTGGATGCCCTGGACTTTTTCAGATACAGATTTTGTGCAGTTCAGCCCCCAATTTGGACACCCCAACACTGGTGCCTTCACCATGTTCTGCTGCAGGACTCACTGGACAGAGGCAGAGAGGGTCTGTGGAGAATCTCTCCTTCTCTAACTTTCAATAACAACCCTCCTGCCCCTCCCCAAACCACTTAAGTCCCTCCCTTTGCAAAGAAAAACATGCTGCAGGGACATAAATAAAAATCAGTGGTGAATTTCAGCACTGAGCTGCACTATCAGTGCGTGTTTGGGCACAAGCTAGCACCCACTGAAGTCAGCAGAAGTTTGGAAAGACAAAACACCTCCCACACAAAGGGGAGACAGAGGAAGCAGTCAGAGCTGCGAGGCAGATAAGCCACCTGTCAGAACAGGCTTGGACTGTCCTAGCAGGAAGATGTTGTCCAATGAGAGGGAAAGCTATTTGTGGAATGAATTGTGAAGCTTCTTGTTAAAAAAATAATAATAAAAGCCCCAGAAAACTTTCCCAAATATCTCTCTCAGCTTCCTGCCAGCTGGATGCAAGGCCAAGACAGGTAGGAGCTTGCTTGAACCTCTAGTGCAAGATCATTCAAAGGCAACAGCCTGAATGGGGGAGGAGGGAAGGTGATGAATGGCAGAGAGGACACCAACAGCAGAGCTGATTGATAGGAGAGGACGGCTTTCTGCAGGCTCAACACCCTGAATCCCCTCGAACTCACAACCAGCACCCTGCTTTGCACAGCTCCGAGAGGATCCTACTTGGCTCCCAGGGGTGTGATCCTGCCTGGACCCCTGCCTGCTCCAAGCAGCAGGGAATCAGCCATCCAGGGAGAGGAAGTGGCAAATTTAGAGTAAGACCCAAATAAACTACATCACTGGAGCAGAGCTGTAAATCTTCCAGTGGGTACGGAGCACTTCACTGCCAGGACTGCATGCAAAATGACAAGTCCAATTCAGAGCCACATGGGTCAACGGAAGGCGAGTGTTTACCCAGAACTCACAATCACAACCCCTCTAACCGGAGATCCCCATACACATGTCAGTTTGAAATCCCCATACAGAAAAATGCTGTGCTTCTAGGGTGTTGCATCTGCAATCAAAGCTCAGAGCTCAGCTTCTTGATGGCACAGGGCTTTCTCTGTCAGTGACCAGGGTCTTGCCAATGTACCAGTCTGCTCCCTCCCACTTTCTGCAGGGTTTATCACAACTATTCACCTCTCACAAGAAAACAAGGCAAAACCACAAGCCAAACTAGAGCAGTCCTTACATGAAAAGGAAAGAAAGACAGCAGACTAGAAACAAAGAGTAAACTTCATAAAAGCAAAACCCCAAATCATGAAGAATCTGCCCTTGAGGCAGTGATGGGAGATGAGAAGAGCAGGAAGATGAGAAGAGCAGAGTGCCTGTATGCAGAGACTTTCAAAATAAAGCAGCAAGAAACCCAGCAAATGGCTTTACATAAGCCAGATGTTTCTCTAGGGAAAGGAAGTAGAAAAAGAAATCTGTCTGGATTCCCCTTCCTCCAGTCATATTTGGTTCCCTCATCTGATACTTCTTAAGGCCCTACATGCTCTTATCACTCGCACCACTGAAGAGCCCAGAAGTAACACATGCCCCACCTGATCTCCCCACAGCACAGCCAGTCTCCACTTCCAACGTGCCCCAGTGTCTCTCAGGGAAAGCTCCGTTCACTTGCAGAAGGACCAAAGCTTCCCAGAAGCAACTGCCAGGTGGGAGTACCTCAAATGCAAGTTCAGCTGTGAGCAGAAACAGCCAGAAAGGAGAAAGGAAGGCCAGTGGTCTTGCCTTACAGCAGGTAGGGGAGGGGGGCCCTACTGCCCCAGTACGGAGGGGCCCACCCAGCCCGCAGAGGCTGGGCGCCAGCAGTCCGGGGCTGTACGGCCAGCCATGCGATTAACTCCCAACCCATAATTAGTCCCCAACCCTTGACTAAGCCATCAAAGCTGAACCACAGCTTCCGCCCCAACCCAGCTCCCAACCTAAAAACATCATCACGACAGGGCTGGGCAGGGCAACATGGAGGTGTCAGGGAGGAGCCCGGAGGCACCAGAAACTTACAGTTCCATTGCGAGCAGCTCGTCTTCTCCGACCGCTGGTGCCAGCGCCATCACAGCTGCCGAGGACCGGGGGGCTCAGCTGCTGCCAGCCGCACGGAGCCTTCTTCTCCCGACTGCATCCTCCCAGGACTCCTTTGCAGGCCCCAGCTCTGTTTCTACACCACCATCATGACCATGACGAGTCTTTCCTGCCTTCCCAGGCCACCAGTTGGGATCCCCTCAGGTGCCACCTGAGGTGTCACAGCAGCTCCTCAGGTGTTTTGGAGAGGAAAAAAGTGAGAGCACAAAGTCGGGCAAGGAGAAGATACTCACCGGGGTAATGTCACACACACACATACACACATCCCACTGGTGCACCCCTGCCAGGGTAGCAGTGGCCATGACAGGAAGGGGTGTGCTGTGGAGAGGAGTGACACAAAATGTCCACCACTGCCCACCCTGGGGTCACACACCATATTGCTCCTCACCTCACGGGTTCCTGCCAGTTTAACATGGGTACCACACAGACGTGTAAACTTGAGCATGGCCCCAGGAAAGAGGCACGTTTGCTGCTTCATCATCACGGCACTTGCTGAACCGCGCGCGGCAGCCCAGACCCCACTCCACCCGGCTGAACGTGGCAGCCCTCGGCACCTGCTCACCACATCCCGGCACAGCGAGGCACCGCGGTGCAGCGCGACTGGCGGCACGCAGCACAGCTCTGCCCTCAGCCCTTACTCTTGGGGTGGTTTCTCCTACCCAAGTCTCACACCTGGGCTGGGGATCCAGCAGTGACCTTGGCTCTCCCCTGACCCATCCTTTGGGGCTGTGCTGCGGGGTGATACAGCAAGATGGTCGACAGATAGAACCAGTAGAAAGGGCAACTTTGCAGCTCGAATGCAGAGAACAGGACATGGAGCCTGGATGGGACTCCCATGAGCCGCCCTCCCTACCTGCTGAACATTGCCTCTCATCCCAAATTACAGTGAGCCAGCCCAGCACTCTGACCTCAAGCATGATTAAGAGAAAGATTTGAGGAAGCACAGGAGCAATCAGCACAAAATCCAGAAGAAAGCCCACATTCACATGCTTTCCGAGCAGTCCAGAGCACAAGTCTCACAGCCTGCGCTGTTGTTGATTAGCTGATGTGTTGATTAGCTGAACTATTTACATGTCTTCACACTGCGAATAGTCTTTCTGATTTGCACACATAAAGGATAAATAAAGAAAATAACAGCCCACAAATAACCTGGTTACCTTGGAAATGTGAGCACCCAAATTCAGACAGTGGCAAGAAGAGTCCGTTTTCCCACGTGCGTCTCTGGGTGATGCAACAGCAGGCATGTTCTGAGCTGCAGAGGTTGACTTGTATCATGCTCAGAGCGTGTTTGGTGCCACACTAAGAAATAAGGGCCTAGGAGAGGGGTAAGGGTAGACACAGGCAAGGGAAAGAAAGCTACAAATAACCTCAAAGCCCCTTCCCCAAGCTCATGCCCTGTTCGTGGGGCTCCTGATGCTACCTCCATCACCAGTTCATACCTCCCCTCCCACAGTTGTTTGAGGCACACCTGCCCTGCCTTTGTGTCGTCTCTCTTATTGCTGCCTAAGACAAGCAATCCTCACTGCACTGCCTTGGGAACCTACGCTTTGCTCTCCTGTTTCCCAAGATTCCAGTCACCCTGGTGCTCAGGACATACCTGCTCTCCTCACCCATCCCTTGCCAGCTGGGATGAGAAGCCGGGCTCTGCAAGGCAGCACAGAGGGAGGCAGCATGGCACGTGCTGTGCAGAGGACCGATGGAAGTGTTCAAAATCAACTACTTGGGCTTCCTGGCAAGTAACTGACAAAGTTTGGCTCTACCTGTGTTTAGAGGTCTGGTTTTTTGCTATAAATTGAAATGGAGGAAGAAACTTTTTGAAAGCACCTGGGACCTGTGACCCCTTTAACTGTTCAGATTGGAGAGGTAAACAAAGTAGTCCATAACAAAAAAAAAAAATAAATAAAAAATTCCCCACTCATATTTCCTGAGGGCTTGTGGCATCACAAGTTAAAACCCAGGGACAGCAGCTCTACGTACCCAAGCAGGAGATCACCTGGTTTTGTAGAGCAGGACACCACGGGGCATCTTACAAGTGGCTTCTCTGGAATTGATGGGTTAACCAAAGAGCTTCTCCCTGCTGCATGTGGGAAGTGGTATCTCCTTGCCAAATTCCACTGATCTGAACATAACCAGCTTTCTCTCTCAGCCTGTGCTCCTACGCTCAGCTAGTGCTCGTGCCCGCCTCTGCAAGGGAGGGTAGACAGACCCTACGCTCTCTCTTCTCTCTGTAACTACTTCTCCAGCATTGCCTCTTTCCTGACGCCAGTTCTTGTCTCCTCACTAAATTATAGGACATCAGGTCTCCCAGGAAACCCCTCTGAGCCAAGAAGTATGGTGCAGGACATTTGTAAAACACTGATGACTGAGGACCATCCAGGCTGGCTGCTCCCTGCTGTCAAGGCTGAGAAGCTTGGAAAAGGCTCCTTCGGGTCCTGGAGGAAAGAGATGGCAGACTAATTTTCAGACAAGCCATCTCCTTTCTTTGGCAAGTGCAGCTGTGGCAGGACACTCACAACAGATCTCCCAGGAGCAGGTACCCTGAGGGAGCTGCCTGCTGAGGAACAGCCTAGCAGCTGCCTGCACACCGGCTCTTCTGCCGAGGCTGTCGCAAAAGGCAGCTCTTCTGCCACGGACAGCCCCAGCTCGGCTACCACGCAGACCTGCTTACAGAGCAAACGTTACCTGCTAACATCCTAGCCCACACTTTAGCAGAAAATCTTAAGAGGAAATTAGGTGGAAGCCAATACAGCCATACACCTGACAAGCTCCTCTGCATTCCTTCAGTGCACAGCCCACCCCCTTCACACTTTCCTATCTTCCTCAAGAGCTACTCTACAAAGTAATTACAGGGGAAAACCTAAAGGTCTGCTTTTCCCTGCATACCAGGTAGATTTTCATTTGTTGAGCCACAAAGAGGCCTCTAAATCAATACAGAGATTCCCATCATGCAGTCAAGGAGTAAACAAGCAAATTCTCATATGTGCAGATGCTCCCTTGGTTTCTGCTTCAGCCTCTGCCTGCCTCTCCTGCTCTGCCTCAGCCTCTGCAACCATCAGCCTGAGCACTTTATGGAATAAAACTAGCTGTATTTGGTGCTCAGGTCCTAGGGTTAGAAGAACAAGACAGCACGCTCACTATAAGGAATTGAACAACCAAATAGACAGTCATTTAATTTCTTGCCCTTTAGGTTGAAACAAGGAATGCTGGGGGAACCCAGCCCTACACAGATATGAGCAGAGACAGAGGAGGGCTCCCTTAGCTGGGCTATTCCGTGATGCTCAGAGACACTTTTCACCCTAAAGCATCCTCATCAGCCACTCCAGGTTTCCCACAAACTACTTGTACTTGTTGTCAGGGAGAACAGGGGCACAGCACAGCCCATGTGTGACACTGGGGTCAGGGGCTTTCATCCCTACCCAAAGATGCAGCAGAAGGCTCCTGCTCCCTGTAAGCCCCAGAAGTCATCAGGTGACTGCCCACAAGGCCACAAGTTCTTGCTTTCCTACTGAAATAAAGTCTGCTGTCATAAAAGTTGTGGGCAAGGCCTTGCTTGCCTTGGTAGGTCACACTTAAACAGCAAACAAAAGTGTCTTTAGTTTATCTATGTATTTTTGTTGCAGAGGAATGGCCGGGGTCAAAGCCGGTCCCATTCTCAACGCTGTTCTTTGTTCTCTGGTTTATCCAATACCCCATATCCCTCTCTTCAATCTCCCACCTCCCCCTCTCCATTTTACCACAGGTCTTAAAAATTAAGCTGTGAATGAAACCAAACACCACAGTTGAACACTGCCCAGCAAATGCTCTTCATGGTCACAGAAGAGTACTAATTGACCATAAAAAAACAGTTAAGAGCAACATGCCCTTATATGGGCAAAGGCTAGACAAGCATCTGACACAAACATCATTTTTAAAGAAAAAATAATATTTATTTGCAATATAAACAAAGTCCCAATATTGGATCAGTATATATAGGGTCACTAATTTTCCTTCATAACTCAGAAAGCAGAACCATTCCTCACTAACAAGCTCTCATTTGTACTAATCAGAAAATGCATCTTTTTTTCTTTTCCTTTAAAGAAGAAAGACCACTAACAGCATAGGAAGCTTTTACAAACCAGCTTAGCTGTAATGCAATAAAGATGCACTGTCAAAAAATCCCTGAAAAAATAAATTCCTCCATGAGGTAAGATGCAATTACGATATTCTCAGTCTTCTCACTCACAACTGTACTTATGACCATTCTCCCTTCCAATGACCCACGATCCCAACATTGTTGCAAACAAAACCCAACGAACAAACAAACAAAAAAACAACCAGAAAACAAGAAAGAGAAGCTCATTCCAACATTCTGGTAACATCTTTAACAAAAAGAACAGTTTCAGGATGTGACAGCGTCAAACATTCCTCCAGATGGAGATTTTTTTAATTATTTTTTTTCTTTTTCTTCAAAAAAGTACAAAAAACTGGATATTTAGAAAAAATCCGTGGCTTTTTTTTTTTTTTTTTTTTTTTTTTTTTTTTTAATTTGGCTAGTGGTTTTGATAAAGGAGGGACTACATTGCAGCCAATAAAGAAATCTCAAAATCCGTTCTGCCCTCCTCCCAGAAATTATTACCACTTCCTCCCCTCCCAGCTTGGTATAAGGTGTTTGCCAAACACTAGCCAGAAATATAAACAAGTCTTCTCAGAATAGAAGGCACGGCATAAAGTTATTCGAAAGAGGAAGAAAAAAAAAAAATCAGAACCTCTGTTGAAAGCTCCAATCATCTCAGAATTTGCCAGTTAATATATATATTCATATATATATATATAAAAAAATTCTCTGTTACAACACTAATTTCCACATCTCTTCACTCCCCTCACACGCTCCATGCGCGACGATTTCGTCCCGTCCCACTATGCAATCCTTGCTCTGCTCCAGGCGCTTGCTGTGTTCCCCCCTCCACCCTGCACACGTGGGAAAGCATCGAGTGTGCACGAGAAACACCAGCATCAGAACTACCCTCTGTACTCAGGAAGCTGGAATGCTTTCGGGCCAGCTGGATGACGTTAAGTCAGTCAACAGGCAGCAGAGAATGAAGCTGGGCTCAGACATGCTTCTACCAGCTCCGGAGGCTACAAGAGTTTTACCTCTGGCAATAGCAAACAGTGTTTTTGGCAGGGGTGGCATTAGAAAAAAAAAAAATTAAAAAAAAGGGGGGGGGGGGGGGGGGGAAGCTTGCGGCTTAAGTCGCCTTGGCTGAATCAGTGCAGAGTTTGTGATTGTGAGTGCAGGAGTGGTGAAGGGGTTGTGTTTAAGCCCAACTGGCCTTCACACATAACAAAGCTTCCTACCAGATGCTAACAACAACAGCAGCAGCATGTATCTCTCTGGAGTACCCAGTAATATGCCAGGACATACCAAGGCTTCACAAAGTGTGCAAAATGCATTTGGTCAATATAAACATTTGATTAAAAAAAAAAATCAAACAAGAAACAGAATAAAATACTGGTTTTGCAACCTCGTCTGTACAAACAGTCAGGAACTTACATATTTAAAAAGAGTTTGAACCCAAAGCTCGAGTAAGATCTACCTGTTTTTTTTAAATCAAAAAAAACCAGTAAACTTGGGTTTTAAAACAGTCTTGGCCCAACACCTCTTGTTCAAGGTTTCCAAGTGCATAAATCTTCTCACTTTCCACAGCAAGCTAACCTCTGGTAGCTCTTCACGTGTGTGCGTGCTCTGACAGTCCCAATGCACCCAGGAAAGCGGTTATTGCCGGTAACAGCGGCGTTCAAAATGCTGTAACATCGCCCATGTTAAATAACCCCCTGTAAAAAGACTACCTCTTGAAACCACTTTGATCAGGATACTAATGAACGGCATTAGCCTTCTTAAAGCAGCGATCAGGCACCTCTGCCCAGAGAAGCTAGTCCTTCCAGAGCTGCCTGGCAAGACAGATACTGTTGTAAGAGTTGAAATGCTCAAGAGAAGCGATTCAATGCTCGAGTTCCCGACCAGGTGGCATTCCCCTTCATGTGGACTCCAGAGTGTTCAGCTGAAACAGGTTGTGGTTGGTGGGGGTGGTGAAGTAGAGTTGTTCACTGGGTGAGCGGTTGTCACACGGGCTGTTGAGTCCTAGAGTCCTCTCAAAGTCCAGGAGCTGGCCCATGAAGTTAAAGTTTGGGGAAATGTTGGATTTTTTCCTTTTCACAAAGTCATAGGCATCATTCAGAGACAAGTTGAGTTTTTGCATCAAGTAGGCGACAGTGACTGTTACAGACCGGCTGATGCCAGCAAGGCAGTGAACAAGGATCCCACACTTCTTGGAACGGGCCTCATCTGAAACAAGACAAGGGGAAGGGGGAGTCTATTATTCTGCACCAAAAATGCATGGCTTTGGAGCAGGGCCTGGTGGCAGCTGCAAGAACCAGGATGACTACCAGAACTGCATCCCCTGCTCCTAGTGACACCATCGTGTGTCCCTCTGACACCACACATCTCTCCCCAAAGGGGTCCTGAGATATTCCCACTGGACAGCAAAGCTACACATCCCTATGCCATGCAGCAAGGCTAAGCATCTCACGTGCTTGAGAAGCATTAATCAAGCCTGGGACGCATTGGGACCCTCTGTTCAAACACAGAAATGGAGTAACCCACAGAAGGCAGATGGAGCTGGAGACAACAGCTCCAGGGAGATGCTGGTGGTCAGGCACAGCACACCCACCCTCAACGCTGACTGACCAGGGAAGGCTGCACACTTGATGCGAGGCTGCAGGCCAGCATCACACAAGCTACTGTCTTTTGCTGTTCTTGTCCTCCTTCCACTAGAAAGTTAGGAGAATGTAGTCAAAGCCAATATAAGCAGAGCCTGAAGTGCAGGAACTTCCCTTATTGTGAAACTGTTCTTTAGGAATGACAGAAACGCACTTCACTACAAACAAACGCTTGTGTGGAGGAGACTCTCAGGATGAATGGTAGTGGGGAGCAGGAATGCAGGCTGGACCGAAAAATGGCGAGACAACAGCGACAAAATTTCCCCTCCCTTGCCATCGATTGAAAAGCACACATACACTCATTGTCTCTCGCACAGCCGGAACAGCGTGATCCCTTTATGAATTGACATCTTAGTGCTGAAAGAGGGACACGCTGCTGAGAGAGCTGAATGCACGCAAGTACCCAGCACTGCTTACTTCTGGGCAGCCCTATTTGAAGTCATTTGACTGAGAGCTTGGCAGGGAGGGAGAAGGTGGCAGGGGAAAGAGGATCCTCAGGCAAAGCTGGAGGTAAGAGACAGTCTGGCACTAGAAGAACAGGGAAGGGCAAAGAAGATGCAGGCAAACCAAAATCCAGATCCAAGTCACAACAGGTTTTCTGCCCCAGCCTCCAAAACCAGGCAAGAATTTCCAGTACAGTGGGCAAATGCCCCCCAGCATACCCAGCCCTTCCCTCAGTTTCTCCCCATCCAACATGTTTCCAAAACATTTTTTCCTTTTCATCTGACCTGCGCCACATTTCTTGTGTTTGGTTTTAGAATGAGATAATCCTCCATTTCCTGTCATTAACTGGAAAGCACAAGTGCAGTGTTCACATCTCAGATAGATCCCAAATGCCACACGCCATCAGGGACCCTGCCGCTCACCCCGACATTTAACACCACACGCTCCATGCAGGAAGTGCAGATGGGACATCAGACGGGTCCCTGCTGCCACACTGTAGTAGCCACTTCTGACCACAGCTGTCTTACTAGAGGACAGAAGCTGGGGGCAAACGAGAGCATGTGGGAATCAGGGTTCCCAACGGCTGAGAAGCAGCTGAGGACCTTCCACTGCTTTGCCCTGTCTCAGGCCTCACAGCAAGCAAGTGCATGCAGTGGGGTCCGAAAAGCAGCACTGAAGGGGGCTGTACAGACCTCAGTCTGAAGGAAAAGGTGACCCTCACCTTCAGGTACATCAATGTTTTTAACCAGATATGAAGCCACAGGGCTTTTAAATAGTTAATGGTGGTAATGACTACCTTTACCATTCACCCTCCGTACATCACAACTGATTAGGCGAACAACCATCACCAGCAGACAGCACAGGTCATACCAGAAGGTACATCCCTATTCACCCCGACAGACACTTCTCAGAATAAGGAGCAATTTTCAAAGTCAACACTAGCCTGGGGGAAGAGATCTGCCCCCCTGGGCTCTTCCCCACAACCAGCCAAAGCTGTTCCAGGGGCTGTCTCTGCACAGCAGTTTTTCCAACTGAGCTCTGCAGAGCAGCTACAGTCACTAACTCATTGTGTTGACACTTACCTTAGGAGAAGTATCCACGCAAGGAGTTAGCTATGCCAGGGTGACTTACAGCAGGATCACAACTAGATTAGTAAATCCCTTCAGCAGGGAAGCATCCTCCCACTACATTTTTAAACACACTTGGGGCCAAGGAACTGTTGGCACCAGACACATCAACACAACTCCGATCGACAGTCATTCCTCCAAGCAAAGCAAGCAAAGGAGCTCCCCACCGCCTCGGTTCAGCCATTTCACACAAGTTCAAATCCCCATAAGAGGGCAAGAGACAGCAGGGCCAGGTCCAGAGGGGCTGGTCCTACCACTTGCAGGTAACCCAGCTGAGGTGCCGTAAGGAGGCTGCTTTTAGAAGGAGAGGCCTCCCCAAACCCAGACAGGGTGACATGCACCGGAAGCGTCACCTTGTGACGCTTGGCTGCCAAGCTAGCATCAATTCTGTGCCCCGGAAAGGTGAAGCCAGAGACAAGTAGCAGCCCTAGGAAGCTGCTCGTCACATTCCCAAGAGGTGAGTATGAAAAGAGATGTTCTGCCAACTACCTACCAATGAAAGCAATGGCCTCAGGAAAGAACTGCGAGAGGTTCTGGCTCCAGTGATCTGAGATGGGGATCTGCTTGTACTTGAACTCTCCGTCGTGCTCAAACATGTTTGGCAGGTTGGGAGTCACATTCAGGATGTATTTAATGCCGTATTTGCCCAGGACATCCAAGTTGGTTGAATCTTTGGCACAGCCCAGGTACAGGTAAGGTAGGATCTGGACCGGAAAGGCAGGCTGATTGTTAGGGATGGGGCTCCCATCCGACTCCGTGGCACTGCTGGGTTCCCTGTCGGATTCACCATCCGAACAGTCAGAGCTTATCCGCAGCCCCCCCAGGCCGAGGACCGATGCTGGGGGAGAGTTGCTTGGTGAGGAGCTGTCAAGGTTTGTCTCGCAGTGCTCTGAATATTCAGTCTGAAACTTGTTAAAACCACCTGGGAAGGGGGAAAGGAGAGAGGGAAGGGGAGAAGCAGAGAGAAAAAAAGACAGTTTAATTCTTCAAGAAGGGAACTGCTTCTACCTGTACACGTGGTTCACGTTACTTAGCGAGTCTTTGCCAGAAAGAGTCGGTATACCTTCAGCTTCACATGAAGAAAGGCATCTCCCTGCTCCCTCATCTTCCCTGGGAAGACTGCTACTGAGGTCCCGGGAAACCAAAGAGTGTTTCTTACAAAGATCAATATTGCTTGTGATAAATAGGGGACAAATCTCAATCGCAAAAGAAACAAACGTCCAAAAATAAAAAACAATTGCAAGAGACAATCTCGCCTTGTCTAGCTTCTCAGAAACGTGGGTCTGGGGCAGTTCAGGCAAGAGCTGTTATGCTACCTAGACAGAAAAGCACAGAAGTATCTTATGCCTGGAAAGATAAAGCAAGAACAACAACCACACAGCCCAGGCACTAAAACCCAATAACATAATCCACCTTCAAGCAGGAAAAAAAGTCTGGAAGTTTTGCCAAAGACGGATCCTCACACATTTTATCGCTACAAACGCGTTTTGCAACAGAGTAGCGTCACAGGTTCCCTCTTCACCCAAACTGTAGCAGGCTTGAGGAAAGATGGGACCCTTCACATCTACTCCTACGTCCTTTTCTGCAGCTCCTCAGCGCAACAGCTTGGGAAGGAAGGCAGAGGCAAGGAAGCAAAAACCCCGCTGATCTACCTCCTTTCCAGGCAATATTTAACTGGAGCTCAGCCACCAGGATCTGACACTGACAAATGGTTTAATTAGAAAGGCCTCCTGGAAACTTTGTTAGTGGGTTCGGCGGTTGCGGCAGGGTCACTGAGCAGGACAGACAGCTCCTGCCACATCCATTCATGAAAAAGGCTCGTCCTCATCCTCCTCCTCCCCCCCGCGCCGCCAGACAGCGCCGAGGAGCCATTTTGGAATTTTAATTGGAAACATTTCCCACCGAGGCTCCCGGAAAAAGGCAGAGAAAGGGGCTCAGCTCCTCCTCTGCCCATCGGGGAGAGCTTTGGAATAACTTCAAAGCTGCTCCTTCCTGCTAGGGATGGGGACGACCAAGAGAAAAACGGGAAGACAAAGCGAAGGGCCAAGGGAGCGCACCGGGGAACTGGGAACCGGGGTGGGATGGGGCACTCGCCTGCCGGCACGGGCAGCAACCGGAGGGACGGGGCGGGGGGAGTGAAATAAACCCCTGCGCCCCCCCCCCCTTCCGATGTCACTTCTGGAGAAGGCTTGTGCGGGCAGCGCAGCCCTGAAGGCTGGTCCCCAAGGACCTGCCTGTCGCCCTGCCACCCCACACCCGCAGCAGGGGCTCCCCGGCTACGCAAGACAAGGATCTACGAGCAGCCGCCGTGTCTTTTAAAGAGCTGCAAGTGGCAACTTTCTTCACCGCTCTCCCACCACCACCCTCACTCCTCCGCTCGCCTGTTATTTCTGCCTCAAACCCGCCACCCAGCGACCGGCCTGGGAGGACGGGAAGGGTCCCGGCAGCCCAGCTGTGGGCTCGGCTCAGCCCGCTGCAGAGGCCTGCTGGGATCTTTCAAAATGGCCAAAAAAAAAAAAAAACCCTACAAAAAAAACCCCACGAAACAAATCAAGTCCCGCAAACCACCCCCAGCCCTCACGGACGGGCATGTGCGGGGCTCGTCTCCCCCGCTGCAGAGCTCCCCTCTCCTCCAGCGCCTTGCCTCTGGGGAGCAGCCGGGCTGCTCCCAGCCCCGCCGGCATTCCCCGGGAAAGCGGGAGGAAAACCCAAGCGTTCGCTTGTCGGTGATGGAGGGCAACATGTTAAAAAATTTAAAAAAAAAAAAAAAAAAAGGGGGGGGGGGGGGGGGGTGCTCCCCTGCTCCTCTCCAAAAATCTGGCAATCCGTTCCAGGGGGGAGCTTGGCGCCGGGGCGGGGAGCCCCCCAAAGGCCCCCTCCGGGTAGCGGAGACGAGGGACGCCCCGGGGGGCGGCAGCGGCGTCCAGCCGGGGTCGGCGTGGGACGGGGCAACCCCGGCGCAGGGTCGAGGGGCTCCCTCCCGGCGCTGCCGGGGCAGCGACGCAGGAAGAAGAGGGGCGCTCCCGGCCGCTTCCAGCCTGCGACCATTTTGTGCGGGGGATTACAGCGGGATGCGGAGGGGGGAAATAATGCATTTTAAAAATAAAAATAAATCGGACAGAGGGAGGTGGAGGGAGGCAGCAAAGCAACTCGACCACCTCCGGCATGGCCAGGGAATGGGTTGCCCAGAGACCCAGGGGCAGGCTGGGGGCTGCGGGACGGACGGACAAGGGTTGCGGGAGCCGGGCGGGGCTGGAGGAAGGGCGGGGGGCACCTCACCTTTCAGGTAATAGGCTTTGCAGCCGTCATCGCGCAGCTTCTGGAGCAGGAGCCCCAGGACGGAGGTGGCGGCACCGCCGTCCTGCCAGTCGGCGGTGGCCTCGTCGTAGAGCAGCACGGTGTCGGCCTTGCAGCGCTTGACGAAGCGCTCCTTGTCCTCGTGGTTGGGGATGATGGAGCGGATGGGCAGGTTGCCCTTCTTGAGCCGGCGGAGCATGAGCCCGGGGATGGCCAGGTTGATGGCCGTCTCGATGTGCGAGCTCTCGAAGAGCTCGTGTGGGCGGCAGTCGAGCAGCAGCAGCGAGCGGCCGCCGCCCGACTCCAGCTCCTCCTGCAGCCACTCCGCGCTCTTGCACGGCATCGCCGCAGCCATGGGCGCCCGCGGGGAGCTCCCCCAGACCTGCGTTTTCATGGGGCTCGGCAGCGGCGGCCGCCAGCGCCCGGCCCACCGGCCACCTACGCGGCGGCCGGACGCGGCCCCGGTTCGGCTGGGCTCCGCTGCTGCCCCCCCCCCCGGGCCGGGCCGGGCTTGCGCTGTGCCGGACGCGGCGCCGCTCCGCACGGCCCTCAGTGCGCGCTTGCCTGCGGCCCGGAGCGCGGCAGCCCCCGCTCTGCTTTACGCGATGCGCCCCATCCCGGCGGCCTCAATTAAAGCGCGGCTTCGCCGGCGGCTCGGCGTGTCATGCCTCCGGGGGCGGGGCGGGCGGCGGGGACGGCCGAGCGGCAGAACGCCCCGCCCAGCCCGGCACGACTCGGCTCAGCACGGCTCGGCGGCACCGCGCGCACGCAGTCCGGAGGCACGGCCCCGAGCGGAGACCCCGCCCCCAGCCGCGCGTCACCGCCTCCCGCCACGCCCCCAGCGCCAATGAGGCGCGATGGGGCAAGGCGGGTTAGCCCAATATGGGCAAGGGGCGGGGCCCGCCCGGCGCCGGAGCGCGGGAAAGCGCGCGGCCCCCGCGGAGCCCGGCTGACGTTGCTGGCGGGCAAAGCCGGGCCCCGCCCTCGGCGGGCCTGGGCACCGCCCCCTGCCCCCCGCCCCCTGCCCCCCGCCCCCTCTGCAGTTTGCAGCCAGAACTTTAAGGAAAAGTTGCGGGGGTGATGTGAGACGGCCCGCGGGCCGGTGGGGGTGGAGGCATGCGCGGGTTTGGAGCAGGTCGTGCCCAGCCCCATCTCGGTCTTTGAGAGCAACACACCGTTCCAAAATAAAATCGACCGAGACTCATTAAGCCTCCAGATTCCCTTTCGTTCGCGGAATGAGCTTCAAAATACATTATTTTATCTGTGCATCCTGGTTTATTTTTAGAGTATCTTCCCTGCTGGTATCCACTGCTATAAATACAAGCCTTTTGTGCTGCAATTCTGAAATTGCAAGACAGGAGTGTAACTGGAGGCATCCTTCTGGTTTCCTTCTATCTTTTACATGACTTTTCATGTGAATCAGTCCTTTGGTACCAGAAGTTTTCCATGCCTCACACAAACTGTTCCTGCTACAAAATAGATTTGATCTTTCTCTTTTTAATGAGCAAGATGACATTAAAAATACGGTTTTGTAAGGGCTGCCTCTATCACAGTCTATTTTCACCATGCCAGCAGTCAAACATCGATTGCTCAGAGAGGTTGTGCGCTCTCCATCCTTGTCGGTTTTCCTGATCTGACTCATCCAAGTCCCGAGTAACCTGGTCTGACCTCAGAGATGACCCAGCAGGAGGTCTGACTAGAGCTCCTGTGGTCCCTTCTCACCTGGGTCATCCTACAAGCCCTTGCTCTCCAAAAGCCTGTGCACGTGAGTGGGAGGTTCCTCCTCCCCCTCTGGGACAGATGAGCCATTCCTTTTTTTGCCCTAACTTTTGTCCTCTTTAGACTCTTAATCTAAACTTTCTTGGCAAATACTGTTATAAAGGGAAGAGTCAGGGTCTGTCCCACCAGCAGATTCCCAGGCTCAGGGACCTGACTAGGGCTCAACGGGTTTTTTTCCCAGCTGGCTGAATTTCAAGACCTGGCCTGTATCTTGTGTAACAGGAAATATATTGTTCTTTAAAACACCATACACACACACAAACCCAAACATAAACACACACGCACACACACACAGAGTCTTAGTTGTAATGCTACTTAAAACTCTGATGTTCAAATGATGTTGTCTCAAGGCAAAAAAAGTAAATTGGATTGTATTTGAAGGCACTTTTCAAACAGTCAGGATCTGGTTTTCTCAAAGCCAAGGTATACTACTGAAACCGTAACAGGGCCACTGTCTCCCCAGAGGCCTTTTATATACCCTTGCCACACAAAATATCCCAAGGATGCCATTTTCCTCTGTCTTTAGTACAAAAGCAGCACTCAGCTGCACTGGGGTCCCTGACTCCTTTTGATCTAATTCATAAGTCTGGATCCTACTGAAAATACAGACTCAAGGCAGCACTTGAGCACATGCTTCACTTTGAGCATGAAGAGTGTCCCATTGCAAAATGCTCCATGAATTCAGTGGGACCCTACTCTGAACCGTTCAAGGATTTCATTGTCATCAGCAAAAAAACAGGTTGTTCTACACCACTTTTTTTGTGACTCGTGTGCCCGAGAAAGCGGAACAGTAGAAGCTGTCCACTTCCCCTTGCCCAGTTTATTTTTACCGCTGGTTGCTGTGGGAAGCTATTGTGATTCAGTGTTGCAGTAGGAAGTTACTAACACTGCTCTTGCAGCAGAGGATGTTGAGGTTCTTATGCAAGCCACAGTCACAGTGAAAATAGCTGACCTTTCAGTATGTTTATCAAAGCATCTTCAGCTCATAAGGGGAACAGCAGTGGGTCATGCCAAGAACTTACATCTGGATCTGAAGCCCTTGGTGTTCTGAAAACAGGGCCCAGAAACCTTAGGGGGACCCGGTGGCTCCTCTCTGGTGGCGTGCGGGAGGCAGGTGTAACCGCGGGCACACGGTGCCGTGAGACCAGAAGAGAAGCGCTTCACCTCCGGTCTGCGGTCGCAGCAGCAACCACAGAAGTTTCGGGCCAGACTCCAGGCACATCACCTGCAGAGCCAAGGCCAGATTTCGCCCTGACAGGGTGAAAGTAAAATAGTGTCTCCTAGCAGTGGTGTGGCACCTCTGCCCGCCCAGCCACGGGCTGAGGGACACTGCGAGAGATCCCGCTCGCTTCTCCCGCCTCCAGGCGCTCCGGAGAACGGCTCAGGCTGGTGAACCCCCGGCACCCCAGCGGGCAGGGCTGGCAGCTGCCGCCCGGGCAGCGAGCGGGCAAGCGGCTGCTGGCGGCCGTCGCCGTGCTGCCCTCTGGAGCCAGCGCTCCGAAATGCACCCCGGCCGAAACCCGGTCCCAGCTCCCATCCTCCCAGTGCCAGGCTCCCTTTGCCGGGCCCTGAAACCTCCCCGTAGCAGCCGGGACTACCGTGCATACAATGGGTTGGGAGGGGCCTTTAAAGGTCATCTGGTCCAACTCCCCTGCAGTGAGCAGGGACATCTTCAATTACAGCAGGATGCTCAGAGCCTCGTCCAACCTGACCTGGAATGTTTCCAGGGATGGGGCATCGACCGCCTCTTTGGGCAACCTGGGCCTGCGTTGCATCACCCTCATTGTAAAACATTTCTTCCTTCTATCTCCTCTGAATCTCCCCTCTTTTAGTTTAAAACCATCATCCCTTGTCCTGTCACAACAGACCCTGCTAAAAAAAGCTATCCCCATCTTTCTCTTTTCCAAGGGATTTCATCCACGAAAGAACAAATTTCTGCTCTACAGAAAGCCTTGGGCATCCACCTCAAATCCACTCCTGAAGAAAAGACATCTCCCACTCAGAAGGTTTCCTGAACCATGGCAGATCAGAAGCATCCCAGCTGGGGCCAGGATGGCTTGCGCCAACATCTCGTTCACCACAGTAGGGCTGGCAGGGAAAGGGTCTTCGCGGTGTTTGTCTCACCACGTAGGTGGCTTTGCTGACAGCTAGAAGATCAGCACATGTCCAGAAATGAGCAGCTTTCAGCTCAACTCCAAAGAGTCCCAAGTTCTTGCAACAAGGCCAGCACAAAGTGATAACCACTCTACATGAGGACTGACACAGTCTCAGTGCCACACCACCACAGCTGGCCTCTGGTTTCTAATACACAGGGTTGTGTGTGTCTTTCTGGTTGTTTTTCTGCCATGGAAAGACTCTGCTCCAACAGTCCTTCTATTCAATGCCCAGCACAGTGACCAGCAACTTCCCCATGCCCACAGCCACATCTTGCCAGCTTGGCTGCAGATTGCTCCTCATCCATCCCTGTCTCCCATGATGCTGATGCCATCTCATATTCCTCATTTTCATCACCACCACCTCTCTTTTCACAGGTTCCCTGACTGCCAAGCCTGCAGATTGTGGTTTGAGATCTCTTTCTACCTGGATCTTTTGTCTCATGTTTTAGAAACAAAGATCATGAGTCATGGCAGAACACGAGGTAAACACATCATTTGCAGATGTCTACCCAAAACTCACTCCATGTCCTGTCTTGGCCCCTGCAGTGGCATTACTTCCAAGGATGTGATAGACACTACTTTGAGCCAAGGAAGCAGCCAAAGTCTGAGTAAAAGGCAGGTGTTACACCACGAGGGGACTCCTGGTACTAACTACAGGTCAGGTGAGGGGTAGAGTTTCCAGGGATTTGGAAAGTAAGGCAAAAGTATTTACAATCAGAAGCTGGTCAGAAGTTAAAACACATCTTAGTTGTAAAAATTATCCTCTGAAAAGCACGTCTTGTGGGTTTTTTTGGTTGTTTTTGTTTGTTTTCATTTTGTTCTTTCTTTTTAACGTGTACTTTCCTCAACAACATTGCACCTTAAAAGGATTTTTCTTCCAGCCTCAGCTGTCAAGGCAGCTCTTCCCCCAACAACTCCAGGCTGCAGCAGCTAAACCTTCCTGGCATTTATCTTCTCATTGCTCAGTCAGCTGTTTGTAACATCTAATAACTATCAGGTATGATTCATGGCCCAGATATCAATCCATAAAGCTATTAAGCTCCTTCTAGCAGGAGTCTTCACCTGTCTCAGGTGCCTGTGGTCATCACTACGAAGAGAAGCTGCTCCTTCCTGCAGTTTAATGATGGAGTGGCAGCTCAAAGCAGTATTTCAGCTGGAAATTCAGGCAGATGAGCTGGGCTCCCAGAGTAGCTTCTGGTTTACTCTGTGACATTGAGTGAAATAACAGTTTTCTATATTGCACTCTCCCCATATATAGGATGGGTCTGGTGCTTCCCCATCACCTTTCAGTCACTGGGTACGAGGGAACCAGACAGGTGGTCTGTTGCGACATGAACATCCTTTTGTAGTGCTAAATCTCTTGTATTGAATAACTTTTCTTCTATATTAAAAAAAAAAAATCATCTATTTAACTTCATCTTTCCTTCCTAATTATTTAATTGAGGCAGGAGTCATTTTGTCAGGGAAGGGTACTTATTGATAGTTTACCCCATGCGGCATTAATGCATGTAAGACATTAACTCCTGGTAGAGAAATAGATGCATTGTTTTAACAGGGTAGAAAAAAAATAACCAGCCACCCAAACAACAACAACAAAACAAACAAAATCCAAAACAACCAAACAAAAAAACAACAAAAAAAACCCCAAACAAAAACCAAAAAACCCCAACCACATTTGCTTTCTACTCCTGCACTAATTTGTGACTATTTTTATCAACGTTAACACTGAGCCAGGGTAAAAATACTCCCTAGAAAGTTTAGAATTTACATTTGTCTTCATATATATTCAGCAGAAATCTAGCTCCCCAGCCTCCGCACTGCCTAATCTGGATTCATTAGCTTCACCCGCCCCCGAGAAAAATGTCAGATGACTTTGGCCTGGTGAAGCACTTCACCCACAAATGCACAGCAGGAGGATCTAAGTGCAGTGCTCTCCTTTCTGCAGCAAGCTGGCCCCGTGGAACATCAGCTCAGACACTGCAGGCACCTAACTCAGCAATGGGAACAGATTCGCCCTTCCTAACACAACCCCTCTGCAGGGCAAAGTCTCCGGTAGGCTCTATCCTGCAAGGATACTGAGCCCTGACAAGCATTTTCCCTGCAGCTGCCCCAACAAAGACAAGTAGATGTAGTCTGGGGAAAAAAACACCACAAGGAGACTTTTTCATGGAGCATCTCATGAAGCAGGAGGCAGCCACAAGCATGTGCAACCTGCATTGCCAGGTCCTTGGGTGGTGACATTTTTCCTCTATTAAATAGACATAACATCATTTGCCTCTCCGAGATGCACTTCTGCTGCAGAGCTGAAGACTTTCATGTTAATGTGTCAATGAATTCTGGTCTAAATACAGCAAAAATTCTCTGGCATGTTCCTGAAGAAGCAGCAAAACAGCCCCTCCCCTGCAAAAGCCAGAAGGTATGTGCAGTAGCTGTGCAGCACAGGGCAGTCATCCCACCTTTGCATCTGTGTAACCCAACCTGAGGTAAGGTCTCCACATGAGTCTGTAAGCTCAGTCGCAACTGTTGGCAAGTAAAGCTGTGTGCAGAGTGCTGCAAGTCTTTGGGAACATGGACAATCACTTCACTTTAAACATCTCCACGGCAAAAATCAAGGCTCCAAGAATCCCATTTTTCTGTGATCATTTTGGTCATCACAGAAGCCCAGATGATCTGAACCTGGAAGTTCCTCTGAGTAACATCCAGTCCAATCCATGTCTCTCAGCAGCATCTGTTAGAGCAGGTATTGCATCCCAGATGAGTATCCCAATATCTCCAAGGATGGACACTCCACAACATCTCTGGGCAACCTGATGCAGCATTTGACCACCCTCACAGTGAAAAAGTGTTTTCTTACACTTAGCTGTCATGTAACATGCTTCAGTTTGTTCTCATCGCCACTCATCTTTTCAACAGGCACCCAATAAAAGTCTGGCCCCATCTTCAGGGTTTGAAGAAACCTCTGAATTTTAATGGAAAGGGTTGTGCTTCCATCTGGGTACAAAAAATCCAATGCATAGGACCAAAAGTAATTTTTCTGGGAAATACTGGCTCAGTTTTTCCTCAAAGTACTTTGTCTGGGGTAGCTGATTACACACAAACTCAAGAGGTCACCACATTTTCTATGAAACCCAGAGGAGAAAAGAGGCTCACGTTTAAGCAGGAGCCAAGAAGCCCCATGGGCTCCACCAGCAAGGGAGAGCAGTTCCAATCTAATGAGACAGGAAAAACACTATTGAGCAATGACCACTTCCCTTCTTCTCTGCCTCCTCTTCCTGGACTCCAGGATCCTTCCAGATGAAGGACTGGAGAATACTTAGAATTATCTACCTTTTTAGAGGTGGGCTTTAAATGAGCAGGTCTAGAAGTCACATGCTACCACCCCTACAAAATCCTCCCCTGCAGAGGATTAAAGGAGGGGGCAGCTCCAATGCTCCCTTTGGCATTAGATCCTCCAGAGTCTGTGACCGCAATGATGGAGCAGGACAGGATACTTATGGGACTTAAAAAGCTAATAACATCTACTCTTAGACCAGTCTCATACATGTATTGGACACAGACCACCCTGCATTTAGTTGAATATACACCTACATACCCCACTTGCAATCATTCCGCCCTCTGTATGCCAAAACAAACCCTTCCTCCTTCGAAAACAGTCAGGAACAAAAGGAATGGCCCAAGACAGTAAGTGCAGGACCTGTTGGTGCTTTCTGAACACCTCCCCTCTGACCCACTTGGGTCTCCATCACCTGCCTGGATCCACAGTCTCAGCATCCTCAGCTTCCCTCCCCATGCACACATCAGTTCCTCAGCAGCTTCTTCCATGCAGCTGGGTTGTTTTCAAGCAGCAATTGCCTACAGAAAAATACTTCTTTTTCAAGGAGGCTAAGTGGCAAGATTCCTGGTGCAGGCTTGTCACCAGAAACAATTGCAAAAGCAGCTTCACCACCCACCAGGAAGGGCTGTAAATGAGCACGGTAGGCACAGGCTGCACCCAGCTCTGTGTCCCTAACCAAGCTTCCCCCTGTATGTGCCCAGGAGATCAGGTTTTTTGCCCCTTGCCTGCTTCTGCTGTGATGCTGGCTTAGGGCAGGTGAAGCAGCTGGATGGGGGAAACCTGGAGTGGATGCAAGCAGTGCAGAGCCTCCTAGAGAAGGCACGGCATGGCCCCTCCAGCTCACAGGCTGCTCCTCCGGTGGCAGAAGGTGAGAGAAGACACAAGGACTTTGCTAGGCTTTGGCTCACCAGCCTTCACACTCTCCCTCCTCATTGTATTGCCAGGCCTGATTTCAAGCAGGGCCACCAAATACCAGGACAGGTTTCTCTCCCCATCCTGAGCTGCACCGTCATCGCTCCACAATCTAGTCCTGCAAGGTGCCTGGATTTCTATGTGCTTCTCTCTCTACATTTAGCCCATATTTTGGGATAAACTATAGCAGTTGCTCTGTCACCCCGTGAACCCTCCCCAGCAGAGAGGGGGGAATCATGAAAAGGAGAGGAAACTAAAGGACTGCAATGAAAAAAAGATTTAATGAAACAGCCAAACTAACACCAACATAAATAAAATTATACTCAACCCAGTGAATGTAGAATGATCACAATAAATGGGAAGGAAGTCCTCAGGAGCAGGAAGAGGAACAGAACAAGTAGAAGCCCAAGCAGGAGACCCTCCAACCTTGACAAGCTCTGCCTTTTATACAGAGCATGATGTTTATGGAGTGGGACACAGCTGTGGCCAACTTGGGGCAGCTGCCCTGCCTGCCTACAAACTGCTAATGGCCTGCAGACCACGGCTGGCCTGAGGTTCTGTCCCAGTGACACCAGGACATCCTCTGGAATGCAAACTCCACCAGGACTTCTCCTCACTGCTGAAAGGGCGATGCAGCCCAGACCAGCTTTGTTGTGGTGGACCTGAGGCAGTCCCAGCGGCTCCAGCAGTGCTGTCTGGAATTTAGACCATGAACAAGATCAGAGGAAGATGGCAAGGTGGTGGTGCACCACATCCCTGCCCAGCAGTGAAACCCCGAACTGCACCAATTAAGCCCTTAGCAGATGCAGAGATACTGGGGGAGGAGGCTGCACTGTGCTGACACTTCTCACCATGGATGGCTTTGAAGTCAATTACTCTTCATAGTCTTCCATTCCAACGAGTGGGGCAGGTCTCCCAGCCAGTGCGTGTCCCCACACAACGCAGCTTTTCCTTCACATAGTTTTACTGGTTCCCATGTATTTGGTGGCTACTACGGTGGCTACTAACAGACAGGCAGCCCAGACTGCTGCCCTGCTTCGAAGTCTCATCACCTGTGCTGTGGCAGCACTACCTTGTCATCCAGAAATTTTCCCAGCCATCCATGAAGATCCTCCCTTTCCTGAGGTTTTTTTCTTGCACCAAGCCCTCTAGATTTGCAACCCCTCATTGTGATTAAACTGAAAAAAACCCAAGAAGCCATTTCCGTGAAGCATTTCAGGAGCAAGGGTCTGGTTCCCCTTTCAGAGCACCAGAAAACAACTTCTGTTTTCCTCACAGTATTAGTAATATTCATCTGAACCCCACTCTTTTTCCCAACAAAGTTTAGTTTCCAGGAAAGAAGGCTTTATGTTGAACATAAAGCATCTCTTGGGACAATCTGTTTTTTTGTTTGCCTTTTGTTTTGTTTTTTTTTTTTAATGTATTTAACAAAATTCCAATTTTCTATGAACTTGTTCAGCAACCCCTGCCAGTCACTGGTCCAGCCTGTTTGACACTCTTGGGTACACTCACAGCTTTCAGATACATATATATGACCTGCAAGAACATGCCCCAGCACAGAGGGAACTGCATCAGGTCTCATGGAAGAAACTGGTCCCTTCCCAACTCACCACTGGCCTAATTGTGTGATGTTGGGCAGGTCCCTTCCCTCTGTCTGTCCTCTGCTTCCCAACCCTTGCAATAGGGTTAAAGCCCCTTCATGCAGCACTTTGCTGGACCTAAGAGTTGACAAGAAGTACCTGAAAGGTGCAAGTCCAGTTCTGACCAGTGGCAGCAGTGCTTGGTGACAAAGAAGGAATCTTCCTTCTTTTCTGCTGGCCTGCTAGCAACGCTGTTCCTAATGCAGCCTAAGATGTTTCTGGCTGTGGGAAGGGCACACAACAGCCAATCCCTGGAAGCTTTGCTGTACCCTCAGCCCAGTTTATCACCCCAGCAAACACAGTGGACAAGACACTGGATGTTACTGACACAAGGAAGCAATGCACAAGTGGTCACCATCAAAGGCTGGATCCCACCTGAGACACCATGTGCGTTGCCGTGCCAGCTGACAGCATCATCTCTGAAGGGTTCTTGATAGTCTGCAGCTTGCTTGAGCATGGCTTGGAGGGGCCAACTTTGGTGGCCAAAGGGGACTTGGGGCAAAGTTTCCCAGCTCTAGTAATAGCCTGGCTTTCATAAGCAGCTGCTAGAGTTGGGATGGCCCTGGGACATGTACAAAGCTGGGGGGAAAGGCTGGGGTGGTACAGGGAGATCTCACATCATTTCATAGCTCAACTGGCGGAGCCAGGATAAAAGGATGGGCTTCGAGACGTATACTTCTCCACATCTGACCACCAACCACACTATGGGACACGGCCTGGGGACACACACAGGGCACAAGGAAAGGGGGATACTGCGAGCAACTTGTGCCATTTCAGCACACGCGTGCATTGTGCCCATGTGTTACCATTTTTTCAGTCCCTGTTTGAAAAGCAAGGAAGCCACAATCAGAGAAAGAGGTCACCAGGCAACTTTTAAGTAAACACATCCGGAGGAATGAGTCACTGGCTTTGCATAAGGAGCCAGACTCATCTCTGGAGGGAGAGGGGCAGGCTGGGCTTCAGGCAAGATGAATGCTCCAAGGAGATGCCTGCAGCATAATTAAAAGGCAACTTGGGCTTTGCAGTAGGAGACCCACCTGAGGTGGCAGGCAGAGGTGTGAGATGAAAGCCAAGCAGGCTCTGGGTGCACCCACACAGCTCAGCACACAGCGAGCCGGCCCCAGTCCCACAAACCGGCTGACCACGAGGACGTGGCGGTGGGAGCACAGCTCATCAGGGCAGGCAGCTCCCAGGAGCTGGAGAAATCACAGCATCCACCTGACCCAAGCTTTTCTCAGGAAAGCTAGGGGAGGCTTGGGTCTGAGTGGTGGCATTTCTCACGGGGAATGTTATTTCCTTGCAAACCACGGATATTCAGGTCGAGTAAAAGTGATTAACAAAGTGGCATCAGATGCATTGAGCCAGCTGAGTCAGAAGGTACTTTCTAACAGAATGTAAGGTAATTTCTGAGGACCAGGACTGTTTCATCACTGTGTTTTCCTGGTGACATCTTCAGCTGTTTTGCTTTTAAAAATCACCCTTTTATTTACTATTTTAGCTTATTTCCTCATGGAAAGACATTTACTCCTTAACATTACCTGCAGCTTTTCATCTGAGTGGGTGAAGAAGGAAGAGGAAGAGGAACAGCTCTTCAGCAGCATGGCTGGTGTGCCAGAAATGATAGGGTT
Source organism: Todiramphus chloris collaris (assembly GCA_025345505.1). Lineage (NCBI taxonomy): Eukaryota > Metazoa > Chordata > Aves > Coraciiformes > Alcedinidae > Todiramphus > Todiramphus chloris. Next base: position 16,723,012 of record JANVCC010000038.1, on the reverse strand, counting down.
TTTGTAAGCTATTCATAAAGATAACAAGAGATGAAAAGGTTGTGTCAGGAGGGAGATCTCTAGTTGGAAAGTATAAAATACAAGAGTGCTGTTGTCTCTTCTGCTGGGGCCCTGGCATTTCTGATGTCTCTCCCAGGATTTGCCCTATGGGGCAGATGCCCCAGAAGGGCAGCCAAGGTGGATGGATGGATGGATGGATGGATGGATGGATGGATGGATGGATGGATGGATGGGCAAGTAGGCCGCCAAGGGACACACACCCATCCTAGAAGGGCTGCAGGGCCTCAAAGAGAGAAGAAAATCTGTCTGAAAAAAAAAAAAAATCTGAGAGCCCAGACCTGTTGGGTGAAAGGTGTTGGGAATGCAAATTATTAATTTTAAAAACTGGGACAGGAACCAGGGGTGCCAGGCTGAGTGTTATCTGCTGCATCAGCTGTGAGTCTGGCTCAATATTTCAGAATAAAATTAGACTTGCAGTATATGTCTTTAAATATTTAAATTACTTTCAGTAATTCATATGGTGACATTTAAACAAAGTACACCAAGCAAACGGCTCCCAGAGCTAAAAGGAAATGTTTGCAGGTAATAATATTTCATTTAAGAGGGAACAGCTGATATCAAGGCAGAATCTTAATGTTGAATTCAACCTACATTGCTCTCTGAACAAAGAAATGGAGCATAAATCCCTGGGCCCAGGAATGGTTAAACGCACAGAGTGATGTGATTAAAGTGCTGGTCCCAGACACCCCAACAGAGCTGCGAATCACGTGCATGCCAAAGTATTTGCAGGATCGGGGCCTTTGTACACAGTCTCTTTATGGGCTCCCAAAGGTGAGGATCAGCAGCTCCACACCAGGAGATGAGGACCACCAGGGCTTCCCCTCCTGCTCCACCACTCACATCCTTCTTGGACCCTTCACCATGAGTCTGGTTTGGTAACTAAAGGAAAAATCCATCCTGGGTACAAACAAGCAAAACATCATGAAGTCAACTTACACATGGGCTGCGTTCGCTGTTGGTGCTCCCGGCCAATTTGGAGAGCTTAGCTGGGTCTGTTACATCAGTCACACTGGATTTCATAACATTAGACATTTCAATGAGGGTGACTCATGCTCTCTTGAAGTGTATTGTATGTATGAGCAAAGATGATTAACTTTTGCTGAATGGTATGATTTCTGGGACGAGGACAGCTATTAATTAGGAGCAGATCTCAGATGTTCACAAACCTTGTTTTCATGGCCTACTTTGTATATTTTTCTCCATTCTACTTGGGGTTTTTTTTTAGTTCGGGATAAATATTAAAGCACTCTTCCCTGCTATCTGTCACTAAAGCAGCCTGATGTCCAGCAAAGGCATCTGACTTTCACAGCCAGGCACTGCCCAGGGCTGTCAGTTCCTGTGGCCAGGCTTCAGCTACCTCCCACAAAATCTCAGTTTTCACTATAGAAGCAAACAAAACAAAATAAACAGGAGCTTCCAGCCATTTCAAGTGCAGCAGATAAAGTAACAATGAAGGTAAAGTAAGCTTAGAATGTAAAATACAGAGAATTACACTTCTTCCTCCTCCTCCAAAATTTTCTTGATCAAAAGAAACTCTGTTGAGGTCTTATTCTTAATCTTGTGCTTCTGTCCATTGAGGGTTGAGCTTTTGGGGTAAGCAAAATCCAGGACATTTGGGATAAAGAATCCTCCAGGTTCAGGGAGAAAAATACCTTTCAGCTGTACTGGCTGCAAAGCTGGACAATGTGCCAGTGCAGAGATCAGGATGCTCAGCAGCTTCAAATGCATCAGTGACACCCAACACCACGGTCCTGCATGAGGCATCCCTCTTCCTGAAGAGCCTGAAAACAGCCTGCTTGCAATCAAAGGAGGCAGGCATGGGATGGATTTGTCCTTCCTCACCCCCTCACTGCTGCAGGCATGGGCATCCCCAAGCAGTGGCTGGGGGATGTTGAGAAGCAGACAGAGAGGAAGATGGGAACCCAGCAGGCCAGCATGGGCCAGCCTGTTTAGTGGCATCTTGCCACCACTTTGTGTCTCCCAGCATCCAAATTTGATGACAAGGTTCCCCCCCAGCTCCAGCCTGTGAGCTCCCTCTTGCCTCATCCCATGGCACCAGCAGCGACCCACACACCATCCCACAGAGACAAATGTTCCACCCTGCTCCAGCTCCATTGCTACTGTGGGCAGCAAAACAGTGTTGGGAATAGACCAGCTATGGCCAAACTCTCTGCACAGCAGAGAGGTGGAAGGAGGTTTCTTGTCCTTGGTTCCTGATGAGATGACACCATACAAGTCAACCAGGACTTCCAGAAAGAAACAAAGGATGGGCCACAGCTCAGCCTGGTAATCTGCAAGCAAGGATGAGCTTCATCAGCTTTGCCCAGCACCTCCATGACCATGAACGCAGCTCCCTAGCACTTACGGTCACTATTGAAATGTCAAGCAGGGACTGTGGGCAGCAGTTATGCAAACAAAGGTCCTCACTTTTCCCTTTCATCAGCTGAGGCTGCACAAAGCTCCTGGGCATAGCCTGGATGTCTGGTCCTGCTCTGGTGGCAGGCAGAGATGACAAGCACAGGCAAAGCTGGGGAGAAGCAAACCTTGCCTGTGTTTGTAATCAATCCAGACAAGACGAGCTGAATTATTTGGTCAAACCTGAGATGAGAGGGCTGGGCATTGCAGTGCCAATGGGGGTGAGCAGTGAAGCTGACTGTGTGTCTTGTCTTCCCTGACACAGGTGCTTTGGAAACCTCCAGGCTAGTGACTTGCTTGCTCTCCTCTGCTCCTGCTGCCCGGCACCAGGCAGTGGGCAGAGGCAGCCCCTCTTCCCTGGCAGCTCAGACTGGCTCGCTCTGCCTTGGGCACTACAACAAGGCTGGTGGCAACAAACCTGGAAGCACCTGCTAACCAAGCTTCCCCGTAACCACCTCAGCTCCCAGGCTTGCTCTCAAGAATCTGGGAGTTGCAGGAGCATTAAAAAGCTTCCTTCAGACTCAACAGGGAGGAATGTGCATTTGAAACAGAGACAGAGCAAGTTTCTCTCAAGCTCGTGGGAGGACATCACTTGTCCTGCGCACCAATCCAACCATAGGTATCTTCGAGACAAAGTGGCGTGTAAGGGTAGGAGAACCCCACAATTTGCCTAAAATGTGGCTGTTTGCACTAGTGAAATGCCACTGGCAGATGGTAGTCTGGATGTATGATTCAGGCACCAGTCTGGGACATGTATGACACTGCCCAAACTCCAGGTGTTCTGCAAACACTGAGCCACACAGCCCCAAGGGTTTCCTTGGAGACTGACGCAGAAGGGGCTGCTCCTGCAGAGGCTTTCTCCCTGCCTTGCCAGGCGAAGAAACACCCTAAATCCCATCCCCACCAAGAGAGCTAGCAAGGCTCCACCGTGCTGCTGGAAGAAGAGGCAGAGCTGGGAACCAGTGGGTGGTTTTCCTCCCCTCGGAGTCGTTTTCCTGCTGCGTGGATCACTCGGGCTTCTAAAAATGTATGCTGGAGCAACTGTCTCTAAGGCCATTTCCATAACAATGGGTGCAGAAGAAGAATTGGCCTGCTAGTGTGCCCTGCCTGCTCACATGCACACTGAGGAACGGGTATGCTGCAATGTCAGCACTGAGATGCCCATATGAATGAAAGAGAGCATGTAACCAATTTGCTCTTGACAGCTGCTAGAGACCTCCCCAGGGAGCCTGCTGTCCACTGTCCAGCCAAGGGCCATGGGCACAGCTCCCCCGCCTTGCCCCAGGGGGGCAGCCTGACCACAGGTCATTGCCAGACCGCTGGAACCTCTACCCCTAGAAAAAGACAATTGCAAAGGTACAAAACCATGGAAAGCGCTTCCGCACCTTCCCCACCAAAGCTGCTTACTGGTGCACCAGCACTGCCCAGTAAACATGCACCAGTACAGTCAGCCAGCAGAGCGGATGGACTAGCGTCAGAGGCAGGGCGCTTCAGCAGCAGCAGCACTCCTAACATTACTCAAAAGCTGATGCTTCATCCAAGGCCTCGGTCCTTGAAAGGCCATGAATTATGCAACGCCCCCAAGCACTGCTGGTTTATCTCACAGTTCTGGTGCTCACCGCCAGCCAAACCTGCCTGGGTTTGCTCCTTCCCCACAGCTTTTCTGGTTGATCCATTGAAGTCAACGCTCAGCCACTGCCTCCAGTTTGCATCACTTGCATCCTGCCGTTACAGCTTTGTTTAAATCCATGAAGAGCTCAACCTGTTGTCAGACATACACTAATTTGTGTGTTTCTATTTATTTGTTTCCATCTTAAAACCTGTTTTTCAGCAGATTGCAGCTTTATTTTAATACATGCTTGGCTAGATCTCAATATACTGGTTGCCAGTAACCTAGACACAAATGGGCTTGCATTCCATAGGGGAAGAAAGAGACTCGAGTTAAACTGAATTAAAAGTCTGTTCATAAAACTGAATCAAGCAAACCCATGAAACAAGCAGCAGTTTTGCATCACAGAAGATTATGGTTTTATATTCTTCCATTTCTACCCTTTGAAATAAGATGAATCTCAGGATTCACAAAAGGGCATTTGAAACTTCTCCTTACACAAACACTTTGCCTATCTCTATTTTATATGGTTAAAGCTCCTAAACTTCTGTTTAATCCCTTTTTTTACTCACATGCTTGGTGTTAAGGACTAGCTCAGCAGGGGACAACCAAACCAGGATCATTTTCCACCTGCTTTCCCAGGATGTGAATGCAGAAAGTCAGGCACCATCCTCAGCCTCTTTGTTCAAGCAACACTCTACCACCAGCCTTCTACTCTTCCAGAAGCAGGCTGAGCACTTTATTTCTCAGTCATTTCCACACAAGTCTTCAAAGGGCAGAAGTAGCTGAAAGCAAACTGAGGTGCTACTCCAAGGCAGCTGGCATCACTGCAACACACCACACAGCAAAACCACTGCTCTTGAGACCTATCTTTGGTTCGTTCTTTCTCTGCAGCTCTTTCTCCTGTGACGAGGATTTTGGGATCTCTGATCTAAAATGATGATTAGGAGATTGGTTTTGAGGCAATTAAACCAAAAGAAAAAAAAACCATATGGTGTTTGCTGGCAAATACTGACTTTTTAGTGAATGCCATGTTCTGCTTAATGCACTAGCCTGGCTGCATATTCACCTAGCCTGGGAGAGCAGGAAGGGTGCCGTGGTGCTTGCAGCAGGTCTGGGGAGAACCTCCCCAGCTCCTGAGCAATACCCTGGGCCAATGAAAGCTGAAACAACTACAGAAATGTCCAGGCTAGATTTTGTCCATGTTAGTGCTGGTTGCTCCTTGCATTAGTGATAAGACGGGGTGAGTCCTTTGCAGGGGGAGATGCTCAGCAGCAGCAGCAGCAACCATTGAGCAGGTCCCCAGCCTAGGGTATTTCACCCTCAGCTCCTGTCATCTTCAGATCCAGGACACAGTGCCGGGTCCTTGCTGTTCTTACGTGCATGGTCCTGCCCTAGCTAGTGATGGTCAGACAGATACCTGCCCACTGCAGCTGTGCTAAACTCTTCCCTGATTGGTCACGTCAGCCCTTCTCTCTGGAAAACTATGAGGAAACCTTGGTTTAAATGGCCAAATGTAGCAACACATTACTCCAAGACACAGCTTCACAGTCAAACAGCGTATCTTCTACAGGGATGGAGAAGGCTCTACAACTAAGCCTGTAACTGGGTTAAGAATGAAGTCCCAATTTAAGCTGCTTCCAACAGTGTCACCTTTGGCTTCCCCTCCCCAGCTCCCTACCTTTCCCCAGGCATGTGAAAACCCAGCAAGAGCATCCCACAGGCAAGAAAGCTTCAACCCCTCCAGCACAGGGTTTGCTGGTTGCTCTCCAGGACAGGCAAGAGACACATGAGGAGCTCTCAGCATGCATCCAGCAGTGCGTTGTGTCCCAGCACAGCCTGGCCTCTTGACTGCCTCCATAGTCAGATGCAGAGGGAGAGTGAAACCCTTGTTCAGTTCTTTCCAGTAGCAAACACACTCCAAGGACACTGATTTCTCTGCAGGCTTTTTGTCAGTGAACAAAGGGGCTCTAAAACTTGATGTGATGAGTGGGGTGTGAGGATACACCTCCCAGGAGACACCGGTAGAAGCTGTCAGCTCTTCTGTGTCAACAAAGTGGCCGGGGACTTTGTAGAAGACACTCAGTTTGAGGATGCAGTCCAGAGAACCTGGGAAAGGCATCTTGCTCCTAGTGTGCAGAGGCCCAGCTGTAAGGCTGATGGTGTGCAGCTTATCCAGATGAGCACCAAAGACCCTCCCTCTTGAAGGTCTTGGATTGTGTGGGGTACATGGCCTGGAGCAGCCCTTCCATCAGTACTTAACACTTGTCAGCAGCATGGAGGTCACCTGGGAAAAGGCCTTTTGCCAAGCGAAATTCCAGTGCGGGCATCAGCAGCAAGGAGATCGGCTGGAGGTGGCCACTGCCTTCTGTTTTCGTCCTTGCAGAGGAGCCCCTCATCCAGACACATCTGCCTCCACCTGCCAGCTGAGCCAGTGGGGACACCGAAGGTCCATCACCTCCTTGTAGTCCTTTCCTACTTCTGCCCAAAGACATTTTTGGTGAGCTTCTGTTCTTTCTTTTGCTAAAAAGGAAAGAAAAAGGAAAGAGACGTACTTGATGTTAAGGAAATCTAACAGAGCGTGCAGCAATCCAACTGCTCAGACACATATGCTGCCTTCCTTCTGCTTGTACCAGCAAGGATGTGCCATATTTAGATCTGGCTCCATCTCTCACAAACTTGACCAACTGTTCCTCAACAGTGTCATCTTCACTTGTTTACCCCCAAACTGTTCACTGAAATCCTCAGTTTGGGGGGGGGGGGGGGGGGAAGTAGGATTTTATTTTTGATGACAGGAAAACCACTAAATGCCAAGAAAGCCAGATCACAATACTGCCATGTAGAGAGGTCAAAAGATCCCTTGGTGAGCCATCGTCTTCATCAGGGACCTCCTGTGTGTGCAGGCAGATGTGCTTCCTAGAAATTGCTCTCCTGCGGCAGCAGGGCTGACTGCCAGGGCAGCGTCTAGATGACCAAGTCATCAGCCCACAGGATGCTCCTACAGTAAGTGTGCTCCCCAGTGAGTGCCAAATTGAGTGACCACACGCAAAGGCAGGCAAGGACTTGTGGTCACGTTTACCCATGGTGTAACTCCCTCAGGGAGTCACCCCAAGCAGAGTACTGAACATCAGCAAAGCAAATGGGGAACAGTCTCCTCAAGGGAAAGGCTGAAGAGTCCAGCTGTGTTACAAGTAGGAATCACAGGAAAGGACAGAGGGCATCTCCATGCCTTCTTCACTGTGCTAAACCACTACAAATTCACCCCAGTGTTTGAGCACTGGCTTTGGGACCAGGACCCAGGCATAGTCTTGCCCAATGCTTTCATCCATGGTTATGTCACTCACAAGGCAGAGGTGAGCCCTTGTCCACCCACACACAGTGGGGAGACCTGGAGGCTTCTCATTGAATGTCCACATCTTTTCCTGGCTTGCCCTTGCTGTCAAGGTACTACTGTCTGCTGGAGGATCTGGTGACAACATGTCCTGCAGCCTTGCAGGATGCTGCAACTTGCAGCATCTCAGACCTCCCACCAGCTCTGGGGTTGGTATATGAACCTTTCTCACGCTTGAGGCAGATCTTACAGAGTTAAGAGCATTTTCTTGGCTTGCCGTGCTGATGGAAGAGCAACTCAGAGCACAGCAGATGGGTGAAATTCTAATTTGGGTTTCACATGATTTATATAAATAGGCTTAGACAAGGTTGCGCATAGATGGCGCAGTCATCTGCCAGCTTTGCTCTGTTTACCTTAAGACCCTCTCCTCCCTTCCTGTCAATCTTACAGAGCACCCCAGTAACATCTAGTGTGTTCATGGTAACAAGTCATCTCAGCCTCTCTCATCCTTCGGCAAATTGCATAGCTCAGGTCTGGCCTCCCAGTAACACGGAGCAGCCTCCAGGACGCTCAGCCAGCTGGGGACAGCATTTATGTTCATCCCTCAGAACAACGGGCAACTTGCCAAGGAGCACACCAGAGCTACGCCTCCCCTGGGTGGCTCAAGAGACTGGGGAGGGGAGGACGGACCATGCTGCTCCCTATCCGTGCATGGGGACAAGAACAGGGCTCCCCCATCTCTCCCACTTACTCATAGGATGCTGATTTCTGCCAGGGCTTCTCCCCACCGGTGGGAATTCAGAGTGAGGGGACACCAGTGGCTCCACTGCCACCCTCGCAAAGATGACACAGCAGCTACCACCTCCTCTTCCCTACCAGTGTGTCATAAAGGAGTTTCCACCACATCCCGATGAGGAACAAATCAGCAAACACATCTTTGTCAGGTTTAATTAGAAACCCCTCCCTCATCCCTACCACTCCTCTGTCCCTTGAAGGGCAGCATGGGCTCGTGCTGCTGCCAAGAAGGGATTTGTGACAGAGATGAAGGTCTGGCTCCTATGGGGCTCCAGCATGCATCTGGTGAATATCTCCATCACATTTAACATGATCCCAGCAAAAAAAAAATAGACTGCTAACAGAGTGGCACCTCCACTCCCCTGCAGACCCAAAGTACACCAGCCCAACCCTTTGCCATGAGGCACCTCTGCCTTTTGAGGTGCCTTTCCTTCTGTCAAAATGAGAATCATCACAAACTAGAAGTGTAGTTTGGGGCAGAAAGTGGTGGAAACAATGAACTTCCCCAGAGAACACTCTTCCTGCATCCATTTCACAACCTGTTTTTCTTTGGAAACCAGGTTTACGCAGCCGTGCACCCCTCCGCTCTGCCTCTCCTTATTTATGGCCACTTTCAGACACACCATACAGGGGCTCACAGTTATTACAGGAATGTAAATTTTGTGAAGTCTGGTGGCTGATGAGAAGCTGATAAGTACATGTTTAGCTTTCACCGGCCAACGAGAGCCCACACGTGCCCTTTACCCCATGACACAAACTCATCGGAAACCAGACTTTTTTGGTTGCTGCTGCTCGTGGAACAGTTGTATTATTTGTATTATTGTATCCTAGGAGCCCTAGCTTCTATCCTGCATTTAGTCCCTGGCATGAGCCGTATTTTCCATGGTCAGCCCAGAAGGAGGGACCAGACTTTAACCCCATCAGTGCAAAAAGCAGATTCCCACATTAGGCTATTTCTATGCAACCCTCCCTATGAGAAAAAAAAGCCGTCCCAGGATCAAGGCACACAAGAGAAATCCTGATGCCTGCACGGGGTTACCTCTAGGAGAGGTGCAGATGGCTTGGGAGACACTGGGGAGGCTCCTGGAGCCTTAGCAGTTCCTGCAGCCAGTACTATCTATGCTCAGACCCCACCTTAGCCCAGATGCTGCCAAAACTCTGTGATTCAGCCTCTCTTTACCAGCCACAGCTCTTCTCCAGCTGGTCTAAGGCACAGGTCACCAAACAAATGAAGTAAAAGCAATTTCTCAAGAGACTAGGCAGATAAAACCCCATGTTTTGGTCCATTTTCCCTGCTTGTGCAACTCTCATGGAGAAGAGTGATGTTACACTGGCAGTCAGAGCTACCTCTATTTGGGAAGATGCAAGCAGAGCCAGGGTTCTTGCTCTGGGCACATGTGGGAGATAATAGGAGCTTCATCGGGCACCTCTGACTTGAGATGAACAGGCCAAGGCCTTGCAGAAGTGACACGTTATTTGGAGCTTCTTGGGATCTGAGTCTGGTACATACTGAAGGAATCAAGAAGGCAAGGACTCAAAGAGGCCTTCAGAGAGATAACACCCATCCCAGAGTACAGCTACCCTGGTCCTTGTGGTTTGAGTCCATCACTGAGGTCCTCCTTAGCCAGTCTGCACCACATCAACTACCATTTCCACTCCTATATGGGTCTGTTGTCTGAGACTTCCCCTGATTATGGGCAGCAGAGAGAAGAAGGAAGCACAGAAGGGCTAGAGATTCAGGTCAAGGAGCGGTGGGGTACTGAGACACCAGCAATCCCCGAGGGATCTGCAAATGTGCTGCAGACAGGGCCAGGAGATGTGCAAGATTCAGGACCACGTGCCCATGGATCCCCCCACTGTCAGCAACTCCAAGGACACAGATCCAAGCTGGGCTAGTTGTAGTGTGGGTCATGGAATGTGTGGGCCTGAAAAGCTGGACCATGAAACTTCTGTTGAGCTTGGAGACTCAGCTTCTGCTGTCCTGGGAAAGACGAGCAAGTGATGGATTCAGGGTAGTGCCAGCAGAGCAAAGTTTACATTGGCTGTGGGGCAAGCGCTCTTGCATTTCCCCAGTGCCGCAACAGTGCAGATGAGAAACATCTCACCCCGAAAATATTTGGTGTTTTCTCCTAACAGTTGCTGCCTCTGTGCTGAGGACATGCAAAAAAAAAGCGCTGGATCTTCTGTCAAAACTATTCCCCACTATTGCAAAACCAAAAGCATTCCAAAAAAGACCAAGGAAGATGCCCATAAACCAGAAAAGAATAACTTGGGGGATGCAAAGCAACTTGTGGGTTTGGGTGTCATGTGCCCATGGGAGGAGTGACAGCCTCTGCCCTGGCATCACCCAGAGAGGAGAAAGGGAGCCCTGGGCTCAGGACCTGGTGTCCTCTCCTGCTTCCACCACTGGATGGTGTGTACTGGGAGGCACAGCTCCCCAGCAATTCCATAACCTGATACATCTCACCAACAGAAAGGCTTTTGGCAGAGTTGGGGACACGGCAACTGGGAAAAACCAAAGTCCCATGGAAAATCATTTGGAGGGGAGAGGCAGCCTGAGCATCACCAGTGTGGAGTGGCAAAGGCAGTAGGAATACAGAGCGGGGACAGTCCCTGCCCCAGAACCCAGTTCTGGTCTGAAAGGCAATCCTTTCATCCACCAGCACGTCTCTGCTGATGGAAATTCAGCCCCCACCAAAGCTGCACGTGTTTCTCACCCAAGTCACAAATGATTTGTAGCTGGATCTGGAGTCAGAAGAGCCAATGCACATCCCTTACAATGTTTCAAACAGAAGCTTCTCCAAAAAGGTTTGGGTTTAGAATCAATTTCAGAACCAGATGATTTGATTATTCCTGGATTTCATTTCAGACTTCATTTTTCTAGCCCTTTTAAAAAGCATCTACCTAGTAGTAATGACAAAGATATTCCCTTGGAGAAGTTTGAGTTGCTTGTAGAGTTGATGCTTGAAAAATAATAAAACTTTGCTAGCTCCCAAGAGCTAGGAAAAAAAATCATGTTTGTCTAGAAACATACTTACACCAGCAGGATTTTGCTAGCACAAGAGCCAGCGTTTAGTATGGACACAGTCTCTGAGGTTCTCCCTGGCTATTAACAATAAAGTGACATTATTTTAGCCCCAAGCAGAAGAATTTCCTATATCAGCTTTGACAGATATCCTGTGACCAAGCTGAAAGTTTTGACAAGCAGGACAGCTGATTCCCACAGCAGATCACAAATCACTGCTTCCCCTTTGCAAGGTGATGTTGAGTTAAACACAGATTCCAGTGTGAACCATTAAGCACAAATCCAGACCTCGATCCATGACAGCATAAAAGCTCAGATGAAGTGTCTTTCTTGAGTGAGGGACTTTCCTGAGCTGGGCACTCAAGGTCATTGCCTCTCCCCTGTGACACAAGAGCATCACTTTGGTTATTTTGGTCTCACACGGAGTGAAGTCACCAGAGCCACAGTGCTGCTCACACAGAGCCGTTCCCATTCACAAGTCCCGTTCATTCACTCCAAAGCATTCCCGTTGCCCAGATATTTATCATTCTTGTATCACCCTCCAACTATTTTGCAGGGGTGGTAGGAGTGGCTTTTTAAGCACACACAGAAACACAGGCTTGGGCTGCTGTGTGTTTGGACAAATAAATAAGCTCAACTTAATCAGAAGAAATGTTTGTACAGTCACTTTGAGCGGGAAGAGAGTATCCCAGCCCTGCCGGAAAAAAAATCCCTGTGGGGATTTCTGAGTGCCCAAAACCGACTGGACCAAGACCCTCTGTGTCCACTCCACAGATGTGAGTGGGTGAGAAATTTGAGAAAATAGGGATTTTTGAAAAAAAAAAAAAACTAATCAAACAAAGTAGCTCCCCTTTACTTTCATAAACACGGTCTGAACAGCCTGGAAAGCAATACAGCTGTTGGAGTTGGGCACTACAGCCACCAGGCCAGGTCTCTCCAACACTAAGCTGGACACGCAGTGCTGATGGAGGTGTCTGCTCCTGCAGTTCCCAGCACCCAGGGACCAGCAGTTCCTGCCCAAAACAGCCATATAGACATAAATATATATACTCAAATACGTATTTTTTTACACTGTTCTATAACACACGTAGAAAGGTCAGCCTGTCTGGGAGTGTTTTTCCTGGCTCCATGGCATGGTGGCAGCAGATGAGCATCAGCCCTGGTGCAACATTTTTAATGGTAGTGGTTTTCCACCCCAAGGATAAAGCCATCCCAGACCTGCTTGCCTCAATGTCCAAAACAGATGCTGGCAGCATCCTTCATTCCTGCTGGTTGCAGGGAGTGATGAGCTCTCTCTGTATCAGGAGATGGTTTTGAGAAGGCAACTGAAGAATTGGCAGCTACTGCTCGGTGAGGTGGGATTGGTCTGGAGCCACAATCTGCAGAGGGGAGGGAAAGCACAACTGGGGCACCTGCTGCCATCCAACGTGCTCTGTGAACACTGCATTGCCCAGGCAGCAGGATCCCAGCCCCGTGCTCACCCCCGGACAGGGCAGCCTGTCCTGCTGAGGTCAGTAGGGTAGATGTGCTTAACACCTGGCAGAAGGTTCCAGCCCTGATGCCTCTGAAACAAGCTGCTAAAGTCCCATTTAACTTCAATGGAGTCAGGATTTGGCCTGGATCTCAACTAAATCCACCACCATCAATGGCTTTGCTTGTAATTTAAGTCTCTGGATTAAAGGGAATTTGCCCTGCAGTCCCCTGGGGAGCCCCAGCTCCCTGGGCAGAGTGCAGCACCCATGTTCCACCACTGCTCCATCGCAACCAACAAGAGCAAACCAATGCAAGGCCTCTGGGTTTTAAAAGAACAAACATCAAAAAGAGAAGAGAGAGAAAGAGAGAGAGAGAGAGAGAAAAAGAGAGAGAGAGAGAAAAAGAGAGAGAGAGAGAAAGAGAGAGAGAGAGAAAAAGAGAGAGAGAAAGAAAAAGAGAGAGAGAAAGAAAAAGAGA